>JAJKFL010000008.1:19781935-20116935 GCA_021186555.1 Reticulitermes speratus | reverse complement strand
AATATGAAGCTGAACAGTATTAACCTTTAAGGAATGGCCTTTCACATGCCAGGTTTCTGCTGTGGCCAGAGCACTATTCAATGAAAGTGCCCACAGTGGGGCAACATTTTCCCTTTCAAACAAAAATGATGTATATTTAATGGGATGATGTCCTGTTCCCCTGTAAACCTTTAAATGACTGGGTTTGTATTTAAATTTTAGTGCATGGTTTATGAAAAAAGTATTATTTGAACAAAGGCATTTTGTGGAAAATAAAACAGAGATTATGCAGCATGTCTTAAAAATGCAGTAAATTTCTTTGTTGCCTAAATATATAAAGTGAATTTCTAGTGGTGTTTTCTCTCGTGCATTGGCATACGTGAATGTAGGTCATTTAAAGGTTAAAGGTTATGCCACTACTATAGGATCCTGAGGTGCTATGTGGTAAGACATGACAACGCAAAAAAAATCTCTTTTTGACAGAACTACAACAAGAACAGTCTGATTTGTGCATGTGTTTCATACGCTTCTGGTACACATTTATGTTGACATTTTATACTTTCCCAGTGTGGCGATGCTTCCTCCTACAGTGATCCAGATCAAGTCTGTAATCTAGCTGCAAACATGAAACTTTTCACTGAAGGACTGGGTATGCCCTACACAAGGTTAACTGTGGAAATAAAAGATAGCGTTCTTTTTCATGTATGAGTCATCTGTAGTCATGTTGCAATGACAGCGATTCCTGCTGTAAGGGCATCAAATATGATGTCTTGCTGCTTGCTTTATACCTTTCAGACTTGGAGAAAAACTTATTTATTGATGCAAGATTTCAGGTTTTCACAGTGGTATTGCTGAGGATTCAAGTCTTCTTCTTGGGCTGCTTACCACTGAAGATGAATGCAGTATGTTCCTTAGAAACACTGGAAACCACTTATCCGATGACACGTCACATTCCGAGATCTGAATCCTCTTTCATTGATGTTTTTCTTGCATCAGACTGGAGTGAGATATATGGGGATCTTTCTTTTTGGCATATTCACAAAGAAACATTGCAAAAGCATGCTTATCAGCACTGCCATATCTTTCTTTCTATATATAGCAACTTGAAAACCACTTTATGGAGTTTAATGAAATTTGATATTGAAGAGTTTTACTAAAATATGCCAAGACACTCCCATTTTTATTACACTTGGACTACAATAACAGATGCTTGACATGAATAACTACAGCAGTTCTGTGCCTAACTTGTTAAACATCTATCATAGAGAAAATGGTTTTGAACAAATTTGCAGAGAAAAACAGAAACATTTTTTATGCTCAATACACTTTCTGTACAGTTTTTATGACAAAAAAAGTATATATACTGTATATTTTTATGCTGTATCATCTCATCACTTGAAAACATTATGCACATACTTCATAACTCATTTCCATTTCACAATGAAAAATGAGGGGACACAAATTATGCAATTAAATATTTTTTACTTAATGCTTCTAGTTTTTGACTGGTACATCAAAGTGAAGACACTACCTGTGGTCCTGTCCACACTCAATGCTGTTGATTTTGGCTCCATTCAGATGCGGTATGTTATGAATAATCTGGCTGCCAGAATATTTCTCATCCTCCACAATCTGCCTGCCACACTGGCCATATGCATTGTTGCCTAATGTGAAAACACCTTCTCTATCAGTAAGTACCATGAGGTGAGCCCGTCCAGCAGCGACATTTGTTACTTTCGTATTCAGCATATCTGCCAGAGGTAATTCAACTGGAGCTGGTGTCAATATAAGCTGAAGCGGATGATCCCTGCGTGGAGCATGATAACCTGTCAATTTGTAGATACAATTTTTGTCACGGTTTAATTAATGATTGTGTCAGTAGCTCAGACTGTAAAGCATCAAACGAAGGGGTGGTTAGTGAATAATGCGTTGGAAAGATGTGGAAGGAAACAGCCCTGGCCTAAGTTGTAGTGTCCTGGAGAGGTAATGTTGCAAGAAACCCACCAGGATGGCTGGTCTGTGGGTCATGGTCAAAACTTGAAACTGAACAAATACTAGCAGAAGTACTAACCATCTGACTGCAATAATCAGCTGAAAATACTGCTTTAAGCAAATTACTGTACTTTATAAAGAAACATTTGCTTACGGTATCATCATCATCCATGTGTCTGTTCCCCTTAACTTCTGAACCAACTGACAAATTTTCGTGAGACTTTGACAAATATGATGCCACTGGAAGCCACTCCACATTGTCATTGTCATTGTACAACTCAAATAATATCAAGAGAATGACTGTGTGAATGTCTGAGGTTGGGTAACAAGACATAATGCAAGATCCTGAAATTTTATGTAGAAACTTACTCCATGAAGGACAGTCCTGGACAATCCTACAGTCATTCAGCTGCTCAAGACATTCCTGGTCTTTTGTGGAACCTGAAGATTCATTATTGTGTTCACAGGAGCCCATCACTATTCAGTTTCATTTGTGAGAACAGAATGTCATAAATGTTCCTGACCAAACACTGTTTGTCTTGGGGAACGATCAGCCATTACTTCCAACATCCAAGTCACCCCTTCATTGATCATCAGAAGACACATTTGCACTGCATTAGATTATGGGGTAAACAATAATTCTATACTCTGTACTTACCTAACTGAGAATCTGTATTGATGCCACATCCGAACAGTTTATATTTTTCTCTGGCACTAGCAGCGAGTGCTGTGAAACCATATCCACAGGCAACATCAACAATCTGTGTGCAGAAACCAGTCAGAAACTTTGAGACACCATTACTCATTTAAGTCTCTATTTTTCCTACAGAAATGACATTCCAGTACAGTGGAATACCATTACAGGACACTCAGTGAACATAAGAAAAATTATATTTTCAACAAAAATCTGTGAATGATTTTTATGATTTGTAATTATAGTGCCAAGCATATGCTATTTACACAATTCTAAAAAATATTTTCTAGCTTCTGGTCTCTAAAAATACATTCATTTAGTAGTGTAAATATGACATATAATAATTTATACTTCCAAGGCCACATACAGATGTGTTCTCTACTGGCACCCCAGGTATTTCTAAGTTATAATATTGCACATCATGTGCAGTAATACACATCCATATTTTTTAAAAAGTTATAAGTTATAAGTTGAATTGAATTGAATAAGTGAAGTTGCCCCTGGGGTTAAACATGATATCTTGAGGATATGGAGTGGGGTAAATCTCCATGCTTTCTGAATGTTGGTACTAGACAATTGTGTAAGGTCAGCTTCATGTTCCAGTTGCTTTACTTCTGGGGAAAGAGCTCATGGTACCCAATGCAGAGAAAGCTGGATGGGCCCCTCTTTATCTAAGAGATGGAGAAAATGCCATAAAAAACACATCAGGATAAGCCAGCAACTTGATCATGATTCAAGCCACATACAACTGTTTCTGAAACATCAACCTGCTTGTTACCAGAATACTGGTGGTATGACATCTTACCTTATGCTAACTAACTCCATGGAGCAGAGTCCTCCTTGAGAAGCTAACAGGTCCACAGCTTAGACTTACCTTATGCTGCTCTGCAAAATGTGTTCTGACAGGCTTCTGCAGATAGTTATTGGTGATCTGCCTTTCTTCAACTGAAGATTGACGCCAAGAGCGCCATGGTCTGCGGCACCCCACACATAGACCCGCCATTTTGGTTGAGAGGTGCCTGCATACTGGAAGACTGTTAAAAAATGATATCAGTATAATGTGATGTTGCCACACCATAGGTTGCCACTTTACATTGAAGTGCACAATAATGGAATGTGCTCAAGTGTGATGACTCCACTGTAAGAATATCTAAGGTAGTGTTTATCAACTGCTGGTTAACAAATTCTAATTCTAGTTACCTCTTATTTTTATATGCTTATATGTAGATCATATCACAACTAAAAAATAGAACATATTATAGCTAGTAACTTTTCATTTTCATCCTTGTTTTTTGACACATTTAATGGTGTGATCAGTTTGACTGCAAGCAAGAGGGTGGCAGCATACAAGTGTTGGTTGCTGCATCCTTCAAAACATTATCAACCCCATGTTATTGAAAGACAGTCACATCTGACAGTTTAAATGTATGTCCTCATGTACATTATTGATATGTGACTATTCAGTGTAGGTTGTTATATTTTCAGTTTTAACAAAACATAAATGTGTTGAGTTTTTATAGCACAATTAAAGTCATTTAGATGTGTTAATTATCACAGACTTGACTACTGATGATACAGTCTGCATCCTATCAGCCCCTGAAATGAATTTATGTGAGATGAAATACGCCTAACTCAACAAAATAATTGGCTATAGACTTTAACAATGGAATTCACACTTCCAGCTGTGGCAGGAATTCTTATTTTCACCACTACATGGGGACCAAGCAGCCTTATACTCAATAAGCATTAGGGAATCTTCACCTGGGGACAAAACAGTCTCAGTATGGGGCCAACCACATGCCTCCATCTTGTGCGAGGGCTAGAATGCACATAACTTTACTTCCATCCCCTCTGTGTGCAATCATGGGATACTGCTTCGTTAGAGGTTAAACACTGACTTCTTACGACTAGGGAGCCAGGATAGTGTAGTTGGTATAATGGCTATGGGCTGACAAATAAGGAATTGTGGTTTGATTCCTAGCAAGACAAGACTTTTCATTCTCCAAAGTGTCCACATCAGCTCTAATTGCACCTAGCATCCAATTCAATGAGTATTGGGGACACTTTCCCTGGGGATAAAGTGAAACCAATCACTCACCTTCATTTGGTGCCAAGGTTAAGAATGTGATGAGGTATATGCCTTCATGGTGTGCAAAGTGATAAAGTTACTTTGTCATAATAATAAATGAAATGTATGACATGTTTAAGATAAGTGCTGTTATATAATATAGTCTCTGTCAATCCCATTACTATACTAGCAATGTTCTGATACAGACATCTACAGCTATATTTGAGTTATTTTAATTCATGCCATCACAATTTTCTGGTCCTTAATTATAAACATGTCATATCAGTGCAACTGAAATGTCCCCCTCTCTTCATCTTATCTTATCAAGTTCCTTCCTCATCGCACAATATGCCTGGATCTCACTAGTTGTATATGGCTCTGCATACAACCTGCCTAAATTCTGTCTCTGATCTTGATTTCTAAATTACAGTTCCAGCTTGGGGCTTCTTTATACCATGGTGTTTGCTTTACATTGTATGTTATGAGGTTGTATTTTGATTTCAGTTATGGTTACTGCCCACAGCACCATGTGAATTTTTATTTTGGTTTTTTCTGGTTGATAAGGCATGGAGTTTACCGTGGATAAATGGAGTATGAGGCATGTGGTGTAATTATATAATGAGCATACATAAGAAAGTACACTGTGTCTTAATGGATTATTTATTCACTTATTTAAGTTTTTTATTACATCTGTTACACTGTTAAGTTGACTCTCATCTTGTGTTATTTTGTTTTGCTCGCATCCCTGACCAGTCAACCTGGACAATGACTTTGTATGTAGTGCTATATTAGAAATTAGGAGTGGTGCAAATTAAACCTTTGTATAACCTACATATTTTAATTGAGAAATTTAAAAATGCTGTACTCTGTTGGGCGCATCATTTCCTTGGCGAACAATCACAACCAGTAAAATCACTAGGAAAGGGAACTGTTTCACAGATTTTTACCATTAAACTCATATTCATAACCTTGCTGGGAAAGTATGTTTGATGAAATGCAAGTGACATTCTAAGGGAATGATCTGATTAAAAATGCAATGGTGACATTCTGAGGGAACAGTTTTTTAAGAAGGCACTGTAAATAAAAATTCAAAACTACACACTTCATATTTCCTCCCTACCTACCAAACAGTCCCTTCAAAAACTGTGACAGTATCTTAGAACAACCTGCAACTACTTCCTTTTGCACAAATTAGACTACAGTACATTGAAACTGTGGTCCTCTTTCTTACAATAGAACACAGGGGAGGTAATCTTTATACAGGAGAGTTGTGTGGGAGATGCTGGCAGGTAGTTGGATTACAAATTGCAAATGCTGCATAAATTTAAGAGATTACTTTGTATTGAAAGCATTAATGGTAAGAGATTTGGGAGGCAGTGGTACCTTCTGAGTACATCAGACATGTTAATGCCGAACCAACCATCTTTATGAATTCCATGGCTCAAGCACTGCATTGAATATTTGTGAACTGTCAGAGAATGCTATGCTGCTCTACATGGCACATTTTATATTTCAGTGACTTGCAGTCTGAGAAAACAGGTGGGTCTACAAACCACAAACATTATTCTCAAATCCTTCTTAAATTGTGATTTGAGGTTTCCACAGTGGCACTGCTGAGGATTCAGGTCTTCTGTGATGCACCACTGTGTCAGTGGGTCAGTGTCGCACAACATTTTGAAGGAATGTAGTGCCTTCATAGACTCCTCAACCCTTAATGACAAAGGCTCTATGTTCCTTCAAAATGCTGGGACACTAACCCAGCAACACAGCATCACACCACCAAAACAACACCTGAAACCTCACTTCTTAAATTGTTTTCATTTTCACACATGAATATTACCAGGTAATGTTTCTGCTTTCTCTGGTTTATTGGGTATTTTCTTTTTACATAAAGTCGCACAGAGTTTTGAAGGCATACCCAATTCTTGTTTGTGCTCTTATTGAAACTTCGCCTTTTGAGGAGCAATTTACTTTGACACCATGACAGGTCTAACTTCTTTATGGTATTCATCACTGAACTGGAATAAAAAAGAAATTATTAATGGGTAGCAGTATGCAAATATTCACTTCCAAGCAGGGGCTTTTAAGCCATCTGAAATAAAGGTTAAGTTCAGCCAGTCATCTCATGTTCCAGTGCTGTTCTAGTTCAGCAATGTTAATTCTAGCAATACCATATCTACTACCAGTAAAAGCAAACTCCAAAATGTTATATATATATATAATATATAATAACATATATATATATATATATATTTCGGATGACTCTCAGCCAGTTAGTTGTCGGGTTCTTACCACAGAAGTCCAGGTTGCATCCCAGGGCAATCCACTGGAATGTATTGTGGACCAAGTGGCTGGCACCAAGACAGACTTTCTCAGAGCACCTGGGTTTTCTTCTGTCTTATCGTCCCACCAATGTTCTATATGAATATGCATTCATCTACCACGAATGCTATACAGTTTAGATATATACAGCATCCCTAAATAACCCACTAAAACAAAACAAGAGTCAACAATCCCAAAAAATGAGTTCACTGGGGAGTACGCAGATTACCATAGCAATAAACGGTACTTAGTTAATCACAAAATCTTATTATCTAAGTTGGAATGTTATGGTGTAAAACGTAAAGCCAATTTATGGTTTGAATCATATCTCAGAAACAGGTATCAGAGGGTCTTAATTACAAATAATGATCTTAACCTAAATTATTTCTCTGCTTGGGGGGAAAAAAAAAACATGGAGTTCCACAAGGATCGATCTTGGGCCCATTGCTGTTCCTCTACATAAATGATTTACCCAAAACTATAAATGACAAAACCATACCTATATTTCACATTTTATTCACCGTGCATTCTGTCTTATATAATAGCTTTTATTTTAACCAACACATGCACTACAATTTTGTCGTCATATATACCCCTACATATGTTTCGACTACTTATTAGTCTGTGTTTATATACTTTAATCCCCCTGATGATGACTAATAAGTAGTCGAAACATATGTAGGGGTATATATGACGACAAAATTGTAGTGCATGTGTTGGTTATAACAAAAGCTATTACAAACCTATATTGTTTGCAGATGATACTAGTATACTAGTTACACGTCCAAATCTAAATGACTTCCGAGTAAATATAAATACTGCTTTCCATTGTATAAATGAATGGTTCAAAGTAAATTTACTTTCCACAAATTTTAATAAAACACATTACATTCAGTTTACAATTAATAGTAATAATCCCATAACTAATATTAAAATTGCTTATGACAATAAACAAATTGCAACTATATCCAATATTAAATTTCTTGGAATATATATATCAATGATACGTGGGATGGGATAGCGTAGCCGCTATAGCGACTCGCTACGAGCTGGACGGTCCGGGATCGAATCCTGGTGGGGGGAGAGATTTTCAGCTACCCAGACTCCTGTACAATGGGTACCGGGTCATTCCTGGGGGTAAAGTGGCCAGGGCATGGCGATGACCACCCACCCCCATCTAGTGCCGAGGTTAAAGAAAGAGTAGAGCTATACCTCTACTCCCCCTCTGGGCCTTCATGGCCTGTTCTAGGGTGAACTTTACCTTTTTATATATCAATGATACAATAAATTGGAAATCCATATTGAACATATTAATTCAAAGTTAAGTGCAGTTTGCTACGCAATGAGATCTATTAAACCATACATGTCTGCAAATACCTTGAAAACTGTTTACCACTCCTATTTCAATTCAATTATAAATTATGGTTTACCATTTTGGGGTAACTCACCTCAGGGCATAAAAATCTTCAGAATGCAAAACAATGTAATTAGAATTATGCTGGGTTGTAAAAAGAGGGTCTCATGCAGAAATCTATTTAGGAAACTGGACATTTTACCTTTGGCATGTCAGTACATACTTTCTCTCATGCTTTTCGTGGTCAAAAATAAGAACGAATTTACAGTAAATTCAGATTCATAGTATAAATACCAGACAACATTACAACCTTCATCAACCCATATCAAATCTGACAAAATATCAAAAGGGAATTTGCTATTCAGGATTAAGGTTTACAATAATCTTCCACCACCCATCAAGGATACATCAGATGACCTTAAAAAATTCAAAGCACAATTGAAACAGTTTTTACATCTACATTCTTTTTATTCATTACAAGAATATTTTCATTATGAATCCTTCTCAAGGCATTAACTTTCGTCCTATTCTATATTAAAATGAGATGGAACTATCAGATACATTTAACAAATAATTTATGTTTATAGTCACCCCAATTTTATAAATTTTTTTATATTATATTACATTATAAAGTTATATCTTATTCTATCAAATTATTATAATGTTTTGTAATGCTCACAAGCCTTATTGCTGAGGACATTTGATTGTCTCAAACCACATCACTTTCTATGTAATTTCTTTCCCTTTGGCATATAGTGTAATTGTCTATAGCTATATTCTATACACCCTATATGTCTTGGTACTCTGGCCCAAATTGCTCTGTTATTGTGTATGTTAACACTATCTTGTACCTAACATGGAACGAACGAGTATTTTGTTTTCCATATATGTTGCCATATATTTAAATTTTAACAATTTTACTTATTACACTTTTTCTAAGTATGTTCTGTTGATAGTGTGTATGTGTTTTTGTTGACATGTTCTGTATCCAACATATGACATTTTATGGATTTATGGAATGTTAAAAAAAATAAAATTTCAACTTGTAACACACCAAATACAAGTGACTACTACTGTCACTGCCCAACCACAAGACAGAATAACACATTTAACCTGCACGTGCATTACTGTTACAATCTAAAAACATATGGTTAAAAGGCCATCCCAACAAATTGCTTGAAGGGTATGAAACAAAATTTCCATGTCACTTGGAGCTGAATTTGTAAGTTACAAAACAGATCAAAATATTTGCCGTGCCATCGTCTTGGAGGTTATGTATCAGCAGTGCAGAGAAAATTCTTCTACCACACCAATATCCCTTGCTTATTCAAATTAAATATCCTAACACTGATACTAGTACAGTTATAATAATTCGTTGCGACGTACGTTAACTGCATTTAAATTAACTTTAATATTGAAATTGGGTCCGCAGAGTGAAACTTCTCGTCAATATTCTGCCATTGCTTTTGGATGTTACAAGTTTCGTGAGCCGGTAATGCGTGTATAGTTTACTCATATTGTGTGGTGCGTAGAATATGAGTGTGCAAACTGTAGACAAATGTTTGTATTTCATTAACACATATAAATGAAGTTCAGATTATAGTCGTCTGGGTTTTGACACTGGGTAGTGTTATACGTCGACACTAACATTTTGGTGGACTATGCTGGCACAACTGAGTGAACTGACGCTTATGTGAAGGCAACACGTTCCTCCGAAACGTTGGTATCAACCTACAGTACTACTCGGTATTAAAATACAAATGACTACAATCTGAAAAATTCCCCGAGGTGAAAACCTGAAAAATTATACATCAGCATTCGTTCACTGTTACTAGAATCTCACCAAGTGATCCTTGGCCCTTAACACGAAAGATTTTATTGATAACATGCGCTTTCATTCAGTCTTTGAAGCGCTTAGTGTTCAAAATTTGGCCCATTTTTCCACACGGAGGGTAGTATAACACTGAAACTGAAGCTCCATTTGGTTATTTGCAAACCTCATAAAAATGCACACATCATTCAGTACAAAAGAATCAAACCACCGTTGCTGAAGTCAAATTGTATACAGATAATCACATAACATATTTTGCTCCGAATTATTCACAATGCTGCTGTGTTATAAGAAAATATTGACATTGTGATTTTAAGATGATAAGTATTGAAGCTACATATTTGTAATATTGGCTGATGTCTTAAAATTACTCCAATGAATTAAGATGTAACTTCCTATAACGGTCATAATCCGAGTGGACTAGAAAAGATTTAACTTATCCGTGGTTCCTGCTTGCGCCTGGCAGTTGGCTGTGAAAACAGATCGGCTGTGGTGGTTGTGCAGTCGTTATCAACTCGTATAGAAGTTCAAGGTGTTGAGGATTGATATAGTCTGAAGAAGTGTGCATAGGTAATGTGGGAAATTAACCAACGCTAATTGTGTACGCCTAGTTAGAAATAACGTTTTTAGAAGGGTGCAGGGCATTGACATGAAACAAAAGCAAGATGTTTGCTTTTTGCCCTACTGAACGTATCTTTAACAAGAAACGGACAGGAACGTTTGCTTTATCGTAATGAAGTCGTGCCAAAACGTCTTACTTATAGATATTTTTATGTATAGTCGTGATTGAATTTTGTTGGATGATATTTGATGTGGAAGCTGGTCCACCTAATGTCATCCATGCACCATATGATCACCTCATTTCTACCATACAGGTTGAAAATGGCTAGAGGACAGCAGAAGCTTCAGTCACAAGCCAAAGCTGCAGAGAAACTTGCGAAGCAGAAAAAACAACAGGGTCATAATGCCAACACCCAGAAGAAAGCAGCACAAGCAGCTCTTGTCCATGTTTGTTCAGTTTGTAAGGTATGAGGTACCATGAAGTAATATTCACATTAATTAATTAATTTTATTTCAATCCAACAAATGCACTACACTTTCATTGATTTCTTGCCCCTACATATGTTTCGGCACACCCTGTGCCATCCTCAGGGCGGTTTGTCAGAGTTCACAATCTTCATTACATCCAATTGTTTTTCACTCACTTTCACAACACATGAGTATTGTAAGCCATCAGTGTTAAATATCACTTGTCTTTCTGTTCATAGTAATTAGTTATCTTTCTTCAGTGTTTTTCTATTTATTAAAATTTTGTTTTTATAGAATGAAGATAGTTGTGGTATAAAATATTAGCTAATATTTTATACTACAACTATCTTCAGTTCTATAAAAAAATTTTAATAAATAGAAAAACACTGAAGAAAGATAAGCTAATTACTATGAACAGAAAGACAAGTGATATTTAACGCTGATGGCTGACAATAATCATGTGTTGTGAAAGTGAGTGAAAAACAATTGGATGTAATGAAGATTGTGAACTCTCGACAAACCCCCCTGAGGATGGTACAGGGTGTGCCAAAACATATGTAGGGGAAAGAAATCAATGAAAGAAAGTGTAGTGCATTTGTTGGATTGAAATAACATTAATTAATTATCAAAAATGCATGGTATATATAATATAAAAATTCACATTAATGTTTTCAGTTGAGGAAGTTGTATGTATCATTGAGGATATTAATAAGAAAGTAACCCCTCTTTGTGTGATCATGTGTCTTTCTTGCAGGTAGCCTGTCAGTAAAAGACTGAGCCATGTAGTTTGTTTTTCTATTAGTTCACATGACATTCTGTCACTTGGTTCTGTAGACTGAAATGTCATCATTTTATTGGGGAAGCATGTTTACATTTTACAGTGTTCTTCCTATCATAATGTATTAAACAGTGTATTCACCAGTTAAATTTAACAGCCTTCATTTCCTTAAGCTTCAAGAAATCTGATCCCATGATAGTTAGTTCCCTCTTCCCCACACCATCAACAGGAGAGTAAGCCCTATGTACTTCAGTCTTCCATTTGAATCTAATGCCATTATAACAGCTGATAACACCTTGATGATTGGGAATGGCATATTGACAGAATGGTCATACAGACAATATGTGACTGAAACCTGATTGTTTCAGGCTAAGAATGCCTGTGTTAGAATCAATGTTCATGTATAACTCACAGTAGGAGAGTATAGTGGAAATGTATGTAGATTAGTGAAGGGAATTCCTGTGCTCATAGCTTCTGTAGGCTGACTTGAAATAGAGGTGTATTTTAGGATTGCAATATTGCAACAGTTGATAAATTGGACTATGGGTACACTGTCAGAATATTATGTGTGTGATTAATGATGGATATTGAAATGAAGGTATGTTATTTCCAGGCAGCAGGAATTGATTTTGTTCCTTTACTTAATTTTGTTGTGTGATGATTTGCTCAAGTTAGAATTGTGAGACAAACCAGAATGACTGAAACAGTACAAGACTAATAAAACTTACAGTGGTAGATGTGACATAAGGTGTCTTGTAATTACTGTGTTAACTGAAACACACTGCTCATAAATCCCATAGTAAAATTAAACTTATTATAATGCTGAATTACTGGGCACTGCAATTCAGTATAGTGAATGCGGAATGTTATTCCAAATGTGGGAAAATAAATTCAAAGCTTACATGCCCTATGCTTGTAAGTCTTATACTGAAAGTTGAGTATCTCATAACATCATATGTTGTAACTTTAGTATGTTGATGTCTGGAAATCAAGTATGAAACCCATCAGAAATTAGATTTCATAATATCTACGTAACTTCCATTGTTGTCATGTGTAACAAGCTTGGGGCCAAGGTGAAGAAAGATGCAATTATTTTAATGGCTTCAGTCATACAGCCATATTTCGTAAAACTATGTGTTGCACATTGCCAAGTGAAAGGATTGGTTGTGAATTACATACATCATACTAAATTTGTAACCCAATAATGTGTGGATCTGTAGCATTTGTTGTCACTGAACAGGTAACTTAATGCTTGTGCCAACCTGAAAATCTTCTTCAAGCTTTCTCTTCATCTTTTGTTATTCACAACTCGACCTGTAAGTTGTCTAGATGTGGTTTCATGCCAGAGTATTACATATTGCCTACACACTAGCCCAGTGCCTGTCATGTGTTGGACTGTCATAATATTCATTGCTGATCCATGGCCTCTTGCACGGTTTCCTACCATGAGTCTAAATATGAATCAGTAAATAAAAAAGTTTGAATTGGTTCTACCGTTTTGTATTATTAGAGTCACAATAAAATGTTTGTAATGCTTCTTTATGTACAACATTGATTGTTCTTTCATTTAGAGCTGACGTGTACAATTTTTTATGTCCAATCTCTTGAACAACCAACATACAGTTGTCTGTGTGCAAAATCAATTTTGTTGATCAAGTTCATTAATTTTGAATGATTGCCCTTGAGATTTATTGACACTTATTGTAAACTTTGGCTGGATACTGAATTGTTTTAAATTGGAATGGGTTGTCTGAAGGTATTATAGGCAGTTGTTAAGTTCTGCAGTTGCAGTTCTGTCATCTTTTCTGAGCTCAGTAGTTTTGCGGTTGGAATTCTGTCAGCTCCTCCTCTGAGCTCAGTAGTTTTGCAGTTGGAATTCTATCAGCTTCTCTTCTGAGCTGAGTATTTTCAAAAGTCTCTCCAGTTCTTAATCTTGCAGCTGATAATCTGTTAGAAGTTCTTCTGCATTGAGCCACTTCTGGAGTTTCTGTCACCTGTACTGTTGCTGTGGCCATCCTATCAGCTTGTCTTCTTCTATTTTAATCGTCTGGAGTTCAACAGCAGCTTTAGCTGCCACCGATGCTTCTGTTTTTTGCTGTAACTGTAGTCTAATTGGCACCATTCTGTCACAGATTTTTACGAAACTGTACAGAGGGACAGAAATTAATGTACCACTTTCACCACCTTTTGAAGTTACACCGCTTCGCTCGTTATATCACATCACAAATGTTTTTTCAATGTGTCTTCCACCTTTTACACAGTACACACTAAAAGATTTCCCTGTACCGGGCAACAGTCTGTAATCAGTCAGGACTTTCTTCCTTTCTTTTCTCTGTATCTTCAGCAATCCATCCATTCTTTACTTTCCCCCATATCTTAGTGACGTCAGTTGTTGTCACCATTCTGTACTGCAGTGTCTTTTATCAGTCATTTCCTTATTATTAGAACAAACCAAGTGTTAGTACATTCCCTGGAAGCAGGGGCTTTTAAGTGCCACCAGTATTCTTGTAGGCCTTTTCAAGAATATTAGTCAAAAATGCAGGCAATGTAGAATTATTTTATTGTGTCAATGCAAATAAATAATAATAATAATAATAATAAATTATAACAATATTTTAAGGAAATTTTAAAATATCTGCCTAGAATAATAGTAAATTTTTGTGTTTGTGTTCAGTAACTTTTTCTCATGTGGCACATGCTGAAGCACAGAGTTCTGCATAGTGCCACACCCCAACTTGAACACTTAACACTGACACTGATTCAGTTCTTCTGCATTCCATGACTGGACATTGATGGCTCCATCTTGAATGTATTTGGGTGGTGAGTCTTCGAGTTGGCACCCCATGCTGGACTGATCGGACTCAGGAGAGAAGTGGTGCACCTGCATTCTGTCACTGTTAGCTGTAGGAAAGTTTCTCCCTTGATTGAGGGTGGTGCAAATGTTTTTACAGCAGCATGCTGCTTCATTTGGTTGAACTCTGACATGTTTGACCGTAATGTATGCACACTTAACAAAAAGTAAGTGTCCGTTCTGATTTGTTGTTGACTAATCAACCATTTCATGCCATGTGGTATGAGCTACTGATAGCAGTGTTAAGTAAGCCATCAGCAAATAAAAATAAGATATAATAAAAGGAGGAATAATGGAATGAATTAAAAAAGAATGGAATAATCCACAAAACAAAATTCCACCCCTATCCAGAGATGTTCTCTGGAAGATTGTTATTAAGTCACAGGCTTCGCCATTCTTTTGTGACCACTCATAACTTCTGTGGTTGTGACTATGTACACTATTTAATTATGCTTAATTTGGATATCTTTCCTGAATTGGTCTGTCTGTGTAGTCCTTTATCTCGTCTCTGCAGTGGTCAGTCATTTGATGTGTTTATTTTATTGGTTGTCCGAAGAATTGTGTTTTCATCTTTGCACAGTGCTGCCCAATCTGCACATTCACCGTGGTCTTGCATGCACTCACTGGATATGAAAGGCTGTAAAATAACTGAATGATGGTTGTGTCAGTACATAATGTTTTGTTCATTTTTTACAGGCCCAAATGCCAGATCCAAAAACATACAAGCAACACTTTGAAAATAAACACCCTAAGAACGAGTTGCCGGATGATCTGAAGGAAATAGCTCTATGATATCATTATGTGTGGTACATCCATCTCAGACTTTTCACATTTTTTATGGGGAATGTTACATTGTTGGGTACTTTGGACAGAAACAACAATACTCATTTGTCTTGATAACATCTGCAAGTTACTGTTGTGAGCATCTTTCAGTGGGGCGAGGTCGGGACATTAATTACGGCATTCTAGATGAGTTCATTAACACTTCTTTCAGTTATATGAAATGCAAGAAATTTAGTTCCGAATGAAGTTGTTTTAGGCTGCTAGCTTTATTTTTCTTTTTTTGTCAAGAAGTTAGAAGAGATGGTTTCCAGAATGACTGATTAACTGCTGTGTTGCAAGTATAACAATTACAGTTTTTGTTTTGACAAAATTTGAACAGGAAGAGCCCATTACTCCCTGAAAGTGGTGGATTTTATTTATTACATGTTCTTGTAGATGGGGTGGGCTGTGTAAATGTGTTGGAGTAATGCTCCTGTGGAAGCTTGTGTTGTTACATTTGTACACCAATCACTGAGTAGTAATAATTTAAGTATGTTTCATTTTAACAGTCAATAATTTTAGTGTTGCATGAAAAATCTTATGTGGTAAGATAAACATTGTAGGTATTAATTCTGATAAAAAAAGGAACATTTTTTCGTTTAAAATTGAACATCAGACATTATTTTTGCATTTCAAGTTGGTCATCCAAGATGTCAGGAATCATCATAATACAAGGGTGGGACACAGTTACTGTAGAAATGAAGTGTATGTAAATGTTTTCAATATATTCTGCATCATTTTACTAATATTGTTACTGTAGTAATTACAGTAAAGTTAATAATGCAGAAGTGTTTGAGGTCAATGCCACATGCATGCAGGAAAGGGAATGCCCCAGCTAAAGTCAGCTGTGGCTCATTTCCTATACTATTAACTGAGAAAATGAAAGGATTTTAATTGATAATGGTTTTGTAAAGTAGGTCATAATGGTGGCTTTTTACTTTGAGGATTTCTGAAATTTTTTTTAGATGTTCTGTTCCACTTTTACTAAGAGAGGAATGCTATATGGTCATCCCAGGGGCTGCAACCTCTCTGTAGGGGGTGGTTTATTTTGGTATTCAAAATGATTTTGATGTTACAAAAGCAATTCTAGGAAGACCGTATGTTGCCTGCTTAACTTTGCTTGTACCATGTGTAAGACATGAACAGAAATTTTGTGTGAGTGATTATACAGTTTAGTTTTTTAATTCCGTGACTTGTTATGTATGGATTTTGTTTCTGAAAATAAGAATGTTTGCCAAAAACCTATAAAATAGAAAACATAACATGTAATAATGAGGGCTGCATTCCTGAATATGCAAGATTTTGGCCTTTCATGGTTAAATTAACTATTAAGACACATATACAAGGACACAAAACAATGTGCAGAACATACAAACAGACAAAACAAAAAGAGTGAAATGGTGTCAGTTTTCAGCCTTCTATGGTGGTTGCTGCTTAGATGACAGTTGTCTGGGTTTTACTCTGTAGGATAGTAAGCTTGTTTTGATGTTTCGGACAACTTGCTGCCTCCATCTTCAGGGTGACTGAATTTAGTTCAGGTGGATGCTGAAGAGATCGGGTCAGAGACAGAGTCTCAGTATGACTGACAGTCAGCAAGTCAATCCATCTTCATGTTGAGCCCCCATTAGGCCTGAAGACCAGATATTAGTCTGATAATGACTGTTTCTGTTGTACTGTCTTTGTGTATCTTCCCTAAGTGACTGGGAGGAGGAAATGTATCAATTATCTAGGAAGGTTGCAAGGATTCTGTCCAATCAGAGTTATAGAACGGGAAGATCTTGTACAGAGCCATTGAGAATTGAGAGTTTGAAGTGAGCCTCACAATTGGTGAGAAATGTTAAAGTAATGTGATATCATGTCAATAAGGTTTCCCTTTGGGCTGTAGCAGTTGGGAAATGGAAGGTGAAGAATGTAAAGCCTTGTTCATGTAGTGAAGGTCAGTGTTGTGTTCTGCAGAACACAGCATTGACCTTGACTGTGACATCCTGCTCATCAACTTCAGCATCCTGGCAAGAAAATCCAGGCATGTGGGCTGGCTCTAAGGGAAGTGATGGAGATGGAGCTGCACCCCAATGGCATGAACTGGGAGGATGTTTTCTTCCGAAGCAGGTCATAGAAGCCTCTCACCCATTCCCTGAAGGAAAGGAAGCAGAAGGCATTCTCAAAGCATGGACTAGTCTCACCCTTCTGAGGCAGCACTGCTTTTGGTACCCGCATAAATAAGGTTTATTGCTCTTCATCTTCCACCTTCCAAACATAAAGCCTAGAGAGACACCTTATACATTTAATGTCACACTGCTTTCACATTTCTGCTGTTTGTATGCCTTAAACAGGCTGTTTGTCTCACTTCAGACTCACAGTTCCTATTGGCTTGTTGCAGGTTCTGTCACCTCTTCCTTTTCAGCAGCTCTGATTTGCCACAGTCCTTGGAAACCTTCCTATATAACAGACACTTCCTTTTCCTAAACTGTTACGGTAAATAAAGTACCAGTTATAGTTATCAGGTTTCTATTACACATGCCCAGCGATCCATTTAGCAAGTGGACATGGCTAAATGGATTAAGGGATGTCCACTTGTACTTTGCGCAATTCTCCACTCTTAGTTAGCTTTTTGGTTGGTCCGAGTCACTTAAGTGTGCAGCTAATCCAAAGTCAGTGGTCCTAAAGACAGAGGCCAGCACACTCCTCCAAAGTGTCAAAACAGACATGTTGTCCTACATGCTGTAAGAACCCAGAAGACAATAATTTGGTTCACATAGTATGTAAATGTAAAATTAATAAATATTAACAATGGATGGAACTGTATGTTTCTTAAGTGGCCAGCTGGAGGAGTTATTTATTGCACAGTTTTGTTGTTGGTATTAGATGATTCAGATGAAGTAAGTGAAGAAGGAAGGATTTAATAAACCTGCAGCTGTACAAAACTGCTGATAGCAAGTGTATACACTGAGATTTGGCTGTATCTGCTAGTGAGGATACCCACAACCTCAAAATTTTCAACACAACATTAAAGTCTTATGTGTTCAGGCTGTTAATTTTAAACATATAAATAAGATTCACACAAAATTTCTACATGTATATAAATTACAGCCATAACAAATTTCACTTACCAGTAGTACCCAACAAGTCAGCTCAACGAATACTACTGTCTTGCAGCTGGAACATTATACCAGTTTGAATCTTTGGCAGGACCTTTTGTTGACTACATAAGAAACCTTAAAAATTGTATAATTATGAAGTTCTCATATGAAATTTTACTGCTGTACTGTATATGCTGCTAATGTTGCTCCCATCTCTCTTGAGTTTGTGCAGTTTTGCTATGCATACTGGTGTGTGCAAATAAGATTGGCTGGCATCTCTTGTCATAATTTAATCAGATTCATGATTGGTCAGTTGGCTGCAAAATTATTTCAGAGGATAGGTATACAATTGTATAACAATATTACAGTCTCATATTTGTTTATAAATGAGGAAAGTAACCTAATAGACACTTTCTGAGTTGGTGCAGCACTGACATGAACACACAAAAAAATTGATTATAATTGACTATACATATGTTCTTATTGCTGACTGCAAACACATATCCTTAGATGTTGCAGTCATTCACATGTTGACCATCACAGTTGAGTGGTTAACACTTGTGCTTTGCATTTGGTATGGTCAAGTTGAGGGTTCTGACTGAAAGTTTCTGTGGCTTACCTCAATACTTCCAAGCAAATGTGGGGATTGTATCTCTAGGTAGCTGATGGCAGCTTTCTTCAACACATGTCTCAGCTTTTATTGTCATCTATTTTTTATGCTGTGTGATGTATACAGTTTGAAAGCATTCCTAAATAAACTAAGAGGCAGACTTGTTATGGGGATTTTGAGTTCTCTCTTAAACTCAGTTATATTTTCAGAATTCATATACTGTATTTCAGATAAATTGTGTTCATTTTCACTGCAGAGTGCAATATTGTCTTTCTTTTGTTAATTTCATCACAGGTCAGCTAACTGCACCGTGTATAATAAAATATGAGTTGTTGCACGTGCCTGTGTACCAATCCCAAATAAAATGTGAAAAGAAAACTAATGTTTTTGTGACTTAGCAGTAGTGAGTATTGAATACTGTTATATGTTCTGATATATGGAACTGAGTTTTATTCTTAGAAGTGACAGGTTGATACATTGTGTTGGCCATGACAGCTAATAAAGACAAAGTGTGCTAACACGTATTCATTATCATGAAAATAATAAGTGAGAATGAGGGTAGTTCAATCTAGGGATGTTACCGTCTGCAATACACCAAATGCTTTGGGAACTGATGTCAGGTGTTTTGAATGACAAAGCTGCGTACTAATAACAGTAATGGGAACAGATTAATGCTACATTGAGTATGTATAGTAACACTAAAGACAACGGTGCCCATTGGAATATTTTGGCACATATATTATCACATGTCCGCAGATTTTATACTTTCTCTGGCTTGTCTTTTCACCTAATTTCGTGGTGGCTCTGAAGTTGCACGACTGCTGTAAGTTTTTGGGCTCTCATAGTGGGTGTTGCTCAAATATTTTTCTGTGTTTTTACACCATCACTCACCCTGAAGATGGAGGCAGCATGTTCCTCAGAAATGTTGGAACAGACATATACTAAATGGTGTAAGAATCCCTAAAACAAACAATTGTGTCATCAGTACAAGATTACAGTATAGCCAATTGGGTGTCCTGTACAAGAGGAACTTTTGATACTGAGCAAGTTAACTGAAGTGGTAATTCATGTGACTTGTGTTTAGGACATGCTTGGTTCGGTTCTCTGTTGGGACACCAGCTGTCCTGACAGATTTATTGTGGTTTTCTTCAGTCCTTCAAGTCCACAATACGACATCATTTCAGCCACAACCACTTCCATCCTCTTTCCAAGTCACTGTTCACCAGTCCTAACATTTGATGCTATAATGTTCAAGTTGTAACAGTGTCATGAAATAAATCACAAATAAAAGAAATGAATAAGCATCATTTGATGGATCCCTGTTTTTGTGGGTGGCCAGCTGTACAGGTTTTATTGTAGTAGTGTAGAGTATGATTTGTGATATTTAAGCAACAGGGCTTGTGTGCCAGAAGTTTGCTATCCGCGTGATGTGACTTTCTGTTGCCTCTTTTTGATGTGCTTCAGTTGTCCTTCAGTATTGGAGTTTGGTATGAAATTACTGAGAGTAACATAATATCCCATGAATGTTTATCGTGTGGTATTTAATGCATAATTGTCTATCCAGCTGTTATGTTTGACCTTTCTTTCCTTAACTTTCTTGTAAGCCTGGTGAAGCATGCATATTTTGTACTGAATTTTCCTTTAAGTGCAGACATTTTGCTGTTGAGTAATGTTCATTGTCAGGTTCACCAGTAACATTTTCTATGTTTTGTTTGTATATTGTGGTTATTCAATAAAACAGAAACTGATTGGGAATGGAAAAATTGTTACTTCACCATTCCTTCAGAACAGGGACAATGGGACCAGGGAAGGTTTAGTTTATTTAGGAGAATAGTCATCCTGTGAAGTTCTGTACTTTTTCCCATAATTCGTGCAGGCAGGTATGGAGTTGAATGTACCCCAGATTATTCAACCCTGTCCTGACAATGTAAACACTTGACAGTGCTTCTATGTAAATTGTTATTGGCCTGGGTGCTTGAACGTGGTTTTCTTTCTTCCTATCTTACGCCGCTCTGTTTGAGAGGTCACTTCTGTTTTGATGCTTCAGTATATTGTATGATACATGTAACTGTCCTTGTCATATACTGGCTGCAGTTGCCAAATCTTGATATGCTATTGTGTAAGATAGTTCTTGTGTGTGTGTGTGTTATCAGATCTGTACAGTGATGGATGGCTTTGCAAAAATTCAAATTTAGTTACCAAGATTTCACCTGTATTATGAGTTTTGAAGATGTAGAGGAAAGACATAGAGACATCAGCAAACCACAACACATTACCCAGGAAAAGAAAGAGGGTACCAACCTGACTGGTGTTTGGAGATGTGTCATTGCCTGCCTTGTGGGCTCAGATCGATAATGTTCATGCCAAGAAATGTGGGGCAATGACGTGCTCTAATGTCATGCCGAGACAAAAGAACACATAAGGTTTGTCTTCCCACAATTTAGTACGTGGCATGTAAATGATTCTTCAATTAGCCTTTTCCACTTACCACTTCCTTCCCATAAAAATGTTTTCGTTATTCCATTGCCTCTGTCTTTTATTAATTCAGTCTAATATGATTCATTTTCTTGTTGGCTTTTGTCTATGAATACCTGCTCTTGATAATTCTTCACCTTCCAGAATTTTTTGTATATGAAGGTCAATCAGAAAGTTAAATGTATGGGACATATCTTTAAGTGATTCCATGAACCTTCAATATGTGTTATGTGATTGTGAGTGCATAAGTACTTTTTTCTTTCATAATTCCCATGGATAAACTTCCATTGCAGGACAAGGTTTTCTGTCTGCTATCCATCAAGGTTGGTGCCTTGTTCTTTGAAACAGTATTTCACATTTATTTCCAAATCTTCATCAGTTCTGCTTATTGCGTGTGGTGTTTTTTTAACATGGGCTTGGGCACTGTATAGCAGGCGGCATCATTTGTCGTTAATGCAGCAGCGATATCATCCACTCTACAGTGTGCAGTCCCGCATTAAAAATGCTGTTGCTTTAGTGCTGAAAATAGATGACACTGAGATACAAGACTTACCTCACAAAAACTGTAGAAACGTCATTGAACTGATGATTTGAAGAACAGGACACTGATTTTTATGACAGAGAAGTATAAGTGTCTCAGTTACCAGAGATATGTAGAAAAATACATTGGAGATTCAGAGAATGACTTTAAAGATGAGATCTGTGCTCTTCTGGGATATTACGTGGCACCATGTGGTAATATCCCAGAAGAGAGCAGATATCAACATCGCGGCGGAAGCCTAAAATCAAGACGTTGAAGATATCTTCCCTGTAGACGTATTGTCTAACTTGCCCTCTTGCAGTTGAATTTCTGGTATGAACAACATGCATTTCTTTCATTGTGTGCCTTGTTTTTTTCCCTCTGACATAAGAATTTATGTTGTGAAGTCCAGTCATGTAATAGGAACAATCAGACCAGGCATGTTTATGTAAACTGTGTTAACTGTGCCCAGTTAACATGAGCACTTTTTCACTACTGGAAGAGAGTATGAATATATACACATAAAATGAGCCAGGTTCTCATACTGTATTGTTGAAATTTAACTAACTAACTCCATGGAGCACAGTCCTTGAGAAGCTAACAGGTCCTCAGCTAGTCGAGAAATTCCCCGCATTTTATGGAACCCGAAGGTTCATTACCACATTCACAAGAGCCCGCCACCTGTCCCTATCCTGAGCCATATCAATCCAGTCCATGCCCCCTCCCCCCCATCCCACTTCTTGAAGCTAAGTGCCAAATCTCATTGTTCAAATTTAAGATCACAGATTGTTCTGTAAGTGTACTCTGAAACTCTGTTTAGTCATTGCAAAGCATTTGTGTTAATGTATTTATGTGAATACTGTGTCTGGGAATAATGGATGGTAAGGACTGTCCTTTCATCATTTTGCACTGTTGTAGGTTTGAGAAGAATTGTGAAAGGTTAGCTGAAAATCTGTTTTACAGTGGATATGAAGACACTCTGAAACACATTCGTTTTGAGATGGGAGCATGTAACTCAAAATTGCTTGTAGTTTTACAGTTGTGAATACACCAGGCACATGTGAACCATGTTTGTGGATGAGCAGACATGTACTTTGAACATGATACTTTTTGTGAAATACAAACTGTCATGGAAATTTGAAGCTCATTGGTTAGGAAGTCTAGTAACAACAGGCATACTTTGTTTAACGATTGTACTATGCTGAACATAAACAGTTTACCACACTTTTTTAATTTTATAAGGAAAGCTGTGATATGGTATTGTGTCCATGTATCTGCTTGCTCCAGTACTTTTGTTGACATATGTTCATGAGTCTTAATGTGAATGTCATGCCTGTAAAGGTTTTGTACTTTATCTGCTAATTACCAACATGACAGCTGTGTAGACTGGAGACCTTGGAGCGATGCTAGCAACACCACTTAATACACAGTAAATTTGGTGTGGTATTAGGTCATGAAACATGTGCCTGTGTCATAAAATATGATATTTGAATGTCTCAGTTTCACTTTGATGGGCCATTGGGTCTGGATGTCAAATATGGTATGTAAGGATTGCAAATTTTGAATGAATTTTTTTTAATGCTAGCATGTATAGACCCATGAAGGCTGAGGATGGAGGAAGTAATAGGAGGATGAATAAAACTGCATAATAAGGAGTCTGATGATTTGCAATCCTTGCCAAATATTAGGTCAATCACATGAAGGAGAATGACATGGGCAGGGCATGTGGCACATATTGAAGGGAACAAAAATGCATACAGGGTTTTGGTGGGGAGAGCTGAAGGAATGGGACCACTTGGAAGACTCAGGCATAGTTGGAAGGGTAATATTAAAGTGGATCTTACAGAAATAGGGTGGAGTGTTGTGAACTGAATTCGCCCACATAAGGGTAGGGAGAAGTGGCAGGCTCTTATGAACACTAATGAATCTTTGCATTTCCTGATGTGTGGGGAATTTCTTGATTAGGCAGGGAAGTACTAGCTTCTCAAGCAGGACTCTGCTCCATGGAGTTAGCATTCATTCTATGGGTGTAGTCAGTATCTAGTGATATTGTAATGTCTGTTGGCTCTTGGTTTGTTAGAACTACTGGTCTGAATCTATGTCAGTCTCTCCTGCCAGAGCTGCCAACTGATTTTTGGGTAACCTGTAGAACACATATTTTTGAAGTGTCCTTAAATTTAAGGCACATTGAAAAGAACTGTGTAACCAGATTAAGGCTGTTACTTGTAGTTAGAATGATAATATTAAAATGAACTTTTAAGAAAATGGGTTGAGGGGATACAAAGTCGATTGATCTAGTAGAGTAGTTGAAAGGAAAGTTTTTGAAGTAATGGTGTTGAAGTTTAGGTTCTGTAAGAACATGGGATGTATATATAGCTGAATAACTGACTATCAGTGATGGCCATCTTGTATTTTTTATTGTCAGCCATTTCTTGATGTAGTAAAATGAAATATCTGTGTAATAAGTAATAGAAATACTAACTTTTATTACATTTTCAATTGCTCTTGTATCACAATACAAAAATTTGTATGAACTACACAAAAAGATCCATGGCTTTGAGTGGGGTTCATCTGCCTCATTGAATCACAGTTGTTGATGCCTTTTTTTTTTTTTTTACAGTGACACTTTATCTGTCAGCTGCACAGTAGGTGGCACTAGACTTTCCAGTCATTTTGATTTGTTTTAGGCAACAAACCATTTGTCTTTTCCTTGATAGGTGTGTTAATTTTAAAGACAAGTTTACATGGGATTTGAGTAACAACTATAATGTTAGTACTGCATTCAAACCGTTTTTCTAAATCAGTTAGGTTAAATTTGCAGATTCTGTTCAGTTCAGTTTGCGTGTTCACAGAAGACTTGATGCAGGGTGTTGGAAGTTGAGTGTTCTTTAAGAGTGTTTTACTGTGTAACCCAGAAATAATATTTTTCCACTCAGTCTCAGCCTGTGTGTATGAAGTTCCAAACAATCTTGATTTTGGCATTAAATTGAGATGGAAGTTCACATTCAGCCAGCATCTCTGGTACCTACTGGGTAGGAGGCTGGGTGGGCCTGAGAGCCATTCTGTATGTGGCAGTGAAGAGAAAATCCTACCCCTTTCAGGAACTGAGCTTAAGTCCAATGGAGAAGGTCATAAAGAGTGGACTTTGTCTATCATCTTTTGTTTGACAAAAGATACATTTTGGGAAATGGGTGTTTCCATCCTCAGGTGAAAGAGAGGGAGGAAGCTATCGTTCTTAGGAATGAAAGAGCACAATTTAAAGTAGCATTAAGAAGATTCTTGTACATACTCCTTTTACTCTGTTGATGAATTTTTTATGTTGAAGAAGGATTAGTAATACTGTATATGAAATATTTACAGTATTTTGTATTATACTAATTCTATGCATTTTGCATAGTTTGTATGGCCGTGACTTACTGCACATCCTACTGTCATTTTGGCAAACTTCTGGATCCATGGAATGTATGTATGTATGTATGTACAGAGTTGGCTCTGATGGAAAGAGCTATCATAATGACTGTACCCCCCTCCCCCCCTTACCTTTCACCTATGGATGGAACACATCCATTTCCAGAAACATGTTCATTTTTGGAATATGAGATGGTGGACAAGTCCGGAAACCTTGTAAGTCTATATAAAAGGTCATGTCTATTGGTGTTTTTATCATATTTATAAAAAGCGACTTCTTGTAGTTGAGTATTGATGAACCATGAAGTATGTAGTGTATATTTGGTGTGTGTGTAAGGGGAATGGGCCAGTATGCACCAAATGAACTTTTTCTTACATCATCTGATGTCTCTATTGAATGTGGTTAGAACTCATTGAATGGCAGATGGGTAGGCAAAAGGGCACAACGTCCCCATAGGTTCAGTTTAATTTATGAACTACGTATGGAATGTCTGTATACTAAGGATCATTTTAAATCTTCATAACCAAAGTGCTGTATTTAAACCTCCATCCAGTCTATTTAAAATATGTGTGGAGGAATCAGCCTAATTTTTATCTGTATTTGAATTTTAATGGGATTTTACTATGTTAGAAGGGAAGGACTGTGTTAACCCTTTGGCAAATGTCAGGTATACCTGTCACACAGTGTAATACTCAAAATGCCAAAAGAGAAGTACAGCCAATGGCCTATCTTGGCTTTTATTATGCTGCCCCAATTTAAATTCCAGTTTGCTGCAAATCACACTGGGCATTTAATTCTGGCACAAAAGGGTCAATTTTACTACATTCTGTTATGTTAGGAGGAGCAGAGAGTTAATGTTAAGGGTTTTGCAAGAGTGACCTGTGTTGAGGGGGGCAATTGATTTAGAGCAAGATGTGTGTTCCAAGGTTTTGGATAGCATTTACGAAATAAACAGATGTAACGATGAATTCAGTTTTATTTTTTCAAGTTTTGTTTTGAAGTAGTGGTTTGAAGTCAGTTTTTATTTGGATGACTTATTTTTAACACTGCTTTGACAAACTGTTTTTGATTGTATTAAGTCTGGTGCCACTATGCTTTTTCAAGATTTGTAACCATTACATTACAGTTTGTGTGATTCTTCAAGTTATGATATAACAACAAACAGCTCATCATCTCTTAAAAGAAATTTAAATATTCCTGTCATTAATCATTAATATTTTCTTACTAATGAACATGGGATAGAAGTACCTGATTGTGCTAATACTATAGTATTTCTATGTTAGCTCAATGGTTAAAATATTTATTGTAGATATTGATCAAAACAAAGAATTGGCAACATATTGGGAAACATAACAAAATGTATGGTCTGTTGCACTGGTCTGTATTAGGTGTTTTCACCTACAAATACTAATTACGTTTTCCTTACACACATTTAGCATTTCTTAACGACCCTCATCCAGCAGTATGCATGGTAGCAGTATCTTGGCTTACTGCTAATTACATAGTGCAACAACTTTGAGGAATAATTATTATTTAGTGCAGCTTGTAAGGTGTGATTTCCTCATGTATAAGCCATTGAATTCAGTGTCATGTATGTAAGATGGGAGTAAATATTTGGTTCTGTTTTGATAGACAACAGACTGGATAAGCCACATATGCATAGTCCACTGGATTAATTAATTAACCCACATGGTTGCCTTTATTTTAAACATTTAAAATTAAACTATGTGGATGTAGTTATTGGCAAATAGGGTCAATAAATAATAATTATAATAAGCAAGATCAGTACAATTATCAATCTGTCATCAGCAGCAGCGCACACAGCACATACATACACACAGTCATACGCATACAGTAGAGACAGCTAAAGACTGAGTACAAAGGCTTTGCTTGTGAGGCATACTGTTTAGAGTTTGTGGATTCTAATTCGGGATCAGTTCCAACTTCTCTGTATGTAAAACATAATATATATAAAATTTCAGATGCTCTTAACTGTATTTTAAGTATTTCATAAGTGTTTTTTCTAAAAGTAGATTATCTTTTTACTGTACTGCATACTTACGAGTCTGTATAATCACTTTGTATATATAATGCTGTTAGTTTAACCTTCCAATCTTATTGTGAGTGTGGTTAGTGTGAGTTTTCTGTGTGAAATGAAAATACATTATGTTCATTGAACTTTCAGAGGAAAAGCAGGACATGTATCTTTTGTACTGCAGTGAAGAATTCCAGAATCTTTTTTTAAATTATTGTGATATTGCATAAAGTATGTGTCATGTGTTTTACTGACAGGCATTGTAATAGATTACTTATGTAGGTGTAAGAAGTAGCATCACGACACACAGTGTATCTTCATTGTGTTGCAGAAATCTTTTTTGTTCCATTGTGAGTAGAAGATTGGCATCTTTAGCCAAGTTTCAAGTACAGGTAATGAAGTTAAAGTTTTATAATTTGCATGTAATAAATGTATAAGTTTTTAGATTTATTTAGATTATCACATGTAGAATATTCTTCAGATTATGTATGTCAAATGTACATGACACAAACAAAGTTAGAATCATAATATATGCCCTGTCAACAAAGGCTTTGTTCCAGAAACATTTTTACCCAACCCCAGATTTTTGTTCTTTGTTCAAAGGTAGCTTTCTGCACAACAGTTTAAGGACTTCAGTAAAGCATTGTTTTTGCTGACAAAATTAGTGGGTGCACATGAATACTAAGACATTCCTTTACGGGAGTCCCCACGTTATACCTTCAATCAGAATGCACAGGTTCATAGTAATGGTTTGAAATGAGATGTGGTTATCCTTTTATGATCATATTATAGAGATTTTTGTGCTCTAAGTTATGTGACTATGAAAATAATTTATTTTTCATGATTTCTAATTGAACCTCCTTTTCATGTTCACACAAAAACCACATATCTCTATATGCTGCAAAGAATGTAAAATATTTCTGTTCTCAGTATCTGAGTACCTTTGAATGGCATGTATGTGTATGTACAAGAGCCATAAAGGAATGTGCTGGCTCATTGAGCCATCTGATGTCACCGGGAATGTGCCAAAGGATAAAATTAGCATTTAAAACTTGTTCAGATTGTATCAGCTTTGCTGAGTCTATGCTTTGAAGACAATAACTAGCTACTCTTAGGCAGTTATGTATTTTTTGGGTTTGATTTTGTATGTACACAATGCAATCCCGTGCCAATTGCAGTTTGGGAATTATGAATTTCTAGTATTCATAGTTTTTTTTTGTACATAGTTTTGCCAACTGAAGTATTTAGTTTTATGTAACCATGACTTTTAATTTGTGTATACATGGAAAATTGTCAGTTGCTTCAGCACCACGATATCTACATTTTCTGAGTAGTGCTTTGATGGCATTCAGTTACCACTGCAAAGCATCTTTTTGGACACCATTTGTGTTTTGTATGTAATTAATATTTAAATGTGTTATTACATATATTTTTTGTTTTTAAAGAAGGAACAGGAAATTAGGCCTCACTGAGTGTGCCTATCACTGCAGAGGCCTGGGTTCAATCCCAGGTCAGTCTGTGTGGGATATGTGGTGGAGAAAATGGCACTTGGATAGGGTTTCTCCAAGAATTTTGGTTTTCCCCTGTCAGTTTCATTCCACCAATTCTCCATACTCTTCTTTCATCTGTCACTAATGTTATGTAATATTGGAAACAGACACACTTAAAACATTCAATGAGTATGAACAACTACTGTAAAAGATATAAGGTTAAAGGTGACCCCCTAACATGCCAATGCAGACACAGAGGTGCAGCAGAGGTATAGCTCTACCAATTCTCAACTCTGGTGCAGATGGGGTGGGTGGTCAATGCCACGCCACGGCCACTTTACGCCTGGGATAGAGACCTGGTACCCATTGTACAGGAGGCTGGGTGGGCCTCGGGGCCAGTCAGGACGGGTACAGGTTATCTCACCCCCACCGGGGTTCAAACCCTGGACTGGCTAGCCCGTAGTAAGTTACTATACAAAATACACTAATAATTCCCATAAACCCCAGTTTCCCATAAGTCCTAACCCTTTCCAACTGCAGTGTTTTTGAAGAATGTAACCCTTCCAATTAGCAAGGGACTGCTGTGCTATCAAAGGCTGTTTTATAGTATGGCATGTTTCCCGTACATAATCTTTAGCTTGTACTCTTTTTGAATTTACTTATTGTTCAGTATTCTTATTGGGAATACTTTATATGATGGCAGTTTATCTTTACTATTTTGTTTCTTCAGTATGAAACCCTTGGTTATATTACTTACAAAGAATAAGTTTATGACCTGATTGTTACCATTTCAGATACCATAATGCATAGCAGTCTTTAAGCACAAGTACTTTAAATGAAATTAAATCTTTAAAGAAGAAGGAAGTTTTAAATAAATGTTTGATTTTTTAAAATTTTGTCTGTTCACAATTTTAGGGTTTCATTTATGTGAAGGCTTTTTAAGCAAGAAACAATAGTTTACAAATGTTATTCTGTACATGAAGTTGGATGTGATATTTTCCTCTTGGCTTATGATTCTTCAACAATTTCATTGTCAACTCTGCTGTTTCTTACTCCTGTCTTGCCAGTCCATGGGTAGACATCGGGGCAAGGCTGACATGTCCGCATATATCGCACGCCTGACTTGTGCCACAGGTTGCATACTTTGGGATTGTTGCATTTCCTGGGTCTCTCCTGTTGAATAATAAGGCACTGCTCATTTAGATTGTTGTAGCCATACCTTATATTAATGAAGTAAGATCTATAAATGATAACAGAATATGATGAAATAGTATGTAATGAGCCAGATACACTTTATATGTATACATAAGTTATTTATGTGCAAGCCAACATGTCGTGCTTTATTAGCTAATGGACTAATGAGGCACGATATGTTGGATTGCAAATGGGTAACTTACATATATGTACAAAGTGTACGTGGTTGGTTATATATTATTTCGTTATACTGGTGTACACAGTAATGATGTATTACAAAAACAACAGAATGTGTTGTATTGCTATACTGCTGCTCTGTTTCACTTGTCCATTGCATTGTGTGCCAGATGTGACCCGAATCTGCTAATTATTTTGCAGACTGCAGCAAATATTATTTCATATACAGTCCACGTAATTTTAATTCACTCTAGTAGTACCAATTAGTACTGCCAGGAAGTTTGATAATACTGATGGCTATCATTGGAGACAATCCTGAGTTGGCTCCATACACCTGTCATCCTCATCCTGTCTCCATTGAGATCGCTCTTAATTTTATCCCCCTATCTCTATCTTGGCCTTCCAAATGTTTTTTTTCCAAATTGTTTTCTCATTAAAATTTTGAACGCATTTTATGTCTCTCCCTCCTATCTACATGCCCTGACCACTGTGGTCACTTTTGTTTTACTGGTAGATGACTGTAAACTGTGAAATTCCTTTTGTACTATCCTAAACTGCCTGGTTATGTACATGTAAATTTTCTTTGGTCCAGATATCTTCAGCACTTTGTTTTCACTCTTTCCATGGACTGAGAGACAAAGATTTACACTCATACAAAACAGTTGGTAATATCTTTATTTCATATACCAGTGGCCGTGTGGTCTAAGGCGTGGGTTTATGGCCGCTTACTTGCTAGGATTGTGGGTTCCAATCCCGCCTAGGTAATGGATGTCTGTCTCTTGTGAGTGTTGTGTGTTGTCAGGTAGAGGTCTCTGCGACGAGCTGGTCCCTCGTCCAGAGGAGTCCTACCGAGTGTGGTGTGTCTAAAAAGTGTGATCGTGAAGCCTCAAAAAATGAGGCAGCCTAGGCCCCCAAGGGGCTGTTGAGCCATTGAAAAAAAAAATCATGATCTTTAGTGTTGTAAGCCAATAATCATAATGATAATAGTTTTTGAACTAAATAATAACCCTGATTTAATGTTTCACATTTTTCCTCACTTTGTGTCATGTCAGGTTATGAACCTACTGTGAACAAACTATCATAATTTTCTGTATTCATTGTCTCAGGGCAGTGTTGAGACATATATCATTTTTACCCTGCTGTGAATTTGCACAGTTGATGAGAAGTGTTGTGGTTCCCATAGACTGTAGTAGACATTCCTTGAAGTTTACATGCAACCAGTGGATGTGTGGTGGTGGCATGAAGACATACAGGAGTATAAGAGGTTGGAGGTGAATGACTGCTGTAGTCTGATGTAAAGGATGTGTAGGAGACGATAGCCACTGTGGCCATCAGCCATTTAAGATTGTCCATGGTTTAGTATTTAAATTGCTTGTCTGCTAGATAGAGTAAACTAAAGTGATAAGAAGCAAAGCACTGTGGTACAAAAACATATAGGGGTTTTCTCATTCTAAACTTAATCTGTAGATGGGGGTGAGGGTCAGCTTTATTTCCTAGCCCCCCTCCTGGTGAAAAACACACTGGTGAAAAACACAAAGTACCCACTGTGTCAGGCTGAGGAATGCATGGCCAGCATGGACATGGTGCCAAAGAAAATAGCCCCCCACCCTTATATAGCCTGTAGTGTCTGACTACTGATGAACTATCTGGGCAGGTGTCATTAATCAAATTAAGAATTATGTACTTACTGGGTAATTGCACTGGAATGGTGGGAAGCTGTTGATGCGAGGCAGAGGAGTAGGGTCACGGACCCACTGAATAGCCTGCCAGTTGGTCACCAGCCATACATCCTGCATATTGACAATGGTGTCAAGGAATGCAATAAATCCTTCTTTGTGATGTGGCTGTGTGAACCAGGCAGCATGGTAGAACAGGCCAAATGGTGCCCTGTGGAATACATAAACAGTGTCGTTTTGTACAAAACACAAAAGAGTCAGATATGCAGGTCTATAATTTTAATTGTTTTATATGGGCTGAGAACTTGTCTGTCACTGTAAGGAAAGAACACAGATATAGAGTGAGGATATAATACTTAGGACAGGAAGTAACCAGGAAGGTGAAAAGACAGCATAATAAGGAGCTTAATAATTTGTACTGTTCAGATATTGTTAGGATGATAAAATAGGGTGTTAGGATACACGGGTTCAAACGGTGGAATGAGAAATGCATGCAGAATTTTTGTTGGAAGCTCTTGAGGGAAACGATCAATGGAAACTCTACCAATATTATGTTGCACATAGATGTCTGATATACCGTATATTCTCGAATCTAATGCGCACCCTTTTTACAGTTTTAGAGGGCTAAAAAATCAGATGCGTATTAGATTCGCGGTCTAGAGCTGGATTTTGGAAAAATGATTGAGCTGCTGTACGTGCCGTAAGAACAATACAATAATCTATTATTTTATTATTTATTATTATAATTTATTATTCATCAGACTCGCCGTCATCACTCATAACTGAATCGTTATCCGTGCTCTCCACCCAGTCACTATCATCTTTATCTTCAGCATCGTCCTCCCATACAATGTCATCTTCGGTTCCGTCCAAAGCATTGCTTATGCAACACTTCTTGAAAGATCTGACGATAATGCTCTCCGGGATGGCTTTCCATGCAGGCGATACCCACCGCGCCACTTCTGAAGGAGCTGCGTCACACCCGCTGATCGCTGCCTTGTGTTTCCGCCATAGTCGAACGTTGCTTTCATTAACTCCAAAAATTGCAGCGGCTTTGCGGTTTCCATTCTCCTCTGCGCACCGAATAACTTCACGTTTGAACTTCGCCGTATATGAGAGTCGTTTAGATTTCAGGTGTCCCTCTTCCATAACTACGGTACACGACAAATTGGAACAAGCACCTCCCACGTTTCAACAACTAAAACTCAGCTGGCTTCAGACGAGATTGCGCACGTCTGTTGAGAAAGGCCCCGCCTCTATCGGTATGACTCATCGACCACAGGCGTAGCGTCGGATTTTAACGCATTGGTAACATCCAATATTATTCAATCAGTCACCCCGTGGGCAAGGGGTGGTTGAAGGAAAGGTGCGGATTAGAATCGCGAACTAACTTTTTTTCGTTTAAGAAGTCGCCAAAAACTGGGTGCGTATTAGATTCGGATACGCATTAGATTCGAGAATATACGGTATATTTGATATATGTACAGTTTTGGGAGTTGGCTGTATATCTGTCTTAAGGTGACAATTTTTTTTCTGGCTTCATTATTAGTGCAATGGCTTGTGTTGAATTCCAGCCCTTTTGCATATTGGGCAAGTATATTAACTGCTTTGCCCTTGTGGTATGATGGTTAGGGCCCTGGACTGTCACCACATATCTTAAATAAAACATCTTAGTATAATAGATGAGATATGGTTTACAGTTGATGGTATTATTAAATGTTAGTCATACATTGTGTGGCTAAATGATTAAAGTAATGGAAGATATACTGGTTTGGAACAGTTACATGCTTTATGTAAGTGGAGATTTGCGGTTCATACCACAGAAACTTGGAAGATTACCATCTTCTGAGATGTGATGCCATATAGTCTGGTAGGTATCTACCAGCCTACATGGCATCATCCCACAAGACAGTCATCTTTATACAATGAACAAGTATGCACATGAAATGAAAACTTCCCTCTGTTCAGTTGTGTGTATCATACATTGATATATCCATCTGGCTGTCAGCTTATGAGAAAGCGTTCTCCACTCTTCCCTATCCTCCATATACATTTTTCCCTTGTAACTGCCCACTACTTTCCTACTGGCTCTTGTACTATTTCTCTCATCTGATATCTACATTTATTTCTTGGTCTCCTCAGTGTTCATTTATACAATATATTCATTTTTAATACTCTCAGGGATTTTTTTATTTGCATAACGTGTATATATGTAACTATATCCTTAATTTCACGAACTTCACTTCTGGGTTCCTATTTTAAAATTTTGCATAACTTTCTGACATTGGATTTTGTCATGTTGTGGTCTTCTGGGCTATGAAACCGTGTATACTGTTCAACTTGTACTACATGTTTCGGCCATAATTCCGACCATCATTGGGTACTGCACTCAAAGTATCTTGAAGAAGTGTTGTACAATCAACAGTCAGGACTTAAAATGATATCTCATTTTTCACAATTATCATACTGATTAAAAAGCCGGGTGTCGCCAATTAGTCCTGCAAATAAGCCAAAAAAATTGTGTAAAATATTTTGTGTTAGAATGTAATTAAGTACATAGTCAGCACTCCCGCCTTCAGTTGCACAATATAACGTTATTATAGGCTTGAATCCTCCATTTATTTACGTAACGCTGTTAGGATATACAGGACAGTTCCCATAACGAATTCTTGTATTTCTTATTAGATGTCAGTGCAAATATCTACCATGTCAAAAAAAAGAACCAACTAGATGCACAATCACTATTAAAAACTTTAATAGTAGTATTACATTAAACCCGACATGTTTCGGTCAGGTACCTGACCGTCATCAGGGGTACACTACATTAAAATGCTATGTCCATATGTAAAACACACTTGAAATGTAAGCATATAAGGTCTAGTCCTGTGTGTTTTACATATGGACATAGCATTTTAATGTAGTGTACCTCTGAAGATGGTCAGGTACCTGACTGAAACATGTCGGGTTTAATGTAATACTACTATTAAAGTTTTTAATAGTGATTGTGCATCTAGTTGGTTCTTTTTTTGACATATACGAGATGCGCGGTGAAAACAATATTAAATCTGCCATGTCCTTTACTCGTCTCGCTACAGTTTTCAATTAAAGCATATAATCTGAAAAAGTGACGAATCATCCTGTAAATGTAGACAATTTTTAATATCGTTTTTATTATAAATAGAATTGGTCTTACTTACGTATTTTCGGAGGAGTGTAAATACGAGGAGTGTATGTCTACTGCGCACCGGCCAGTAGAACACGACAGTGGAGTACTGAGTGTTCCAGGAACCGTACGTGGATGCATTACGTATCGTATCGGAGTAGAGCTTTCAAGATCGCGTTGGGGTATGTAGTGCATTTATGAAGTTAATTCATTATAATCGTCTTGTATATCGTAACAGAGTGTTACGTAAATAAAGGGAGGACTCAAATCTATAATAACATTATATTATGCAATTGAAGGCGGAAATACTCACTCCGTTCTTAATTATATTTTAACACAAAATATTTTACATAATTTCTCTGCTTACTTGCGGCACCCAGCGTTTTACTCAGTTTGCAAACTGAAAAATTAGATTTAATTTTTAATTCTTGACTGTTGATTGTACAATACTTCAAAGTATTTTTGAGTGTAGTAACTGATGATGCCGGAATTATGGCCGAAACGTGTAGTACAAATTGATATTTGAATATATAAAAAAAAGTTGTGAACGACTAATTGTGTATTATCCCTTTACGTTTTGGATAAACATAATGCCTCCACCTACAGGGTAGAATATGGAGCAGTATGTTAGTTTGAAAACTTGGTAACGATATACCAGAATACATGATGTCATAACCTATAGGCAAGGAGTTAACCTTCTTCCACATTCTAAGTATTATAAACTTCATCCATCCTGATTTTAAGCTGCATGAGTCTCCAGAATTCACGTTAGTCAGTATTTATACCGTGTGCCAAACTGCGCAAGTAATACATGTATGCAAATATTTTAATCATATTATATATGAAATTCCACATGACATGTATAATGGTCTGGTTAATTTCAGTGAAGAAAACTTCAGTGTGCAGCCATGTTGTCTACCTATATACATGTTTAATTCTTATGTATTAAAACTATGATAAATTTGTATTAAAACTAGTGTTACCTGTTAGTTGTGTAATGGCGTTCAAAATTTTTGATAAGCATCTTGTATACCCCATCAGCTGTAGGTGGATTGCTACAAGCATCACCCATAGAGCATCGTCCACCATTCAGGTCCTGCCACATTACCATAGGAACCTCCCAAACACCTTAAAAACCAGTGCAAAATGGAATAAAAATTGCTGTACTGGATAGAAAATCGAGTAACTAAATGCTGCAGTGCAATGTTTATCACTTGATATTCAGGGTGTCGTGGGATTTAATCTTGGCTCTGACTGTGACTATTTCACATGCTCTTCATGGTTTGTCTCATCCCATCCAGGCAGATGAAGAAAAATGTCTTAAAACATTGATGTCTGCTGTCACATTGCTGCATCTGATGCAAGTTTTTGCTGTGTGTCTGCCATCATAATATTTTGTTCTAGTGTTTGGAGTTTCTATAGCTCTTATTTTGAGTTGCTGTAGTTTTTAAATTATTATCAGCAGGGAAGTTATATTTTTTTATGGATAAACATCTTGCACATACCATTGAAACTAATAGTTACAATGTATCTCATCTGTTTGTCACCTTACAATAAAATATTAGGAATCAAACTGACAAAAGTTGACTTGTTTTGAAAATGCTACATGGACGGAGCGATCAAAAAGTCATGTAACCAATTTTCTTAAATACTGCCTATTTTTTAAAAGAAAGTGCATTAAAATCACTAAACAAACACAGTGATGGAAATGCTCACCATGCTCAACAATTGAATTACATTCGATTACAGCCATCAATAAATATTTAAATATGGGTCATACTGTTTAAACAGTTAGGCTTTTATTGAGGAAATACTTGCAGACAGTGGTTTTGATCTGGATGCAGTAATAGGCCATGATAGCATTAGTGAATCACCAGGTAGGATTGATAATGACAGCAATGAGACTATTGTTGTGGTATGGGACCACCTGTACCTACATGACTGGATTCCAAGAAAGTACGGGTTACCAGTATGTTGTAGTAGTAATGAGGAATATCGTACATGTAAATAGTGCTGAATATCACATGGACATTCTTGGACTCTCCAGTCTTTTATTAATTCAAGTATGATGATTTGATTATAGAATTATAGTTTATTTACTTATTTATTTTTGAAATGCTGTTTTTCATAAAAACTGACAAGAAGCAGAGTTCGGATCAGCATCCAAGTAGCCAAACTTCAGTGTGTTAAAGCAGGTTAAACATACCTCTTACTGCATCTTTCCAAGTTTGTCGTTTATTACACTTCTTAATTCAATGCTGTTTAACCTATGAAGTTCATGAAAGAGTCATTCAGCATGTGCTGTGTAAGCTATGAAGTTCATGAAAGAGTCCATTTGCACTATAATTTATGCTGAATATCACAGTTCAGTGTTAGCACACCCTTGTATTACAAATATCTGGAAGACCAAATGAGATTTTTGTAGTTTACTCAGGCTCTTGTGGCAAATGTTGGGACATGGTCTTTCTGGTAATGTCATTTACCACCTTTCTTAAACATGTGGTGGTAAGTGATACTGTAGCAACATCCAGAGTGACAGTTACTGGTCCTCTTACAGCACCTGTCTTATGTACCACTCAGAATTAATTGGATGTGCATAAAACACAGGACCAATAATTCTTGCACTCAGTATGCATCAAACACCAACTTTTACATCATGGAGTGGAACTTAACATGTAATGTTGATGTTCTATGCTCCAGTATCTGTTTATCTTATGTGTTCATGTAGATGTTCAAATAAAACCAAGCTGTGTCTTAAGAATGTGCCAACTTGGAGCAGACTCACTATCATGAACTGACTGAAAATACCAGTGACAGAAGTTACTGGATCAAGTGGCTGACATGGGTACTGTCTGTGATTTTGTATACCTATAATGTCACTACATGTGTTGTGGTTGTCACAAGATTCCCTTTATATTTGACATGGTCAGTTTGCACTACAGTATCAGATGTTTTATATGAATCATGTGTGATATGTAAATCTGCTAGGAAGTGGAGAAGAAAATTCAAGAGAAATATGAGAATTGATATTTTAGGGCAGTGACTCAGAAGATTTTTTATTCTGAAATGTGGCATCATGTAGCTTTGCGAGTAGATGCAAATATTTTGGATGAACTTGCTGCCTCCGTCTTCAGGGCAGAATAATACCCCTCTGCTTAGCACTTATCCAGTTTAACTTGACCCTGCCCTTCGTTGTTCACCAGTTTTGATGTTACACAAAGACTTGTATTTGATTGTAATAAATGAGTGTCTTTGTGCAAATCCTTTTGTGCATTTGATGTAGATGTTACCTGGATAGGAACGTGTAGGGCAAGGTGGAATCATACAGTCGTGAAAGATTTTGTAGTCCAATGTATAAGGCCAACTGGGAGGTCGATTCTCATAAATGGGCATTGATGATCGTAGGTTAAGTTTGAGTCGTACAGCATCTTGAACATCTTGTTGCCTCCAATCTGGTTCAAACACAAGGAAGCAACGTTTTATGAATTCCACTTCTGTTTGAAATATTTAATATTTTAGCTGTGGTAGCTCAGTCTTGTCCAGGAAGATTAATTTTGGTTCATAATGCTCCAATATAGCTGCTGCTTTACACACAGTTGAAATTGACTTAATCTATTTTCTATAATAAAGGGGTTGAGAAAGAATTACTGTTACATAAAATTTAAATAAACTGGATAAAAGATTCTGATGTAGACAACGTTTCACAAAATTTAAAGAAAAATAATTTATGACTGCAGGGCAAGTGATGTCCCTAGAACAATCAGGTTTGTAATAATAATTTTTTATCTGTAATAAACGGGTGTAAGGCTAATGAGGCATGCAGAATTGCAAATAATACAATATAATATATGTAAAGTATGTGCAGGAGTACATCTTTCAACTTAATGTTTCTTTTCCTACAAACTAGAGTGTTCTTTATATCATTGGTATCTCCTATGCAGGAATTTTATTGTTACACAACTACTGAAGATAGGTTATTAAAATATGTCTAATACCATGTTCAGAATAACATAACTGGAAAACTTAAAGCATGTAATAATGTGATTTGAAGAATCCACATCAATAGACTGCACTGTATTTTTACTACCTCATGTAACGTGCCACCTCTTGACTCCGCAAGTTTATACCTTTTTCTGTGATAGGCTATAGCGGTTGCATTGTACTGAATTATATGTTTTAAGGAGATCTGAATAGTTAACTTACAGCCAGGAATGGAGCCCTCATACCCCTGACGTCCTCCAAGCGCACACCGCCATAAGCGGCAAGAATTTCTTGTTGCCCAGCAATCTCCTTTGTCCACTTCTTTTGAGAGAATTGTTCCCCAAAACTGTGCCTGTTATATGGATTAAAAAATAACACATATTAATTAAGTATATATGCTTCAGGTAAACTGTTTAGCCAAACCTGGTGGCTTCAAACATATTCATATGGCTAAAAGTATTTATATTCTTTGTAAATTATGTTTGTGTGTTGGTATAGTGAAATGTTTGTCATATGTCCAGATTATTCTGCCTGAATTTTATGCAGGACTATGCATTTGGTTATAATGAATTAACAACCCTTTGGAAACCAACTCATGCACACTTTCGACCTGTGCGTAACCTTTACTCTATTAGCCTGAGTAAGTACTCAGTTATGTAACATTTACTGTCTTGTCTAAAACAATGCAGGGAAGTGTTTGTTTTATAAGAGTGAAATGTTGCTTGTACAGGGGTCTCACGTTATAAATGGGAAATGTATAGTGTGTAATAAGAGGGGTTGAATTCTTGAAAACATAAGATTTTGACCCTCAATATTAAATTAAATATTTATGTACTTACTTTTCACACTTATTAAGACTCAAGGCAGTAAATAATTATACATGAACAAAAGAAGCAAATATAAATAAAAACAAATATTAGATATTATGCAAATTAAAAATCAATAAACCTTATGGGGCTTGGTGGAGATGACTCAGATGGTGAATGTGGAAGCCTGAAAATACAGGTGTGTATATAGAGAGTTGCCTGTAGTATCAACCTGAATACATGTCACTTCATAATGCATCATGTGCATGTTTTCCACAATTCTATATACAGAATCATACGTTTATTATTTAGATTAGGTTTGTGAAAATGGTTTGTCATGGAAAATATGTCCCACCCATAATACTGAAACATTTTCTGCAAACAAATTGTGTAGCACTCTTCTTTTTTATGTTTGACTTTGTGATATTATCCCCATCAAATTATACTTCATTGTCAAAATAATTCCTACGTATGAGCAGTAAAGTGTTATCATATGACTTTTTTTTTATATATATATATATGGGTGTTTGTGTGTGTGGTGTGTGTGTGTATAAGTGGGAAAAGGAAGTAATATGGTGTGCATAGGAATGTTTACATGGTGCACAGGGCTTGTTTAACTTTTTTATGCCTTATTTTAGCCATGATGATTATGATGACAATGATAAATATAAAAGCAAGTCTTGCTGTAGATTGAACATGTTAACACCAAGGAGAAATGTCATGCTGTTTAATGTGGTAGCAAGGCAGTGACAGAAATGCAAGCCAAGCATTTATTATTGCATCAGTAAATCGGTCATTCAGTGGCATGGTGCATGAAGTGGTAGATGACACATCAGTAATCTGTGTACAGCCTGTAGTGCAACTGAAATTCTTCATGTTTGATCTTTTAATCTTCCCGGGGGTAAAGCGGCTGGGGCGTAGCGTTGACCACCCACCCCCCATCTAGCGCCGAGGTTAAAGACAGTAGAGCTATACCTCCCCATCTGGGTCCTTCATGACCTGTTCTAAGGTGAACGTTACCTTTTTTTGAGCCTTTAAAGATCAGGAAGTCATAAAGAGTAACTTCAACTTTAAAAAACGTTTGAATTTTGCATAGAACATTAGTATTCCAGGTTTGATAGAAATAGGTAGTTAACATAGCAGTTTAACAGAAAACTGTTTAATGGAAGTACAGTTTTCATCTTGTCCTGCTGTTTAAACTAGTACAGGGTTCATAGTTCTTGTGGCAGAGAAAACGCGTCCCTAGAAGTTCAATATTACTGTTTTAATATTGTCAGTTTATGTGCATAGAGCATGTGTAGCATGTTACAGTGGCTCCTGATTTTCTGGTTAAGAATTAACTGTGGCCTTATGAAACATAATCTCTTCTGTTACCCTGTGAAGCAGTTCACATAACAGAAAGAACAAGCATGGAAAAGTGTTTTCCAGTGGGTCATATGATACAGATACTTTTTTTGCATGTTTTATTGGCTTTGACTTTCACTAATTGCATGTATAAATATATGATTTTGAAGCTAATTAATTGTACAATCAGAAATTATATTTACTCCCATATATGTATTTACTGTATATAAAACTAATTGACAGAAATGTTGTAGATCTTTATGAGATCAGTATTTTGCACCACTTATCAACATTCTGCATGATCGGCCACCTTTGAGAGAACTGCTGAAGTTCAATTTTATTTTCATGCAAAGAAAGGAATGTACGAGTATGAACCAAAATTAAATTTGCCTAATAATTTTGGTTTAGATTCCCATTACTATATTTTATCAAAATCCATTCTGCACTTTCAGAGATGAAATTGATAGAAACACAGATGGATTTAACTCCAACTGTGCATTTATTGTGTGCACTTCATGAAAAGTGTGCATGAAAATATGTAAAAACACCATGCAGTCCTAGACTCTTAACAATACGTCCAACCAAATATGACACTGGATTGTTTTATTTTATACAGGGGCATTTTGTCACTACAACCAAACTGAACATGAAATAATTCAAAGCAGGTTAAATGAAGATAACCAAAAGTGTTTATTTTCTGGGAACTAAATTAACCTCAGTATCAGCTAATTGATGTGGAAACGAATATTGCAGAGGAAAATGATTCAGTGACTGACACATAATTATCCAAACTTCTTTTTGAAGTGTTTGGTATTTAATTTCTTAAATAATAGTCATAGCTGGTTAACTACTGGCATCTTATATCATATGTCTCTGACTTTAAACTGCTTGGTGTCATCGTGAATTTTTTCACAGATTGTTATTTCGCAGCTCCTGTGGAGTTCAGATTCTTTGAAACTGGGGGGAAGACGAGGACATCATGATGGGTCAAGAGTCCGTGTGAAATGATTTTCAAATCTTCCCTATCAACATCCTATCATATTGAGTAAATTTGTTCTCATTCTTTGAGTACATTCACTCCAGAAATGGATCATAAGTGGAGACACTACAGCTAAGGGTTTTGTAGTTTACACTATTTTTTTTACAGTTTCTTCCAATAATTCCAGTTGGCTACATAAGTCTTTGTCATACAGTACTTTTGTATCAATTCTAAAGCAGAAAAGCATATTTTGTTTTTAAACGTGAACAAGCGTGTATGATGGAAAACACATCCATCTGATTTTATATGTGATTACTTAAGATTTGAACACTGAATATATAGGGTAACTTGCATATGTGCTAAGCAATATGTTCTATAGTCTTTGTACTAACTTCCATGTAATGTTTCCATGTGACTGCAACTTTGTGTTGAAACTGAGACTTACGAGATGGAATGTGATGCAATTTCATGTCCAGATGCATAGAGGTTCTGGACGTGGCTATAATCTGTCCACTCATGAGATACGTAGAAAGTGGCTGCTATGGGGCAGCCATTGGGGTTTGTTCGTCCGTTTTCAAACAGATCTGAATACAATCCTTTGTTGAGATCATTTGCTGAGTCATCAAATGTTAGCAGAACGAGTTGAGGGATCTCCTCTGCTGCAAAGCCACCTGTGATGGGCCAGGAAGTGGGAGACAGCAGATTGATGAAAATAGGAGTGTGGGGGGTTTTTGAGGTTTTGTTATTTTAAGTACTCAAAGGAGGAATGTATTAATGTCATTGTTTTCAAACATATTGAAGAGTTAATTTTGATAAAGTTATTGTGCATTGTTTTGATATTGATGATTGATTTTTGTTGTATGTATTGGATTAATTTAAGATTCAGTTGGAATATTGGCAGAGATTAATAAAAACAATCAGATTTTGATACATTCATGGACCAGTAACTTTTGTAATGGGGAAAATTTTTTCATTTAGATCAACAAATATAATTATGATTAGAATTTCTCAAAGAGTTAGACATAGTGCATATTGCAGTACACATTATAATGAGAACACATCAGAGTGAATGAAGTATGAAAGGTAACTTGAAAGAAGCACATTTAAAGATGCAATTTATAGCCATTATAATAGCACACATATGATGCCGAATTGGCATAGCCATGCAATGATTTTGATAGTTGGACAGCACGTTGAAGTTAAAAACAGTATATATTTAAACATATATACAAGAAATTAAAGTAATTTTACTTGCCAGATTAAATATAAATGTCGTGCAAATTTCAGATGTGAGAAAAATGAAGGGAAAATGTGCATTAGCATTATGAAGTGTGGTAGAGGAATATTATGTGATTGATGGATGGTTGGGGGGAAAAGAGACAAGATGCAAAGCATGTTATTTGCCTGATCACGAAGCTGTTTAGTCAGCACATGTAACAAGCGGTGAAGGCATGGTCTTCCTGGTAGCAGCCACTGTCTCTGCAGTTCCAGCACCTGTTTGTATAGCTCTGTCTCTCACTAGGCCAGTCATTTAGAGGCTTAAGCATTATAATGCCATTGTTGAGTTACAGTGCAAGTGAATGATGCAGCCAGGGGTTAAGTTGGATTTTTATGTAAAATGAATAATTGTTTTGACACTCTATGTCTTTTGCTGCCTCTTTCAATTTGTGTACTCATCAGATTGTTACGAACGTTTTGTGACACAGTATAAACTCTACACTACCTCATCATTCTGTAAGAGGGACAGGTTCATTTGAAGTCGTTTAGGTGAACATTTGGTAAATAAAAAAGTTCCCATTCATTTCAAGGCTATAATATGAGGCGCTGTAACTAGATATAATATATACATGTGTGTACATAAGTAATAGCAGTGCAGAATAAGTGTATAAGACACACAAATTGTGTATGTAATTATGCCATATATATGTGAATGTAAAATTAAATAAATAGACCAACAAATGCACTATTTAACTACTTTAATGTAGTGTCCTTCTTAAATCACCCTACACGTGTTTCGGACCTAGGTCCATCTTCGGGGGTCTCAGTATTATTAAAAATTTTTTTTATTATTTATTTATTTATTAAAGTATTTATTATTAAAGGGTGATTTAAGAAGGACACTACATTAAAGTAGTTAAATAGTGCATTTGTTGGTCTATTTATTTAATTTTGATTCATAGAAATGCTCGTGATAACAGTGTGAAATATATGAATGTATTTAATTTTTGGTGATGCCATTGCCAAGTGCTGGGAAATTGTATGGGGGAGTGGAGTTATCTACAAAATTCTTAATCTTGGCACTAGTGGACATGGGTGGTCAGCTTCGCACTGCAACTGTTTTACCCTGCTGGACAAGAGGTTCTGTTGCCAGCAGAGCCACTCTGAATGTAATGGATAAGATCCTTTCCCTTGTCAATAACTGAACTCTGGTCACCCAGTTTGTAGTTTTACCAAGCAAGGTATATTGACTTATGTGAGTACAATATTCAACAAATAATACGGTAAAAAGAGGAAAGAGGTGGGGATGGGGAATGCCTTGCAACATATTGTCATGTTTTCTTTTTGCAGCAAAATTTCATCACACATTTATCAATCAAACTTTCTTACAGTTTAATGGACACTTAGGTTGGCACTTTGTTAGACAGACTTGAATTTTATGTTCTTAGTTTAGCTGTACACTAAATTGAAAAACATTTCAGTCAATAATGAAAGAAGTATTTGATGCAAATTTGTGTTTGTAAAATGTGTGACTTTTAACTCTTTGATAAGATTTTATTTCAGTATATCCAATGTTTTCCCACTCTTCTTATTTCTGAGCGGTGCTCATTTGTAGAGTCTCTGAACAGCCCTATGGTGGAGTGGCACAATACTCATATCCTTCTTACAGGACAGTGGTATTAGGCGACAAGCAAACGAGGTTGGTTCTCGCACATGGTACCCCATTAATTGCATCATTTCCTCATCAAGAAATCTGCGATTTATATACAAATTAAGACTGTTTGATACTGCATAAGAGAGAGAGCTATACTTTTTGTGTTTAAATGATGTAAAGAAATATTGGCTAGAAAAATAGCCATTTACGAAGCTTGACAATTAAGTAACTGGACTGGAATTATTGTGCAGCAACTGGCAACACTGCTAAGTTGGTGCATATTGGGTCACATTACCACGTTTCAGTAGTTTTGTATTGAACGGTCCCTGGAATTCAGTTTGTTTTGTGGTTGCAGTGTTTCATGGTATATTACTTTGATTGCAAGAATATAAGGAGAAAAGACATTTGCTTATAAATTTTAACAGATTGTTAAAAGAACAAGAGTTCTGAAAAAAAATGTAAACGTTATTATTTTCAGTGGAACTGTGTATGTCAAAATTAAAGGTAAAAAATGTTGATCTGCTTTCTTGTTGTCAAAGGAATTATTTGTTATGAATTTGTTCCTCTAAAACCATTAAACATCAAGCTTTCTGGCTTCAAGTTTCGGATTGTTTATTACAGCAAATTTATCAGTAAGCACATAATCAGATATAGGGATTTTTATAACTATAATGTGTGTTCCCACATAGCATTTTTGTAAAGTAATTTTCTGACCAATTCTTGAATACCGATGTTGGAACATTAACCATACTTCTCCACTAGTCTTGCAAGACTTTTCCGTGTTCCTGATATTAAAATGTATTTGAAGGGATGCTATTGTAAATAATTTTAGCCATTTAGAGCACTGTGATAACTGTACTGATAGGACTTTTAAAAAATCTTACCCACAAAAGCCAGAGACAAGGAAAACATGGTTAAAGTAAGAAGATGATGACAACAAATGTTGCCGGTAGTATGTTACTTTTTACAGAATAAATCCAGTTGCTTAAATGTTAAACCTCATATTTTGTACAAAGTGGAAATGAAAACATGTCTTCTCGGCGACAGCAGATGACACGTGCACAGACTTACGAGATGGAGTGTGACGCCATCTCATGACCATCTGAGTAGAGGTTCTGCACCTGGCTGTAGTCCGTCCACTCATGTGACACATAGAATGTGGCCGTAATAGGGCATCCATTTGGATTAATGCGCCCCTTCTCAAATATGTCGTGATACAGCCCTTTGTTGAGATCGTTGATAGCATCGTCAAAAGTAAGCAGCACTATTTGGGGAACTTCTTCGGCTGGCAGGTCGCCTGAATCATGACTTACATGTTAGGTATTCATATTTAGAGGTTCAGTTTCAGTGAACCTGGGGTACCGATATTTACATCTGATTAAATGTGGGAGTTGGAACAATTAATACAAGTTTGTGTTACATGTGCTCTTCATCTGGAAAACAAGAATGTCTTATGACAAATAATAATATGGTGAAATTCTTGGTCAGTGGGAAAGAAATCATGAAGGGTTTAACTAGATTAGGTTCTATTTGACTGCAAGTACTTTTCTGAGAAATTTGAGTCGCACAGTCCATCGAAAATTAACCTTAATTTTGCCATTGTTATTATTATTTTTATTATGATGTAAGGTTCTGACAATGGTATATCAGGACTGTGTTTATTAATTTTGTGGACTTCTTCCATCATGAATATATTAGATGATGGAAAAAGTCTATAAAATTAACTACTAGTCATTTTTATTGTTTATATTAATTTAAATTTTTATTGAAATGTCAGTTTTTCTTATTTAATTATTAAATGTAATTTTAAATAATTCCAAGAAAAATATTTTTGTTCATACTTTGAGTCTGATTTATTTACAGTTCAGACTGAAGAACAAGTTACAGCAGTGCTCAGTATGGAGTTTTCCTGTCAGTATTATATTTCCTTTAAATAACTTTTGCTTCATTATAAATTTTACTTCATGCATTGTCATTGGAGCAGTAACACAACAGTTCAAAGAATGTATCCAGCAGTATAAAATTAGAAAGCAAAGTACAAAAGAGAATATGTCTGACTGATATTGAAAGAAGAGATTGACCCAAGAAAGATTTTGTATAGGGAATATGAAGAAAGTTAATTTATCATGGCTTGATTTGTTGTTTATTTAGAGTTACTGAAGAAGGGTGTTTCAGTACAGGCATTGTTGTAGAGAGGGCATGGTTCTTAGGTATCACACAAGATGTCAGCACTTTACCTGGTATATCTTTTCCTCCACAGTAACAGTCAGGGAGAAGACATACATCTTTACGACACTTAGCAGCTGTTTTGTCTACCTGCGGTGTTGGGTATACAGGATCAGGCCTGCCAAAACAAGTAACTAATTGTAGACAAATTTAAACTATAGCTATATTTTTGGCACATTTTTGCCCCAATTTTAACATGTTTTACATTTAAGAGATTATATGTATCTACTGCCTGCATCTTCTGTCCTGAAAATGGAGGTAGCAAGTTCCACCAAATAATTAGTAATTAGCTGTCAGGCTACACAGCATCACATCTGATAAGACAGAAATCTTAAAGTTCTGTTTCATATCAGACTGCCTGGAAAAGAATTTAAAATTATGTAAGTCTGAAAAATCATTTGTTATTCTACATAATCTTACACTAAATGGGATAGTATGGTGAGAAATGTTTGATAAATTCAAACTGGTAAAACCTGTTAGTAGTTAACTGTTTCAATTGGGGAACAGATCCTGCTACTTCTCAATAGTTCCAGTAGGAACACAGTCTGTTACTAGTAAACTGTTCCATTGGTCACACATATCATGTTACTGAACTGTTTCAGTGGGGACACAGATCCTCTTGCTGGTTAACTCTTCCGGTGGGGACATAGATCATGTTACTGGTTAACTGTTCCAGTGGGGACACAGATCCTGTTCCTGGTTAACTGTTCCAGCAGGGACACATCCTCTTACTGGTTAACTGTTTGAGTGGGGACACAGATCCTGTTACTGGTTAACTGTTCCAGTGGGGACACCGATCCTCTTACTGGTTAATGGGGACACAGATCCTGTTACTGGTTAATGGTTCCAGTAGGGACACATTCTCTTACTAGTCAACTGTTCCATTGGTGACACAGATCGTGCTACTGGTCAACTGTTCCAGTTTCAGTGAATGACACATTGTGTATCAGTTCAAATACTATTTATAATAAAATATTTGATTTTAAAATAATAGTAGCAATATGAACACAATCCAGCATTTACAAAAAACTGAACGATGTAAAAATATGTATAAGAAATGAGGATGTATTAAACCTATTCTTTCCTATATAATATGCAATGTAGAATAATGTGGTTATAAAGTTTTTCCAAAATAGTCATAAAGATGTGTTAAATGACACTATATATTCTACTTAATAACTTAAAAATATGACGTAATATGAATAATGAGCACTTATTATTTAATTTGGACTTATTTATAGACCCGGTCATTAATGCTTCACTTACCTCCTGGGTGGATATTTGTATATATCAACAAATTCCTGGGCTTTGGATACAATAGCAGTTGATGGTTTTAGAGTGGGTCGGGAACGACTGAAATAAGATGAATTTATTAATTACATTTATCTGTTAACTAATGTTACAGCTGATATTATAAGATTATATGTAAGATATTGAAACAAATTTTCTAATGAACATTGGATTACAGGGCACGTTCTAGCATTTATTTTAGGCTACTTAACCTGTCTAAATACCTGCCCAGTTCCTCGTAGAAGTTATCCTTTGTGCCATCACTTGTACCCTCAGTCTGGGAATGCACATTCAGACCATCATACCAGTGACCTCTTAGTATTGTACACTATATCCTATCACATATGTATAGAATCTTTTTATGTATGGTAGAGTCTGTCCCAGATTGTTCACCTGCATTCCCTCCTCCACAGGAAAATTTAAAATCCTCTGCTGATTCAGTCCCATGGTGGCCACTGGAACTCCTTGCCAGAAACTACAGACTTGAGCAACATCCAAATCATCAACCAAAAGCCTCGGCATGATCGTACCATGGACCCCACCGAGCACCTTCAGCAAGAGCTAATTGAAAAGTTTGGTTCCCTATGCAATGAGCTGCTACAAGCCTTTCATACAGGTGCACAAGCCAGGCCATCACACCAGGCACACACCCCAGTCACTTCCAAGAAGACAAAAACACTGTGCCTGGTCAGCAGTAGCTGAATTGCTTGCAGCAGGATAGGAACTGGCAACAGATGCCCCAGCCAAGCTACACAGACTATGGCTCCTTTATCTCACTGCTACACAAGAATGGCCTACTCTGCACTTTAGTCGACAGGGCACAGATGAGTTTTGTGATCTACCACCAGAGTTTCCTGTTGGCTTCCAAACATGATCCAGAGTGGCCCAGTTGACTTCCCAAAATGGTAATGGACACTGCACATCCCAGTGAGGCTATGTCAAAGTATTAAATTATTGAAATAATCATTTCACCTGACAGAGGCAGGCGTACCCCGGTTCACATTTTGTTCAGTCCCACTACCAGTGGTGTATGAGGCATCTCCACGAGTCCTTCCAGCATTATTAACTCTGTAGATCAAACAAACACAAAATAATCAGACAGGATGTGCACACACACTTACACACACACCACACAATCTTTGAGTACATTACAATTTATGTACATTATGTACAATTTTAGTGCCATGTTATTTATCTACATTTTATGTATATATGTGTGGCGTGTATACCAGTATATAGATATATTGTTTGCCTATACCCAATAAATATTGACTTATGTCATCCACAATTCAGAAATACATTTCAGACATTCTTGACCCCTCATTCTGTAAGAGCTTCAGGCTCTGTTAATTTTATCACATTTGTCCAAAAGAATTATTCTCATTGAGACTGTGCAGAGTGTGGCCTTATTTCTTTCATCTTCAAAGTTAAATTATCTGATTCAGGAAGTAGTTACTGACATTACATTGTTAACACTGTGAAATGAAAATAATTATGAACTTAGGGCCAAAAGCTTAAGAAGAATTAAGAGGCTCTGAAGGAGAGTTCATGAAACTTTCTAAAAATTTGCCTTGGCAGAAAAACTGACTAGAAAGATTAAATTCATGAAGTATTCCTGAAAGGTAAATAAACACAAGCATAATGCACAATTTTAAGTTTTATTATTACTTATTTGGTTTGTTATTTCTGTATTAATGACATTAGTGAAGCAATAATTATGTTAGCTTTTCACTGAGATCTGATGAGAGGAAATTTGCAGACCCTTTTCTGAATCTTACTGGTTTCAAATCCTGACTGAGGGAACTACTTTACACTGACATGTCCGAGGTTGTTTTATGCAATTTTTAAGAGTTCTGTATAGCATGTTCATACAAGTTGATGCATATTTGCACTGCGGATTTTACAGTATACTCCTCCACAGTATTTTATCACAAGTGGCTGTGAAATAATTAACCTCTACTAGAGTCTCATAAGTAGAATAGCAATGAAGTGAAATGTAACTAACATTTATAATTTTAAAGATTTATTTTACACAGTTATTGCAACAGACAGATGCTGAAATAATTGTATTATTTCCATTTTATATATCTGAATTTATACTATTTTTTAAATATGAGCATTTTAGAGACTTTCAGAAGTTGTACTTTATGAATTCAAGGTATGATAAGTAACATAGTACTAAAACTTTCTATGAAATTATTGAAATATAGAGGTTGTGCTTAATCAACAAAGCATACAGCAACCTTCTGCACAATACTCAGACAGCAAGCATTCATTGCATAACTATGGCAGTGAGATCATCAGTTGTGTAATTATATCATTGGCCTTCATGCTTTAAACTTGCGGTGTTAATTCTGCAATCTGGTGACCAAATACATGCATATGTGACAGTGAATGACATGACAGCAATGAAAGTGACAATTCGTGGCAGTATGTGGCAACAGTTGTGAAGTGTCACATGTTTTGTGGGAGTAACATTTCATGCATACATAAACTGTTTCACAACTAGAAGTTTGTATATACAACATATATTTCATTCAGTGTCCACAGTTAACAATGTACAGCATGTGTCTGTATATCTACCACAATGCCTTTAAGAGTTCACATTTCAATTTAAAAGACGCTTCATATAATCTGCACAGTTTTAACATACATTTTCGTCTACTTATGTCTGTACAAGTGCGGAACTGTAATTTAATATTATCAACGTTCCATGCAGTAAGATAATTTTACAATGTTTATTCCAACAACTTCACAATAATTAGGTACAAAAGTATACAATTATGTATATAGTGAGCCTCCTACTTATTTCGGCCTTTTTTGGCCATCTTCAGGGAGGTATTCGACAAGGAAATCACAAAATTGGCTAATTATGTCATAGATGTCCTATCTATGACACAATTGGCAAGACATCAGTGTTACTTCAGTTGTACAGACACACACACTTATTAAAACATACTGGTGGAATAACAGCTGGACATTCAATGGGAAAATCTTGAAAATCCCACCCTTAAATATCGTTTCCAGATGTTACTCTTCCACTTATCAACTCTTATACATTATGATCTGCAAGGGCCACTTTTATTTCACTATTTCACTTAAAATAAAAAGTTGTGAACAATATTGAAGAAGAAATTTAGACCTCTTTTATAATGCATTTAATTATGGTGATATTGTCTGTAAATTGCCCAAAAGGATTTTCTGTATATTTTAATATTACTTGGTTTTTTATTTTAGCCATCAATTAATATTCTTAACAGATCACAGTTTTCACAAACTGGATATGTTTCAATCCTGAGGTGAATAAGATGGAAGGCATGGTCGGTTAGAATGAGCTAATCCCAAGCTGTTTCCCATGCAAGTGGGTACTTCCCCACCTTTTTATCTGATACAGAAAACAGGTTCATTTCTGTTCAGCGATAATACAGAGTCATTTGAAAGTAAGTGCTGCAGGACACAATGAACTCCTACAGTTTTGCGTTGCCCATTGTTTCTCAGTGGGACAACGAGGAACTGCACTTCGTGCAAGATGAAACACCACCACATTTTGTGCTTCCCTTTCATGTGTGGCTTGACAGCCATTTTATTGGTCTGTAGATTGGGCATCAAGGACAAATTGAATGGCTTCTGTGAAGTCCCAGTCTTACTCCATACAACTTCGTTTTGTGGGGTTTAGCCAAACTGGAAGTCTACCAATCAAAACCAAGAACACTTTATGAACTGGTGCAACAAACTTGAGCTAGTTTTACCGCTGTTCCTCTTGAGGTCTCAAGGAAGAGTTTTGAGTCAGAGTCTTCCAGGTTTCAGTAGTGTGGCCAAAATGGTGGAGACCCTTTTGAAATCTGACACTTAATGGAAGTGGATGTGCTTTAAAATGGTGCAAGAATTGTTGTAATATAGTATTCCATTTAGGAGATACATCATTTAACTTTGTGTATTTACTTTGCAATCAATCTGTAGATAACGTACAAAGTACCAAAGCCCATTAATACTGATTGTAATATGCCACCATCAGAACCGTTTAGGAAACGGTTCCCTATGCTCATAATTATCATTTTATTTTCAACATATGTTTATAAGAAGACATCATCAAGGAACTATAGAAGTTGAAAGGAATGAAGACAATCATATTCTTGTTGTTAGATTGGAAGTAAAATGGATATTCATGGTTACTGGTGTATGACTATGTAGTTTGTGCTGTTGCGTTTGAAATTAACTCAGAATTACATCTTGTACTACACCACTAAGCAGTGCTAGAAACCTAGATGCATACAGAATCAGTTTATAACCATATACACACCACATTCAACTTTTGCCATAGTACTGTGCAGTGCTGCCATTCTGACCACATTAATTAATGTTGTCTTTGTGATGTTACTTGTCTGTCTGTGTCATATACTGACCTTGTTTATACTGTTTAAATTAATACTTAATTTGCATATGAAGAACATATTTTGTATCTAAGTACATCATTGTCATCACCACCCCTCAATATTACCCTCAGAACCTTATCCCTCTTTTTCTATCCTCCTGTAAGCATTCCTTTTGTGTCTGTGTCACTTGTCTTGCTCTGTTTTGTGTGATTTCCCTCACTTCATTTTTCCAGCTTGCCCTTGGTCTTCCCAGTGATCTTTGTGAAATATAGTTATATTTGATGTTCTCAGAGGAATGCTGGTGCCTGTGTTGATGCCACTATTATGTCTTTAATTCAGAAACTTCTCTTGCAATGCAGATTGTGGATATTTTCCTGCTATTGGATTTCATGCCTCCTTGACGTCTCTGTTCATCTGGGATATTGCACTGTGTCACTGGCAGGGCCAGACTAAGGTAAGGCCAGCTGAGCAGCTGCCAGTTCGCTAAGACATCACTGGAATAATTGGAAATATGCTGCTAGTGAACTCAGGTTTCCACATGCGAAAGAATTTGCCCTAAAATTATCCACAATTTGGGCATATGCCCTCAAAAATATTTGCCAGCCATGTCCTAGGCTGATAATGTTTAAAGAATATCGGTTTTAAGGGCACCAAATTATTACCTGCCCAGGATGCCCACATGTCGTGGGCTGGCCCTGGTTACTGAGTGTTTGGTGCCGAATGTCTCAAGACAGTGTGATGGTCCCATCTTCACCATCATGCTGTCCCAAAATGTTGGGCACCAATTACCAAGTGATACAGCACAATATCTCAGAAGAATGGAGACCTCAGTTGCACCAATGCATACGCCTAAAGACTCTTATTCTGTTTTTGTGTCTAATGTAAAAGAAACATCTTGTTATATGTAATATATGTTCACGTCAAGTGCTTCCATTTGTGGTCTTACATAATATTCCTTTCTTCCAAATTGGCAGATTCTGATGAATGTGGTTCTGAAGCACACAGACAGAATCTGGCATTCGTCACAGTTCCAGAGTCTATACTTTGGGGGAATAAAGGCTAAATTTGTAACAGGTTGGAGTTGAAACCCAAAGCCTCCAACAAAGTGTAGCGTCTTATTCTGTGACCACCAGGTTCTGTTGTTGGTAGATACATGAGTACAGTAAAATATTGCATTTACTTAGGTGTCTGTTATCATAGAAGTGTCCTGTGGTATCTGTATGCCGCTGATTGAAGTTGTTATTAATGTACGAGATAATCATTTTCGGAAGATCAAAAAACAGAGCTGACTGGGAAAGGGCCATTAAGGAGGCGAAGGTCTGCATTGGACTGTAGTGCCACCGAAGAAGAAGAAGAATAATTTTCGTATATATTTTGAATTAATTTTATAATATTTTATATTGATTTATAAGGCTCACTCTTTGAACAAATATTCTGTAACTTTCCTGAATAGTGCGTTAAAACTGACCATGAATATACATCAGATTTTATTCATTTGCAGATGTTTTGTCTCCGAACCTGAAGTACTATGTACCATAACACTGTGCATTTTATGTACAGTATGTTATTTTAAACTTCACTGTGGCTTTAATACAAATTCTTATAGTTTTTGTACATAGATAATTGACAGAGGACGGCACTTTATTCCTTCATGGAAATAGTGTTGACTGACTAAATAATACCATTCCCAAAGCAATCTACATGTCAAATAAAATGCTCATTATGATTTTAAAAATCACCTCTCACCTCATTTTGATATAATAGGATCATATTTACAGTAAACAATCAGCAGAATGCAACAAAATTGATATTAGCACGAATCTGCTTTGTCTACAGTAATGGTAGGATTAATCTATATCTTTGTTGGTCAGTTGACATGAAGAAGCATCTTAGATTGGATAGACAAATTCAGTATTACAGTCATGATTTTAACTTTTTCTGCAGTGACAGGTGTTTTAGAAATAAAAGTGTGTGTACAGAGTGATGAGATGGTAGTGCCTACACACAATGGATGTTTTATAGGTCATGCAAGTAGCAACATTTGTGAATATGACTATGTTGTTACCAGCAATTCGTTACATTTATTCAATGCAATATACAAATGTCATGCATTGAAATGTGCACTTAATCTATTGAACATTCCAAACAGGCAGGCAAGCAAGCAAAGGCAAGCAACATAAATTTAAAAAAATTCGCTATCCTTCCTGACCCAAGGGCCATTCAAAAAGCATTGTTGAAGCATTGAAAACTAGCTTGGCAACAATGTCATACCTGTCAGGAGCAAGGGTCGACTGACTGTCAGGGGAAGCTGTTGTAGGTCTTAATCTGCCAGGAGAAAGATGTGGAGAAACACAGAATAACTCAAGAGTAAATGAAAAAGTCAAAGGATTCAGTATACAAGAAAAATCATAGTTATACGCTACTGATTTAATTCGTAATTCACAATGGAATGAACAATATAAACTGGTTTAATTCATGTTGTTTATTGTCTTCATTATTCAGTAAGAGTCAATACTGCGTTTCTGTTTTGAAAATTTAGGTCCTTGCAGTGAATCTTTCAATCAAACTTGCTGAAAATCAAATTCTGAATATTGTGAAGTTTATAATTGTCACAATGAAGATACTTGCAAGTAAATATTAGAGAAAAATTAAGTGTCTCTCTGTACTTATGCACATTGTGCGAGTTTTTGAAACAGAAAAATGTACAAATTCTTTTGTCAGGAAGAAAAGTTTTGGAATGATTTATGATGAATTTACATGACACTGCTGGTTACACAGAGGCCACTCTGTCTTCTGGATACTGGCTTAGTAGGCACATTTCTGTGATACTGAATTGAAGTTTAAGGTAGCAATAAAGAAAAGAATTTCATGAATAGTAATCACTTTTTAAATAAAGTGAATAGAAGCTATCTTAGCACTTTAAGAAAGAATGTTTTAAATAAATATTTTACAATCATAAAAATCCCCTTATTCTCCATTTGGGATCCTTAAGAAGTTATGATATTTTGCCTGATAGAAATATTATTAAATTATACCTAATTTGTGGTTTTTCGTTGCATCCTTCATTTGAGTTGGTATCTAGAGCATCAGCACAAGCAGTAGGTTTTCTTTGGCTAATGCCTCTTGACCTTGCTCTATTGCTGGTGGAAACACCTGTTTGTTGCGCTACTGAATTACGTGACAGCCCAGAGTTCACATCATCGGTCTCAATCAGGCTAACGTGGTAAGAAGATCTCGAGGTAGAAGGTGAGGGTGTTGGATTCTGTTCATTTTGAGCCTTATTATATTTCGAGGATGTAGAATTTCGGATAGAAGGAGATGAAACAGTTCCACTGCTAGTACTTTCAGATATGCTATGTGGAGTGACAGTTTCTATTGTGTAACGAGGTGCTATATTTTCAGGTTGTCTGGTCTGAGGGTTTCTAGAACGGGCTGCAGAACTTTTACTGCTGGAAAAGTTGTCAGATGTAGTTGAATTACTGGATGGAGTTGGTGTAGGTTCTGACACAAGTCTTGTTCTAGGTACCGCCTCAGAGTCACCTCTTTGGTTCTGGTTTTGCAGTTTTGTAAGTGCCTTCAGATCAGTTCTGGAAGAATCATTACCGCGTTCTTTACCACGCCTTTGTCCAATATTATTTTGCATGAAAGAATTTTCAATAGCATGTATCTCAATATCTAGCGAAACAGCTTTGGAAGTGGAGTTTTTATTGTCTGCAACTGTAAAATATTCGGTAGTAGTTCGTTGAGTATTGCTGTCCTGACTGCTTGATGAATTAGGATTATGACTATCTGATCTAGAAGAACCTGACAATGGAGCACCGAGTGTGACTACCTTAGAACCCCGTCTCCCGGTTGCTGGTTGTGCAGAGGAATCTACAGAAATTTGACGAGAAGAACCCCTAGATCTAGGTGATTGAGTTGGTTTGACTACTGCAATAGAGGAAGGTTCATCAAGAGAGAAAGCTGTAGTTAATATTACTCTGCGAGACTTAGGCAACTGAGAATTGCTTTGCCGAGAGTTTATGTTAGCTGCAGAAGAACTTGCTTGGTTTGAGCTGGACTGGAGTTTGGAATCTTGTAATGTGAGTAGGTAAGGTGTGTCAAAGTCTGGGATATTTGGGAAGTGGGTAGTGGGTTTTGCCTGATCTTTAGGTGATGAAGTGGTTATAGCTGCTAGCACGGTGTTGTACTTGCTGTTTGAGGTGGTTGTAGGAGCCACCCTAAGTCTCTTCTGTGGTCTGCAGAAGGACATGAGCCACAAGATACATTTGAGCAAGTGTAGACTATACACCTGGCATTGCATTACATTGCTATGTAATGCCTCATCACTCAGCAACCATGGGGAGTATCAAGTGACTTCCTAATGGTGGTGGTGGTGGTAGTAGTAATATGGCTTTATAGATATTTCAGCTGCTGGGCTATTCAGGTTATAAATGGCATTACCCATGAATTGTTTTTTGCTTGTGCAATGTATAAGGGTTATCTCAAAAGTAATGCACAACATTTTTCAGTTTGAACGTATTTTACTTTACTACACAACCTTCAGTGTGGTCCCTTTCATGCCTTATGCCACCTTCCCAACTCTCTGGTAATTTTTGTATACCATGTAATTGTCCACTGGAGTTAACCTGTCTGATAAGGCCTACTTCGGATCACAGCTGCATTCTGTGTTCCTAGAGATTGAAATCCCTTGGCCATGCAATGGTTCTTTCAGCTTTGGGAACAGATCAAAATCAGGACTCATATTAGGACTACAAGCTGGGTCAGGCAATGCTTCCCACTTGTCATAGGTGAAAACAGTCTTTATAGTTTGCACGATATGAGGTCTTGCGTTGTCATAGAGCTGGCAGCAATCTTTCTTTTGGCTAACACCTCCACTAAAACATGGTGAATGGATGGTTTTGGTATTCCAGATTCCATAGCTATCTCTTCACAGGCCATATGTCTATCTTCTTCCACAGCGGTAGCAATACTGACCGCCAATGTGTTGTCTGTAGACGTTCTCGCACTACCAATGTTCCTGGTCTTCAGTGCTGTCCTGACCTTGAACGAATCTTTGGCACCAACGTGAAAATTTGCTATGATCTGATGTTAAACCACCACACACTAACTACCTAACTAACTTACTCCATGGAGCAGAGTCCTTCTTGAGAAGGTAACAGGTCGTCAGCTAGTCAAGAAATTCCCCGTGTTTTAAGTAACCCGAAGGTTCATTACCACATTCACAAGAGCCCACCACCTGTCCCTATTCTGAGCCAAATAATCCAGGCCACGCCATCCCATCCCACTTCTTGAAGATCCATTTTAATATTATCCTCCCATCTACGCCTGGGGGTCTTCCAGGTGGTCTCCTTCCCTTAGGTCTCCCCACCAAAATCCTGTATACACCTCTCCCCTCCCCTATACGTGCTACATGCTCCGCCCACCTCATTCTTCTTGATTTGATCACCTGAATGATATTTAGTGATGATAACAGATCATTAAGTTCCTTGTTTGTAGTCTTTTCCACTCCCCTGTTACCTCTTAGGCCCAATATCCTGCTCAGCACCCTATTCTTGAACACCCTCAGCCTATGTTCCTCCCTCAGTGTGAGAGATCAAGTTTCACACCCATACAAAACAACAGGCAAAATTATAGTTCTGTATATCTTAATCTTTGTATTTTTGGATAACAAACTGGAAGACAGAAGATCCTGCACCGAATGATAACAAGCATTCCCCGACTTCAATCTGCTCTTTATTTCTTCCTGAATGGAATTTTGATTCGTTAGGGTTGTTCCCAAATATTTGAACTGTTTCACCCTTTCAAAGGATTTATATCTGTCTTTATGTTGTGATTTTGTCCTGCATTCTGATCTCGAGACATAACCATGTACTTAGTTTCCTCAGCATTTACTTCTAGACCAGTCTCCATACTACTACAGCTTCTGTGTTTTTCTTTATAGCATGTACACTTCCGCCCAATATATTAACATTGTCATCATAAACTAGAAGCTGATGTGAAGCATGTAATTTCAAGCCGTCCTGGTTTGCCTGAACCCTCCTAATGGCATAGCATAAAGCATCTCCTTGTTTCAAACCATTCTTAATAGGAAATGTGTCAGACAAATGTTTGCCTACCCGGACTCTGCTATAGGTTTCATTTAGACACATTTTTACTAGCCTTACTAGTTTCATAGGGATACCAAATTCAATGAGAACATTATACAATACCTCCCTCCTAACTGAATCATAGGCTTTCTTGAAGTCTATAAATAGCTGATGCACTGCCTCATTGTATTCCCATTTTTTCTCAAATATTTGACAAATGCAGAATATATGATCAGTAGTTGACCTGTTACGTCTAAATCCACACTGATGATCCCCAATAATTTCCTCTGCATATGGAGTTAACCTTGTCAGAAGGATGTTGGATAGAATTTTGTATGTGGTTGACAAAAGTGATATGCCTTGATAATTACTGCAATCTGTTTTATCACCCTTCTTATAAATAGGTACAATGATTGACTCCTTCCACTGCTCAGGCAATTCCTCTTTATTCCAAATAGAATTAATAAGTTTATGGATCTCAGAACAAATTGTCCTACCTCCTGCTTTAATCAGTTCTGCCGGAATCTGATCATTACCTGGTGATTTGTGCCTTTTTAACTTTTCAATAGCCATCTGAACCTCAGAGTCACAGGGCTCCCGCACCAGTGGCTCTGCTGTCTGTATTTCAGTCTGCCTAACATCATTAACCCCATGTACATTCAAAAGCTCAAAGAAATGTTTCCTCCACCTAGCCAAAATACTGTAGGAGTCTGCAACCAGATCACCCTTTACTGCATTATATGTGGGCTGGTAACCCTTATTAAATTCATTGATGCCCCTATACAAGTCTCTGATATTCTTGTTCTTACTGTTTGTTTCAAGTTCATTAATTTTAGCTTTCAGATATTCCTTCTTTTTTTCCCTGAAATGTCTACTAGCTTCACGTTTTACATTGTTCAGATTATCTACATTACTTTGGTTTGGATTCTGTAACCACTGCGTTTTAGCCTGTTTCCTTTGATCTAAAAATTTTGAACATTCTTCGTCAAACCATGGTTTATGCTGCTTCCTTTCGTACAGCCCTAGACTCTCTTTAGCTGAGATTTTGATACTCTCTTTAATGTTTTCCCAAGCCCTATTTATGTCCTCACTAACATTTAAGTTCTCCAAAGCTGCAAACCTGTTTGAGATCTTTATCTGATACTGTTTCCTAACCTCTAGTTCACTTAGCTTCTTGAGATTAAATCTCTCCGCATCAGACTTCTGTGTTTCTTGTTTACTTACCGCCAGTCTTTCCCTAACTTTTGTAACCACTAGATAGTGATCAGTATGACAGTCAGCTCCCCTGAAAGATCGCACATTGAGTATACTTGAATACCTTCTCCTGTCTATCAATACATGATCAATCTAAATCACCACATACTTCCCGCAACAATTCATAAATTTCTGTTGGCATATGACCGCATAAAGTTTCAATTTTTATGATCCAATACAGTAATCCGACCTGAAGCAATTTCATCACCCATTTAAATGGTTCTACACGGACAATAAACACAGTCTTAGTTTGCTTCAAGTATGCCACCAAGGAGAGCGACGTTCAGACTCCTCACCAGTGTAACATCAGCCACGTAGGGGCATCGAGTGGGGAGTGCATTTATGGTGAGCATTAGTTTTGGGATCACCTGCATATATTGCATTATTTATCTGGTGATGGTTGTCTGAATCCATTTGGGGGTGTTATCTTTACTGAGTGATGGGGCATTAATCACTATATAGGCGTAAGTTACACAATATTTCTAAAACTATAAAATTGAAACCTAACCTAAGCATAAGTCCTGCTTCTGTGTGTACACATGTAACTCTCACTAGTAGTGTAATTAAGTCGTATCCCAATCCACATGACTGTTTCATTCATCACTCCATAAAATTCTGCAGAACATCTACTGTAATGGTATTCTTCCTTTTCTATGTCAGTCTTACAGATGGCCAAATCCAAAGTAGCTTTTCCACTAAAGTCATATGTAGGTTTTTGATCCCTCACACCAAGTATATATCCAGTTCACTGTAGTCTCTTTTTCTGACCATTAGAACTACACCAAGAGAAGTGTATGATATGCGTAACATCGTGATATTTCTCCATTCATCTACTATTACTTTTTGTGGAATACAATTGTAAATAGAAAAGTAGCTGTTTCAACATATGATGAGTATTATATTAAAAATGATGGTATGGCAGAACTTTGCCAGTTACAGTTTTATAGTTAGCAGATGTCATTTTGCATTTAAAAATTTTTGAGTCATAGTTTACTGGTCATAGTTAATTCAGCCATGGTCAGTCAGTCTGTAATTCTTCTGAATATACTGTATGCCTTACATATTATGTTTTATTGCATCACAGTCTGTTTAATTGCATTTCAGGTTTTGTTAAGATTAAATTAAGGAAGACGCTACAGGAGTCTTTACATTGTTCTTCTCCTAGACTTGAAATCTTATGCAGTGGCGAAATGTGATCCGGAGGTCAGGTCTAGTGGAAGGGAAATTGAAAGGCATTTGTACCCTTACCCTAGGCCCAACCTCCAGATCAGGGTTTGCCACTGGCTTGTGGTGCAGTTTGCTGTTGATGGAGATATTCAGTAATGGAATCCTGCAACTGGCAAGATCTGATTTTATGTACATAAGACTACTGCACATTGTGTGGTGTGAATACAGGCTGACTGTAAAGTAAATACAAAAACTTAAATGGCTGTATCTCCTAAATGGAATGCTATATTGCTGCAATTCTTGCACCGTTTTAAAGCCCATACACTGCCGTGTAGTGTCAGATTTCAGCACAGGCCCTAGCATGTTGCACACACTACTGAAAAACATGGAAGACACAGACTCAGCACTTTTCCTTAAGAAATCAAGAGGAACAGGTACATAAATACAATGAATTGATTGTTATAGTTCATCAAAAGAAATCACATGCAGTAAGATCTGGTCTTCACGGAGGCCATTCTATTGGACCTTGACACTTAATTTACCGACCAGGAACACTATTGTCATGCCACATACGAACAAGAAGCGCAAAATGTAATAGTGCTCTGTTGTGCCTGAAGTGCAGTTCTTCATAATTGTCCCATTGAGAAACAGTGGGCAACGTGAAACTGTCAAGCATATTTGAGTATTCAGGTATTTACTTTGCAGTCACCCCGCACAATAAATGATGCCTATCTGAAAGGTGTAAAGAATCAACAGCACTGAGGTTTGTGCCATGTCACTGTTTAAAAGCAGTGGGGAACAACACAGCCACAAGCTTATCATATTTGTATTTTGGCAAGGACTAATATGAAAAGACCTTTCATAGATTTTGAATTGCTTTGATTGGAACAAAGGTATCAAAATCCATTGTCTCAGGCAGTAATTGGATGAAAATGGTGTCAAATTGGAAGATGCCTTTAAATAACAAGGTAATAGAAAATTCTATGAAAATTTGCATGAAAGTTCCTGTCATTATTTTCACATGGACTGTAACTTCGTCACTTGATATGTAGATTTTCTTTAATCAATTTAATGTTACATAATTTTTTTGCTTGCTCCAATTTATGAGCAATACCTTGCAGGAGATACTGTGGTGATGGTGTTGGTGGTTGATGATGCTGTAGTAACTCTTACTCTCATAGTGGTTGTGATGGTAGGAGAAGTGGTTGTTGTAGTTGTGCTCGTTGATTTTGAAGCAAAATTCAACTTATTCCTCTCACTGCTGTGCATGAGAAAATTATTCCCAGAAAATCCAAATTTACTGTATTCATGTCAACATACAGTGTAATGCTTAATTTCAAGGGCTCATGTATTTGGACGATAAGCAATGAAGAAACATTAATGAGAGGTGACATGAAATATATTGCTTTTAAGATAGGTATCCTGTGAATTCTGTTCCAAGTTGTCAATATTCAAAAGTTTTAATATTAATTATAAGTATTAGACTTTTCAAATTTTATTTTTGTAGTACATTCTAAAACAGACTTTACAGTCATCTTGCCTGAGCTGAGGGAAGCGCAGTAGTGATCTGTAAGAGATTGAAAATGCTTGTACCACAAAAATGAGTGAGGATTTTCTCATCATTCACTCAGTAAGCTGCTATACTGACTGTATTCTAATTGCAGTGTTTGATAGTGGAATATTTAAGTATGGATATGAATGATGGAAAAAATTTTTATATTTGTAGAAATTCACTTTCCATGGTATTCAAAATACAGTCCATAACAATGTAGAATGTTTAAAGGAGAGTGATACAGCATGCACTACAGAAAATTTCTTAGGCTGCATGGAATGTATTTGATGACAGGGTAATCAGCAGATGATCAACCCACTCCATCTTCTGTGTATTTGTGCTTTACTAAAGCAAGAAGTTAACAGAAATGGCCCACATTCTGTGAAGGGATTAAGAAATGAAACCTGGGCTTTTATTCTGGAGAGATAGTGATGGGTTGAAAGTTGTCTTTTTTTTATGTGATCCATACATGGTCTGATTACGTTCGTGTGAAGTAACAAATATGAAGTAACTACCATTCAGATTTCTGCAGATATTTTTGGTGCTAATGTGAAGTAAATATGGTGATCAAGAATATTGATATTGTATTCTCTTGAAGATACAATACATATTTGTGTTAGAACATATAAATATGTATATGTATATAGTGTAGTCTATACAGTGACTAAGCTATGGGCTGGACGATGGATGAATCATGGTTTGATTGCTGGTAAAGGCAAGGATTTTTCTGTTCTCCAGCTTATGGATGAACTCTGGGGTGGTCCACCCAGTCTCCTATTCAGATATTGGGGGACTCTTTCTCTGGAGGTAAAGTGACAATTTATTATATATATAACATAATATAGGGGACGTTTATGATTGACTATATTTGTGAGTGATCTCTTAGAAAATGTGTAGTTTGGACTTGCACAGCTAGTAGCTTTGTGCTGAAAACTGTGCCATGTGCAGGATAAAGTTGTAACTTAGTTTCCTGTTTTTAACATAACATAGATCAGAATTATGAAAGAAGAAGAAGAGGAGGGATGAAACAATAACAGAAAGGAGGTGAAGGATGAAGATATGGAAGAAATTTTCCCTGTTAAATTTCATTGGGTGTCTTGCACTTATTTATAATAAATTAATAAAAAGGAATTTTCTAAAGAAACATTGTTCTCCAACTCTTATGGCACACAGGAGCCCTTGAAATTAGATTGACCCACACATTAAATGTTTGACAATTTTACTGCCTTGAAGGACTCTACTATCCTCTGCAGACACTGCCTTCCTGCCATGGAGGACACCATTTTGTGACCTGTTTTCATTTCATTACCACATGTCTGCTGGCAGCAGAAAATCCTTAAATAGATGCATACACTCTTGCCTTACAGATCTGTGCAGATGTATGGTGATGGAGCAGAAAAGTACCAAAATTATTACAGTGTTTGCCATGACTGTGACCTTGTAATGATTATACTGCAATGGGAATCACTTTATGGTATAGTCATTCAGTGTCACAAATTCCCAAAACCAACTGAACCTTACAGATAACATATAGAAGTTAGAACACTTGTTTCATACTCAAAGAGTTACAACTGATGTCTCTTACTTATCAATTCAGGTAAGAGTGTTTGTGTACCTTTGTATAATTGCACTGAAATTAAGTATTCTAATAAACCAAATTCAGTGTCTACCTAAATTGAGATGCTACTGTGTCTTAAGTATTGAACATTTTTATCACTAGGGATCATTTCATTGAATCATTTCAGTCATGGATCTCGATATTCTGTCAATATTAAACGGAAAAAAAGTACCATACACAAATTTCCCATGAACATGCAGGTATTACAGAACTAGGAGCACTCACCGAGATGGCGATTTGTTAGGTTGATGGGCTTCAGACTGCTGGGTATATTGTGCTTGGTCATCCGGCTTAAATGCGGAGAAATAAAAAACAAAACATAAGCTATAGTAAAAAGTATTGGATATTTTGAGTAAGAATGCTACATAATGTAGCAATATTCAGTCATCACATGTTTCTTCAATTAATTCTAACTTCAGGTAATTTTAAAGTGTTCATTGTTTATGAACATTTGGTTTAAAGCATTGCTCAATTATACTTTTATCTAGTGTTGTTATTTAAAATTATTTTATGTGTGGCATTCAATTATGACATTGTGTGTGTACTTTAAGTAGTAAAAATGTCATGCTTTTTACATTGATAGCTTTCCCATAGTTAAAATAGTGGTGCAACTATGTCCACAAAATTCTAACACTATGTATAAAACTTTTCTCTGTTTTATTCTATTCTCTGTTTATTTTTTACATTTTTATCCTTGAAGTTATTTTTGTTGTTATAAGGTTGTAGTACATTTGTTTGTTTATGTAATATTATCTGAGTGTTACATATTTATGATTTTATATGCATATCCTTCATGTTCATGTACTATGTTTATATAGTTGCTATTATGCAGGTTAATCTCCTGTCAAATCTTTGTATTTCTGGAGTTTTCTGTTAAAGTTCTGTACTGCTAATTTTGACATTTTCATATTTACTAATTATCTATTTTTATGTCACATTTTTTTCTCTTCTTAATTATTCCTTGTACTAATATCTCTATCATAACTTAAGACTGAATATATATGCATTGACCAATATCCTCCTGCGAGCTTGTCTCTCTTTATAAAATCACTTTACTATGTGAATACTACTTGTCCTACCATTTATTTCTCCCCTTTTCTCTTATACATCTTATACTTTCTCAAACAGAAGGCTTGTGGTTTGTTTAGATGTTAAATTTTTTTAATGTATTTGTGTGTATGCATGTTTTCATACCTGTCTAGAATTTTATCTTTGTGGATTATGCTTAATATTTTCATTATCCCAATTTCTTAAGAGGAGTTTCAAAGAAATATTTCTTCTTTTGATTAGTTCTAAGAAATTTCGGTGTAAGATGAACACGTACTATGCCTTCTACTTTGAAGATGGAAGCAAAACATTGGTTACCACCTACAAGATGACACACGCACACATACATGCATGTGCACACATACACACATGCACACTCACTCACCCTGTAACACACTGACTCACAGACTGACTCACTCACTCACTGATTCACTCACTCCCTGCTTCATTGTCTGCCTCTCTCTCTCTCTCTCTCTCTCTCTCTCTCCTCTCTCTCTCTCTCTCTCTCTCTCTCTCTCTCTCACACACACACACACACACACACACACACAGAGCCTCTCTTTCTCTCTGAATGTATTATGCCTGTTGGTTTGTTTGTGATACTACACATACTTAAAACGAACATAAATTATGGGTATTTCAGACAGACTAGCATTAAACCTACCCTGCTTCCTCTTGAATACATACATATTAAGGAATTTTTCCTGGTAGTAGAGTGATGGTGACATGATGACTGCTCACTTTTTGCAGTTGTTGGGTTTCATAAATGCACAGTGTTACCCCCATATTTACACCTTCAAAGTGTGGTGCTTGGTCTAAGGGCCACTCTACATTTACCTTTACCTATATTTGAAATGACAGTCTTTTAAATTACAAGAGATGTGGGTAATGGAGAAAATCACGTAACAATCAACTTGGTGATTTATCCTGCTGTTTACTATTGTGGGTGTAGATAAGTGAGCTAGCAACTGAGGAACATGCTATGTATTGATAATTTGGAAAACAGTCATATGGTAGTCTGGAGTGGAGCAGAAAGGAGCAGATGTTTGGACTGGTGTTTTGGATTAAGATCTAATGCCAGATCTGTGTTAGCAGCGTTCAATATTTGGATCCTAATGTCAAAGAGTTATTTTACTCTAATGATTGTAATGGTTCCACCAAAATAAAACATGTGGCATGTGTCCAAAAATTGTACAGTAAAGTGGTATGAAGAATAACATGTTTATACTCATATATTCAGGTGTGAGACGTTTCATTAACATCCACATCTGACATTCAGCCAAATCAAAGTGAAGTGTCACATTTTTAACTCACCGCTGTATTGTAGTTTTCGTTATACCCTTGTGGATCAATATTCTGCACATACACATCTTGCTGAGTGTTATAGCTGGGTTGTGCATAGGCTGCATTGGTCTGGGCCTCTTGCGGTGGTGCTTGAGGTGGTTGTTTGTAAGGACTCTGGCCTCGATATGGTGGCTGCTGGTTGTTTATGTTTGTGTTAGTTTGTCTGCTTCCTTGATTGCTGGGATACTGACTGTAGTCTGTTGCAGAGAACATAAAACCCTTTAATTGCCTATTTACTTTATTTAAATATTAATATACCAAAACCAATTGTGATATTTAAAATCCTTGTAGAGTCAATTTAAATTTAATCATTTAGTTTCACAGTGGACATAACTATTTCGTTATGAGTGTACAAGAATTTTAATCGTTGCCATTGGTTTTATTCTTGATGTAACTGCAGTTCAGGATCATATTTTGACTAGCTAATAAGCCTGAGTCCAGTTATTTTTTAAAACTGTAAATGTGAATGTAAACTTTTCTAGTTACATGTGCTTTGAAGAAAGCCTTCTGATGGTTGCTGATATGGTTGAAATATGTTGGTGTTTTGATAATAAATTGCTAATTTATGTGAATTTTATACTCTACTTTGATGATTGTGACATGCATCAGTGATGTATTTTATGCACCTTCTCTACAACCTCTGTAGTACCATTTAAGGTGCATACATTTTATGAAATCTTGAAAACTTATGAACTGTTTTATGCTGCTTATAGTTAACTGTCTGAAAATTGAATGCATTTGAAAACTGTGGGCCCTTACAGGTCACAACATTAAAGGTATAAATGGATTCACTCTAGTGAAATTTATCTCCGACATTATTCACGTTTCAAGACATGTTTAAGAAGTCGGATTTTCATGGAATTTTCAAAAACGTCTTAAGAGCGTTTCATTGTATATACATATTTTATGAATGCCTTTTGTAGACCACAATTGAAGCAACACACTCTGACTGGCTGTATTTTCTAGAAAATATTTAACAATTTGGTAAAACAAACAAATGTTTATGTGAGGGGCAGGAATAGAATTTGTGCCAGCTGTGCCATAAGCAGTGTGTTTAACCTTTAGCATTTTGCATAAAGGGCATTAAATATTTAAATTAAAATCACTTTTCTTTTGGTCTCAATTTATTTATGTGAGGTCAGTAAAACTAGCATATCTAGTTATTTCTCTACAGTTAAGAGTTACAGTGTGTGGGTTTTCAACAACACAAATTAGGTGGCATTGAAATTGTTCTGACAGAAAATAGTTTTTGAGTAAGAACCCAACATGGAAATTGTTAATAGTCACTATTACATTGTTATAAAGCTAATGATTTACAGTATCATGTTTTATAACTTACCACCAACATCTCTGTATATCTCCACATCTTCGTCATAAATGTTGTAATATGGATCATACTGAGTAGGGTTGTAACGCTGAGAGTTGTTGTACACATTTGGGCTGGCAGGTACTGCTGGCTGTTGGACATATGTTGCTGGGGTAACACTTGGTTCTACCTGCAGGTCAACACCTATCTGTTAGTGTGACTTATTTGATAGAAACAGTTTTCCAATTTTATTAATTTCGTTTTCAGTGTACATAAATTTAAATTTCGCCTGCTTACTCAAATATTGTATCTGCCTGAATGTGAGACAAGAATGATTTGTAACTCATCTGGAAATAGGGGGTCACCTTATAATCTGCACAGAGTTAAACATGTTCAGTATAGGTGTTTTCGTAAGGTAATCTTATATGCACGGTTGTCTTGTATTCAGGTAGCTGTGGTATGTCATTTCTCTCCTAAAACTGCAAACTCTTTCTTTTTTGTCTACAGAATTCAAATGTAAAATGAGAAGGATGGAGCATGTACTACTCAAAGACTCATCAGTATGTCATAAGAACTGGTATTTTAATGGTAGTTGGAAAGGCAGAGTATAATGCAAGTGGTTACATTTTGTATGTGTATTTTCATGAATTTAGTATCTTGTGCTCATTTTTCTAAAATGCACAGGTTGCAGGAAATGCACATGAAATGTATGTTCATATCAGCAATATGACAACACAGAATGTAGTCCCATTGGCGTACTCAAGGTGCGGGGGAGCGGGGCTGGCGGGCTGCAGCCCCCGCCCCCAAAGCAAATCTAAAAACACAGATTTTGTAGACAGAATGATATCAAAAGTTTTACATGGTTTATGCTTGAGCATAAATGAACCACGGAAATTGGCTGATGACCAGTGCATTGGAATATTCAAAAATATAATAAAAACCTACGAATATGTAGATTTTTTTCTTTTCCAGTTAGTTTTAATTTTCCCCCATAACCTAACTAGATATCGGCTCGGAGATTTTCACATGATTTTATAACATAGTTTTTAAAATCAAACAAAAATTGTGTATAGCCTCAGGATCAGCCACCCCTCCCCCACCAAAGAAAAATTCTGGGTGCGCCTATGTCCTGTTATAGTAATAGATATTTTTGTAAATGTGGAACATTGTATAAAAACACATTTTTAGCAACATCTGTGTGGCAAAATATTTTCTTTAATAATACCAAAAACATTTGAGAACTTTTCAGGTCAGGTTGGAAATTTAGTGATATGTATCTATTAGTAAAGCTGTATTCCATATTGCCCATTGTAGACTGTATTTGATCTTATTTTATGAGTTTTATTCTCGTGTAGGTGTATTAAATTCGGTATAAATTCACGTGTTGTAGCTGAACTGCTTTGTTTGTACAGCTTGACAAAAGCTCAACAAAATAATGTAGTCTTTTCAGATGAGTAGCTGTGCAAGAATGGAGGTGGTATCAGAGACTGACTCTGCTTCCATCACTTGGGGACTGAAAAGTCACACTGTAGCTTATGAACTCTGAGAGAGATTGTTGAAATTCACAATCACTCTGCGTATAACTCAGTACTTCAACTTTACTCTGGCTTGTAATTGTGTCTGGAAGCACTCTTATGATACACCTGTCCTTTACTCTCTCTCCTTTACACATGATCCTGGGTTTGTGCTCTTTGTCACATATTCATAATTTGTGATTTGGTACTGTACCTTTGTGGTGCTGTGGTCATGATACTTCCCAGTGGTTTCTTGTTCAGTCTGTTGGCGCTATCTTGTAATGGTCTTTCAAATGATTCACTGTGGTCATTGTCTGGGTATGCCTCAGTTGAAGTCACGTCGACTCTGGTCTTTGTTGGTCGTCTAAGCCGTCGTGGCATTACTGGTGGTTGGCTGCGCGTGGGTGAAGGAGGTTTTAACGTTGAACTGAATGTGATGTCTAGGTCATTAGAAGGCAGTGTGGTTGTAATAATGACATTTTCAGCAGTACTTGGCAGGGACATTGTCTGTGGTCTCTGGCCTCGTTGTCTTACAGTTAAACTAGGATGGTCTTTTGAAGGTCTGTGCCGTATGGTGTAGGTTTCAGGTGTAGTGTGGTCAGCACCAGGTGGAGTATATTTAGTGACTAGACTTACGAGGCCAGGTGGTCTGGGAATTTTGTTTATTGGCCGTCGATGTCTTGATTTCAGACGAGTGGTGCTGGAGATTGTGGTAGTAGTAATGTTTGGATGGATAAGGATTAACTCTGTGACAGGATTCTGGTTAACACTCTCAGAACTGGGGTCGAAGGATACATTTTCACTCGAAGTTTCATACTGTGATTTAAGCATTGTCTTTGCTATATCATATATTGAATCTAAAAGCTCATTTGTTGGTATTGTACTAGTCTGAACCCCAGAATATATTACAGGTGTAAATGAACTCTGTGTGTTATATATATTAGTGAGTTTTACAGTTGTGTACTCTGGAAGAGTGGGTGTGGTGAGATCTAATTCTGAACTTAACCTGATTACAGGATTGTTATCTGTTACTCTGTATTTTGTTTGTGTGGGAGTTGTGAGTTCAAATTCCTGCTGATATGGGACTCTGCCTTGCCAGGTGTTGTAGGTTTTCCAGTTATTGTATTGTGTTGTGCTACTTGTGGAAAGGTATTCACTTGTTGTTGTTGAAGGGAGTGTTGTAGTGTGGGTAGCAGTGGTTACTGATTTATGACTTTGTAGTCTTCTTGAATTTTTGAAATCTCTCAGTGGCTTGATAGTATCATTTTCTTCTACTGATGCCTGAATAAATGAATAGCCCATTTTCGTTTGTTTACTATTACTTTCTGTTAAGCTGGTAACTGGTTCTGCTAGTGGTCTCAGGGTGTGAACTCTGTGGATTGCATGTTAGCTGCTTGATGTTGGTGTCTGTTGCTGCTGGAGACAGTTGTATGCAAGGGATATGGTGTAGACAATGCTGAAGTTGCAAGTGGTGCCTTCACATGCAGTTCTGGTTGTGTTGTCACATTTTGCCATTGGTATTCACTGCCACCATAAAAGGTGTTCTTAGGAGAAATGTCATCAGGTGTTTGGGTCGTCATAGTTTCACTCATATAGACATGTTCCAAATTCTGTGGCTTGATTCTTGTAGGCCCTCGATGTATAGGTTTTGAACTTTGCGAAGGCGTTGTGGCAACTTCTGTAATGGGACGCAGTGAATTCTCATTTTCTCTGCCTGCTGGAAATGAAGTTGTTACAGTGGGCTCATATGGCCTGTGATTTTTTGCATTACCTTTGGAATTAAAGGAATGGTCTCTGTGAGACTGAGTATAAGAATCTGAAGTACTAATTTTGTGAGTGTTTCTTTCTGTAGACTGAATTACATCTGAGTTATCTTCTTGTATGGGGTGTTTGTAATATATATCTGTTGGCTGCTCTTTGTCTTTTGACTTTGCAGCATAGTTTGCCTCTGGCTGCTGAGGCTGAATATGGACAGGATTGGCATAAAAGTTGCCATCATCTCCAGAGTAAAATGGCACTGTTAGTAGATCAGGGTTTATGTGACTATTGACTGTGTCTTTACCATTTTGTGGTGTGTGTGTTGTGGTGGTTGTGTGATCGCTGTCCTGCACACTTTCTGTGTCAGTATATGTTGGTCTGTCTTGGTGAGTATGTCTCTGATTCTTGACCTCTTCACTATGTGTCCCTATGTCTTCATTATAAATATTTTGATTGCGGTGTGGTGGGTAATATTCTTTTATATATTCAGTGGTTTGTCCGTAATTCACTCTTGGTCTTGAAGGCTTGATATGGAGAGGTTCTATGGGTCTTGTATTTTCTTGTGTTCTTGGCTTTCCTGCAGTTGTGGGTGACACCAAATTTTGATATGTAGTGGATTTAACAGTGTCACTCTCAGAGTCATAGTAACTCTGTTCTGGAGGTTTCTTATTTCTGATCTCCTGATATTCTTTTATGTATTCAGTGGTTTGTCCATGGTTCACTCTCGGTTTTGAAGGCTTGTTATAGACAGGTTCTACAGGTCTTGCGTTTTGTTGTGTTCTTGGCTTTCCTGTGGTTGTGGATGACACCAAATTTTGATATGTAGTGGAATTAACAGTGTCACCATCAGGTTCGTAGTAATTCTCTTCTGGGGGTTTCTTATGTGTGATTTCCTGATCTTCAGAAGATTCCTGCTGGTTAGCTGGGATTGGATTTCCACGTAACTTATCCAGATATGCATCAAAGTCAAAGTCCAAACTTGCGAATGGGTTTTCAATATCTCTGTACTTATTGAGCTCTTCATAAAACTCTCGTGGTGGGGGTGGAAATCTGTCTTCAGTTGTTGTTTCAGTACTAGGACTTGTTTCTGATTGGCTATTATTACTTGAATAAGGCCTCTTTCTGTCAAGTGTCTCAGTGTTATAAGAATCAGACTGGTTTGGTTGTACAGATTCCTCACTTTGAGGCTGCCTTTGCCTGTTTTGGCTTCCATCATAGGTTTGTTCCAATGGTTGTTGTCTCTCGGGCTGTCTGTTTTGATACTGACGCAGCTTTGCATTACTGTGCCCTGCTTTGTAGGGTGGCTCTCTTCTTCCATCATAGGACTTTGTTTCCACTTCAGGGTTTCCTCTGTTATGGTGTTGAAAGTCATCATTTTTGTCAGATTCTCTCTTTGGCTCTGGTTTTTCTAATCTGGGATTCACTGCTTCCAGAACCTCTTCATCATCGTAATATGCCTTTTCATCATAATTCACTGGTTTGCTGTCATCATACAGGTTATCCTGGTAGTCGTCAGCATGTGGTTTGCCATTGTTGTATTTTGTTGGCGATTTCACATTCTCATATTCATCATGTGGAACAGAGATTGTGTCACTGTGGTGTGTTGTGTCATGAATCTTTACTGCATGTGGCTGGCGTCCATCATTTTCTGTAGCAAAATGATCTCGAGTGCTGGATTGTAGTGGGGGGAGAGGTGAGTGATTTTGAGGTCTTTTTATGTTTCTCTGTGAGTTTTCTGGTAGGTTTATGTTAGGGAGACTAGGTTGTTGCCTTGTGAGAAGAGGAGCTGTGGGCTTTACATAATCATTGCTCCTATGATGGTTGTTGAATTTTGGGTCAGTTGTGGAAGGCAAATCTGAATACAAGTCTGGAAAGCCTCTGACTTTATTCTTATATGCAGGACTCAAAAACCTTCCACTATCACCATATGGACTTGTATTTGGCCTGAAAGGACCTTCAGTCGCTGACTGCTGCTGTCTTGAACCCTGTTCTTCAAAGTTGTGTGACTGTGAGTGGTCTGTAATTTGAGCTTGATGGTGTCTCTCATAATTTGGCGGAAGTGACTCTGTTGATTGAAGTACAGGTGACCACTTATGTTGTTGTTCTTGTTGTTGTTGCTGTTGCTGCTGCTGCTGTTCTCTTAGGAGTTTTTGCCATGTTTGTTGTATTTGTTGCTGTTTTTGATTATATTGTGGTGCTTCAGTCTGCTGTGGTGGTGAGGGAGGGGGCACAAGGTGCTGGCGAGTTTCCCGCTCTTCATGTCTGTGTACTTCATCATATGAATCATGTGGAAACCCTAGTGAGTTATGTGAAACTGGAAGTGTTCGGAGTGTTGTCACATACTTTTGAAGTGAAGATTGTTGGATTGGGTTGGGATTGTCTGTGGTGGATGGTGCATACTGGACTACAGGTACAGCTGTGTTAGGACGTTCAAAGAGAGAATGTGAATAACTCTCTTGTTCTGGCTGGTTGTGATTTTGGTAATTGATGTCAGTCAGAGAAGGGTCTCTGGGAACAACATGGTTCTGGCTATACACCTGCTGATGAGTTGTAGGGCTCAAAAATGTGGAAGAACCTGATGGATTAGAAAGAACATCTGAGATGTGTTGGAAATTTGTAAAGGAGGTTGGACCAAGGTCTCCTATAGGAAATACGGGGTTTAGATACTGAGAATTTTGGTTGAGACTTTGAAGTAGAGGGTTGACATTATTTTGCTGCAGAAATTTTATGTTGGGTGGAGCTAGAGGTGCTCTGTCTGTGCTGAATGGAAGTGCTGGTGGCTGCTGTGGCTGTAGTTCCGTGTTTGGAGGGGCTGGAGCCTGATTGAGATACTGCCTCACATTATAGGTGGAAACAGCAGGATTAGGTGTCTGGGGTGGTCTTGGTTTGAAATTATTATTTGTCTGAGTAAACTGTATGTTAGGTGGTGGTCTCTGTCCCGAAGTGAGGTAATTCTCTGGACTTCGAAAGTGTCTGATGTCGGTATTTGGGATCGGCCTATAGTTGTTATCAGATGAAGGTGGAGGGGAAGGATTGGATGGTCTGGAAGTTGGAGGTGGTACTGGGACTGGAATTGGGTTGCTATTGGCAGGCCCAAAGGTTTGGTAACTATTGTAGTTGGCTCCATTGCTGAGCACCGGCACAGTTAGCGATAATGTGTTCAGCTCTGGTCTGGCTAATTGCAACACTGGACCACCCTGGCCTGGGAACCTACTGGTGTTTGAACCGGAAACGAGAGAAAATAAAACTCTATCAGTTCGCATTTCTTTTTACTTGGAATATTGTTTCACAAATTAACTTCATTTTAAAGCAATTATAGGTACACATGCTTTATAGTCAGTTATTATTAATGTTAGTATAATCAGATTGGTGTAGCATAAATGTATTCAGAAACCATACCAGACTGTAAACTTGTGAATGCAAGTGAAAGTGTTCATTGTTACGTTGTGTATGATGAAGATTTAATAAGCAGTATTATATCGGAAGTGCTATTTGTGATGAATACCAAAGCTCTGCAACTATCATTTATCTTGTTAATTTAATTATTATGTATTTAAAAGTTTAAACAAATCACCAATAGCGTAATTGAACAGGTAAAGATAAATGTGTCCCTGTTCATGCCATGAAGGGATATAGAGGGAGTAGAGGTACAGTTCAACTCATTCAGAACTTCAGCAATAGATGGTAGTGAGTGGTCAGCTTGATGCCCCAGCTGCTTTGCCTGGAGGGAAAGAACCTCTGGTACCCATCGAATCATAAGTTGAGTGGCCCTGAGGGCTGGTCTGGACGTTTTGGAGAAGAGAAATTCTCTTACCCCTGCCAGAGATTGAAGTATATTGTCCAGCCCATAGTCTAACACTATACAGACTAAGCTATACGTGCTACAATTGATAGGTTAGCCACTAAAATGAATATGGCCCACAGCTAAGACGAGTACATGTTCTGTTTTCCAACTGACCAGTTCAATTATGGTCGCATTAGTTTGTAATAAATATGTGTAATGTACAAATTATTGTTATGGTGAGAAAACCATAAGAAATTTTGCTGAACTGTAGGCTCAGAGTGGAAGAATGTTTTCATTGTTCTGTGTATAACAGAGCATCCACAAAAGCTTACTAAATTGCTGTCATTATTAAATTAGAAACTCATTAAAACACTTTGCTTTCAGTATATTACCATTAATGCAGAGCCATTCTTTTGACGAGTAGTTAAGGATTTCATGCGTTATATTTTGATCTATACCTGTAGAAAATAAAGTGTCTTATGTAAGTGGAGATGCAGTAAAATAAGTGTGGTAGCATATCCATTGACCAACATCTTGTTGCATTTGGTTGTTAAAAAGTTCTGTGCATATTCATTATTAATATAGATTAGTGGTTTAGTATTTACATTTGTGCTAGTTTACATTCATGAAGTTGTTATTTACACGGATATGGGGTTTAGGAAGTTCCCGTTCTGTGGAACAATAGTTTATATATTGGGATTTCATGTTGCTAGCACTGCCATTCCTTGAAGAGTGGTTGCAAAAATATCTGATCAAATTATTCAACACCTTTGTTTCCATATAATTTGGTCTGTCCAATAATGCACAACTTTTCTTAAACTAAGGGCAATATTTGATAAAGTGACAAACAAAGGTACTGAAAATGTTGTACCAGTAACACTCTAGCTTTGTATTTGTGTTTCAAATTTCAGCTAGGTCACCAGCTATCGTGGCTGAGAGGTTTCATGGTTTTTCTCAGTCCCTCCAAGCAAAAGACTCGATTAGGCCATGAATGTTTTTTTCCAAATAGTTTCCTGTTCATAATTTACCAGTAATCATACCCCTTGATTATACATATTCTCAAGTACAGAAAAGCATCAAGTAAAAGTATGTTATAGTTTTGTGAAATATTCAATATGACCAATTAGTGCTAGTTAGGCGTTGTATTTTTAAAATGGTTAAAGAAAATGTTGATTGGATTTATGATCATTACAAATTATTGGAGAGTGAGTTCTTTCAGACTGCAAAACATTCTTTTTTTGTGACACAACATGGTAACTCTATGCCTGATGTCTTTGGCTTCTGGTAACCTAGACAGAGTGTCACTTTTTGAGTGATTGCTGTGAATGAAGAAACAGAGCAAATGTTTGTATGTTGAGAGCATATAGAAATTACATAATTTATGTTTCCTTATAGAGAGGTAGTAATGAAATATGAAACTTAAAATCATTATGTAAATATTATACATTACTAAGTAGATTGTTGTAGCTTTTTCATTTCCTAATCATACTAAGCAGTGCATCTTGTTTATTACTTATATCTTGGGTACAGTTTAAGGGTTTCAGATATTTGGACCACTCTTCAAACAAAAAAGTGTTATGGCTTTTTTAGTTGTCAGACTTTATTGGATTTATGGAGCAAATATGAACACAAAGTCACTGCAGTACTTATACAGGTTAGAATTGATATCTTTATCATCATTTTGTATTTTTATGTCATGTAACTTAATTTCATAGCAGAATCAAAATTATCACTATATGTGTAATTGTAGTAAAAATGTTTTCACGCAATTTCTTTCAGTACTGATGGGAGGTATCAAGGTTCTTGTGTGTTCTTTTGATGCCCGCTTAAAGTGCCAAATAAAGATTGGTTGTAAAATACTTTTGTTACATTTAATTCATGTTTATAAATTATCTAAGCTGTAGTGGGCATTTAGGTTTAAATAAGTAAGCTTCAAAGTCCAAATTCACAGTTATGTTGCTGAATAAAGAATTGAATATACTGCTTGAAAAACTTGTGTTTTTCTGATAAATCTTTTCCCCAGGTCAATTTTTACAACAGTCTCTACAGCATTTAATCCAACAAAGTCTGATCTAATGACAGAAGATTATCTAATGAGACAAGTAATTGTTAATGTATAATGTGTTTATTCTCTCCCATAGGGTGATTTAATGTAACAGAACACAGCCTTGAATTTATATACAAATCAGCTACTGAAATGAATTTTATTCACATGCATATATATTTATAATGTAAGCACGTAAATATCTCATAAATATTGTGAAGAACTGTTAAAAGCTCTCTTATAAGAGTGTTGTTAGACAGTTTATTACAGAAATTTCATGGAGCTGTGATTAATGGGTGTGGAGAAGACAGTTTACCAGGGTACAGTTTTAGACATTTAAGATACAGAGGGTTAATTTCCAGGCCAGGAAATAGTTCATTACATGCTGTTCCATTGAAGGTGATGTGAATATAGTGGTTCAAGGGACAAAATAAGATGAATGTACCCATATGTGGGTATTTTTTGCAAGCCCCACACCATTTTTAGCTATTGATCAGGAAACTGCTACAAGAAACCTTACACATTTTGAAAGACAAGAGAAATGTAAATATTTATGCAGACATAACATGAAATTTAAAAGTTTTTAACAAAGTAAACAGAGAACTTCTACATGCACTCAAAGAAGAGTAGTGAGCTGTCACAAGTAATTAAGAGCATAAACTGAAGTTATCATTATGCCTACATGAGGGTGTGTGGGGTCGTGGAGAGATTATACATAATTGTGTTTTGTCATTAAACATGGATGGTAAAGCTGTCTTTGTGCATAAGCACCAAGACCATGAAGGCATGTAAGGTAGTGGAGGCAAAGTTGTATTTATTCCAAACCTTCTCATTAAATGGAGGTTTGTGGTTAGCTTAAAGTTCCAGCCACTTTACCCTTGAGCAAAGAGTTTCCATTATACATTTTGTAGGAGACTGGGTGGGCTCCTGAGCCAGTTGGAATATGATGATGAAGAACAAATCTTTATCACTGCTGGGAATTGAATCCTGGTTATCTGGCCAGTGGCCAGTCACTTTACGATCTGAAATATCTGGCTTAGTTGACACAATATTGCCAGTTAAAATAAGTTTTAAATACGTGGAAGTTACCAGTGAATTTTGCCACCTCACTTTTTTTGTGATGTACTCTATATTTTAATCAGTTTTGCGAATCAAGGAATTTTGAAGTTGTATGTAATGTTTATTATATTGAAATATTAATACCTACTCTTTGTACCTATTTTATTTTAAAATTTAAACTTAGTAGTTATGTGGTGTTTATCTGAAGATTTTAAATTATGAGAATTCTGTAAATTAACTGGGTTTAGGATGTTTGTGAAGAATCTATACTGATTTTTATAGAAGACTGGAAAGATATATCATGGTTGCCACGCATGCTGAGAAGCATTCATGCAGAATAATTACATTGAGTTTGGAGCCATAAGACATACAAACGTTTACAGTTTTGAAAATGGTTTTCTATAGTGCATGGATTAAGTAAGGTTAGGTTTGTAGACAGAATACAACAGGCCGCCTATGAGGATGTCTAGGACAGTTGAGAATGAAGAGTCATCAGTGTCTCGGCTATGAACAGCTGTTACCTGTATCTTGTTTGCCGCTTCTCTCTTCTGCCGTGGTGTGTCTCATTGGTCAGGAGGAAGTTGTCGTCCAGAGTCACCTCGTCAAAACTAAGCAGCGGTTGGTTCAGAAAACGCTCAATTAACCACCAGAATCTAGGTTCAAGGGTGTGTCTTTTATGTACAGTAGGTGTTTTCGCAACTCAGAAAGAGTTTACACATTTTGATATCGGCACACATTATATTAAGAAAGAAGAAGAGACAATGAATATATCTGACAAAACCTCCATGTTTTTGACAATTCCTTTGAAAAGTTCAGCAGGCATATTCATATAAAGGTACTCTCCAGTATTTCAAGTTTATTCATCAATACAATCCTTATGAAAGGAACTACACCATAAAAACTTACGTCACTTGTGTATTTTTTTTTATTCACAGTGAAACTGTTCATACATATCAGTGAAAATTGCTTGTGGGTTAAATTTATTCTTATTAAAAACAAGAATTTAAATAATGTTTAACAGGAAGTTGGTAATTAGGGAACTCAGTTTTTCTAAATGCAATTTGTTGCTTGCTTTAGAAAGACCTGAATCGAGCTACTTTCATAAATTTATGTTTTTGGGACATTATTTACTTCATCCTTCATATATATTTTACTGAGACAGCTGAATAAATTAAGAAAACAGCAATATAACTTCTGTAATGTTAGAAATTTTGTGAGCCTAGTAAAGTTGATGGCAATAATTCAGCAAGATAAAAGGCAAGTGAGTTTGATGGAATATGAACCGACATATATACTTTATATGACAAAATCCTGTTTTCTTAATGCTGATGTGTATGTCTAGTTTTTTATTGCAGGTGCTGTTAGCAGTGATTATTTGCTTTAAATTATTCACCTATAACCTGCATGAAAGGGTGATAGTTTGAAACACTGTATGTGCACATATATTTGTACTCTCTTAAACTGTTCTCTTCTTATCTTAAATTTTGAAGAGCTACTTACAGATACTTAGTTGTATGGAGGTTCTGCCAGTGAGTTTGTATATTATGCAAAGTTACCGTTTTTAGTGATCTGTACAATGAATTCTTTAAGTTATCCAGGCTTTATGCTTCTGTGATATGAGGTTTTCACTGCACTTTGGATAAAGATTTCAGTCATCTGGGATATGACGCCATTTTGACTGGTAATGTGTTACTGATGTTTCAGAGGAGCTTGCTGCATTGTTGCTCATGGTAGTCGAAAAAGTTGTACCTCGGATGTAGAAGCAGTAAGCTCCTCTGAAACGTCACTAACAAGTTACCAATTAAACAGTGTCTTATCCCAGGAGCCTGTAGTCTTCAGATCTTACTTAGTTGCGAGATTTGAGTTTCTGACATCAGAAGCTGTGGAGAATGCTACTCTGGGATGTGATACCATGTAGTCTAGTAGAAATTTGCTATTTTTCTGGAATTACCTTCTGCCTATGTATTCAGGTTACTATGAAACATGGGGGAATTTCTACCAGACAACATGGTGGCATCAAGTCCAAGAAACAGTAATCTTCTTATGCTACATTATTTAAAACAAGAGTGTAGCATGTGACTTTATTTGCTGAGGAGTACTTCGTTTTGTACCCGCAGTCATGTGCTGACAATGAGTGTCCTTCAGGGAGAATGGAAACGGTATTTTGTGTTGTATGTAGCTGTACTGGACTTTTGTGATACAGACAAACTAAAACAGGAAGTTGCTATAGTACAGGCTGTATAGGTTATAGTATTAAATCAAAGTACTTACTAGAGACATAATTTTATCTTTACTTTAATTGCAACAAGACTTCGGTAATATTTTAATTTGTTTAACTAATTCATAAAGAAAGGAAAGCCTGTTCATTATTTGAATTGTTTCACTGGGGAGATAGGATGGGTAAATTCACTCAAAATTTACATATTTACATATCAAAGGATTGTAAATTCCAGTTTTGTAACTCTTTCATTATTTTAGACACAGAATTTCTTATGCATTAAGATATTCACTTTAGCTTACAGACTGAGATGTGCCATACACAATATAGTTTAAACACCTTGTGCTCATAGTGAGTGTTGGACATGCAGCAAAATGTTTCCTATAATAACTGACACTGGAAGAGTAAAAGCCTCAGCCGACACTGGCATGGGACGTACCATGTTAATTTTGAACAGAATTTTCCCATAATATTCCTTACATTGAGTCCACACTTTTCCAAATATATCTAAAGGTATCATTGATGAATACATTCTTTCTTGTGTGATGAAAAATTCATGGGTGTTCAGTCATTGACTTGTAAGAAATTAGTATCTGACTCTGAAATTAGACGTTCGCATGTCAGTCTGTCTGAAGACCACTGTCTTCTGGGACGTAATGTGATGTAGTCAGTTATAAATTTGCCAAAGACTCGGAGGTACTTGCTCCCTCCATCTTCAGGATAAAACTACCTCCAACATGTTGATAAATTTATATTAGACTGCACTGCATCACTCACCAGAACACACTAATATTCTGTATTTGACTGATTTAAAAGGAAATACTGGATGAATAATTGCTGGAAATTTAAGTTAAACTCATAAACTTTTATTCAACAAGAACCCTCCCTCTGTAAAATAAAATGTGGCCCTATATATTAACCATGTCTATTTATGTGTGAACGGAGATGTACATGAGATGGTCAGGGCAAAACAAAGTATGAACAATTAAAGAACAATTTGTTAAATGTCAAATATGTATGGCTTTGAGGCTCAATTATAAAACATAAACAGTTTAATGATTATTATCCTGTTTCTATTTGGAATATCTTGCACGTGAATCTGGGTGCAGAGACTGGCTGTCCTAAACAGATTCTTTATTGTGTTTCTCACTCTATCAGAATCAGAGAGTGCCTTAGAATAGACAAGGACTACCTATATTCACTATTAGCTAATCTATAATGTTCTTGATGTTTCAAAATTTTGCAAGCCTTTTCAACTTTGTTCTGCCATAAACAAATTAATTCTAATTATGAACAATCTCAAAACTGAACATTGTACAGTCAAATTGAAAATTACAGAAGTTATTTACAAAAGCAACTGCTTTATCAATTATTCCTTATGTTTGTTGACATAACGAAGTTAAGAATAATTTGTACCAAAAAGTGTCAACAATGTTCACAATGCTGTGGCTCACAGACTCACAGACAATGGCAACTAAATTAAATATTACTACATGAGAAACTGTAGCATGATTAACGTCAGTAAAACGATTTTGTTATTTAGCACATGGAGGACACTCTTTAGAAATAACAATTATTTTATGTCACAGTTTCCCATGCTGAGTAGCATCTGCATTAAGCACCCTTTACAGTCAATTGAAACACATTAAAAATCTGTGATTTTTATTTTGAGTAGCTAATTCATAACTACAGTATTTGAAGAGCTTTTCGTTCATAATTGGACTGTACAATGCAGTTGTTTGCCAGCTTTCTGCAAATCCTTGAATATCTCATAATAATAATAATAACAATAATAATATGTATCTTTGTATTTCATGGCAATTCATTTAGGGAGAAATTTCTATCACTTTTTGAACAAATCACTATTTATCTGTGATGTATTTTAACATTGTCCTCCCATCTATGTACATGTCTTCAAAATAGTGGGTTCCTTTATGGGTTTCTAACCAAAAATTTGTTTCCCCCTGCATGGTACGTTTCTCACCCATTTCATCACCCATGATTTAATAACCACTAAAAATAATGCCTCCTTGAGTATTTGCTCTACAAGTAAATGAAGCATCAAACTACTACTACTACTACTACTAATAATAATAATAATGAAAGGCGGACAGACCTGTATTGTTGTTGCTGCTGCTGGGTTCCAAATGATATTACACCAATCTTCTCTCCACTGGCAACTCTGCCAGTGGGAGCCTGCAATCATGTCACACCACATTTACTCTCTGTTTTGTCTAAGTATAATTTGTTAGTCTTATCTTAACATTTGTAAATCCTGTAAGGGGTTGCAGTTTCACAATGTAAGTTACCAAAATACTGATAAAAGAGTTAGCTATAGTGTCTAATTGATTATTCCTTGACATAAGTTAAGTAACACACAGAAAAGAAAAAGGCAGACTTTTGTACATGAAATGAGAGCATGATAAAAAGGTTCTGCCTGTCTGCTTATTTCACAACTGAAACTACTGAATGAAGTTTTATGATATTGGTATTGGGTGTCTACATCGAAAGTTATTGAGAAAGTTCAGTATTGGTTCAAATTGGTCCAGTACAGTCCCCTCCCTCACATATAACTCAAATCATATTTTTTCATAACTTTTTACTACAGCATTGTAGAAAATGACATATAATGGAAAATATAGTTGCCATAATGATCTGAAACTTTTATTTGGAGCTTTTTAGTAATTGTGAAAACATAATGCAATTCAAGGAAAATTCATTTCTGACCTTTTATATTTTAATATCTGTTTCACAATAATAGATCTGTGTGTGCAGCACACGAATATAAAGACTAATATTGTGTGCAGAATCGAACAGGATCTGCCCTTGTTTATGGCTGTCTAAAACATAACATGGTTTGGTGTTAACTGTAAAATGATTTGTCGTATGTTGGCACTGCCTGTGAGGCTTTTGACATAAGCACATTTCACCTCTGTAATCCTGATTCTGATACTTATCAATGTGTGTTAGTAGGATACTTCATGTACTTACTGGAATTGCGTTGGTGACCTGGTGCCGGAGTCCGTCTCTGTCCCTTGCGACCTGTCCAACCGTCGAGGGCTGACCTCTGTACACTCTCTGTTGCCGATCATTCTCCACTTCCTCAGCTGGACCCAGGTCGTCAGCATACAGCTGGTGCTGTGAGTAATGATTTATAGTCACTGTAATGTAACTTTAATTTCACACAAGGAGACAATGAAATTTAGACACAGTAACTCTGTGATTTTTGCACATTTGGGCTTGTGTGATATCATTGGTAAAATGAGTCAGTGCAGCAAAACCCGAATAATTATTTAAATGCGAGAACTGTCATTTGAACAAAGCAATTAATGGTATGGATGGCATTTTCTATACTTGGATTTTTACGACGTTATGTAGTTAAAGACTGAATAGCAATAGTCTCAACTTCACTGCATATAAAACTGATATCAGCTATGTCTTCACCTTCGCAATCTCTTCTTGCTGCTGGCGTTGTTGTTGTTGTTGTTGCTGCTGCTGTTGTTGCTGTTGTTGCTGCTGCTGCTGTCCTCTGGAGACTGGCACAGTCCTAGAACAGGAGGAATTCACATTTCTCAGTGTGTTAGTATCTGTGTTATCAACAGAATGACTGAGTAATTAGCTACTAATAAGAGAACCTGATGATACAGGAGTAGTAAAATCAAAGCCTGCTATTGAACGTTATCTCTGAGGCAGTTCCATCCACCCCCATTTTTACAACTTTCTAAGTTCCATCTACGAGTATTCCCCCCCCCCCCCCCCCCCCCCCCCCCCCGCCTTTCTCCATCTTCAAAAAGATAGGTTTTCAAGATTTTACGATGTGTTTACTGTTGTACCTAACACAACCACGACAGGACAGTCAGTGACAGCCACACCAACAACACTCCAATAACGAAAACATGGCACGGACAACAATATTTGTGTACAAACCAATTGCCAGCAATTTTTAATAATTTTTAACAACTTTTAACGACATTGTATTATCAGCTTTTATGTTTTTAACCCAAGACGAAACCAACCTATGTCACACATTTAAAAGATAAGGTTGTATAAACGAAAACAGTGAGTGTTATCAACTGTTAACAGAAAATTGACATACATTGTGGTGTATAAGTGGTGATACCAAATGGAACAGTGAATGTTAAAGTGAACGTGACCTTGAACCCCTGATGATGGCTCTGTTGCAGCCGAAACACGTGTAGGGTTAATGAACATACCTAAGAAGAGCCCTTTGCAACCTCCCTTATTTTATCACTTACAGCACTACTAGAAGATATGTATATGTCACAGAGTTCTTTGTTATGTAATATTCTCCATTCTCCACCTGCTATGTACATTTTAGGACCATATATGTAGAGGCTGGCCCAAAAGTCAGTTAACTTATTTTACTGTACATTTTACTAAACTTTTAATTGATTTCTAGGCCACTCATTATATTCCAAAAAATTTGATTTTCAAACATTTGTGTTCTGTGTATATCCTTCCCTCAAAGTAAGAGACTAGGAACCAAGCAGGTTGGCTCAGGTGGTTATACTTCTTAACAGTATTCGTGAGGTGCCCCACTCGCACTTATGGCACGATACCAATTGTCCTATCTGGGTATCTCGTGGTTTTCCACAGTATCTCCAGATGAATTTCTGTGTAAAGAGTCTGAAATAGGCCGTGAATAGGTTTTCCGCAGTATCTCCAGGTGAATTTCTGGATAAAGAGTCTGAAATAGGCCGCGAGTAGGTTTTCCACAGTATCTCCAGGTGAATTTCTGGGTAAAGAGTATGAAATAGGCCGCGAGTAGGTTTTCCACAGTATCTCCAGGTGAATTTCTGGGTAAAGAGTATGAAATAGGCCGCGAGTAGGTTTTCCACAGTATCTCCAGGTGAATTTCTGGGTAAAGAGTATGAAATAGGCCGCGAGTAGGTTTTCCACAGTATCTCCAGGTGAATTTCTGGGTAAAGAGTATGAAATAGGCCGCGAGTAGGTTTTCCACAGTATCTCCAGGTGAATTTCTGGGTAAAGAGTATGAAATAGGCCGCGAGTAGGTTTTCCACAGTATCTCCAGGTGAATTTCTGGGTAAAGAGTATGAAATAGGCCGCGAGTAGGTTTTCCACAGTATCTCCAGGTGAATTTCTGGGTAAAGAGTATGAAATAGGCCGCGAGTAGGTTTTCCACAGTATCTCCAGGTGAATTTCTGGGTAAAGAGTATGAAATAGGCCGCGAGTAGGTTTTCCACAGTATCTCCAGGTGAATTTCTGGGTAAAGAGTCTGAAATAGGCCGCGAGTATATCATTCAAAACTGTGTAGTCTGAGATACTGACAGGGTTATTACATAAGCCGTAAGTCAGGGACCACATTTCATGTTCTTTCATAATAACTGGTAAAATTATTCTTTAATGTGTCTATTATTGTGGACAGTCTATGCATGATGACAGTTTGGAGTATGCAGTTCACCCTTCAGCCTTTTCTGCTCATATTGGCCTGATATTTACCATTATATAATATGACTGTTACAAAGGATGTGAACATACTTACTGTTAGGTGGGGTTTGTTCTGTGGCCTGCTTTGTATCTACATACGTACAACTTCATGGGGCAGAGTTCTATTTCAGAATTTTACAGTCTCTCAAGAAAGTCTCGGCGGCTTGTGGACCTTCAAGCCTTGTTACTGTGGTCACATGACCTCGCCATTTGTCTGTGTCCTGAGTCAGATGAATGCGATCCATATCCTCGCACCTTCCGGTTTACTTTCGTCTAACCAGACAGGAGTGTTAAAGGAGGAACTGAATGTTACTCCCATTGTGAAAGTACAGAGTTGCAAAAGCAAATCAAGTGAGACCACTTACCTTGATGGCAACCCTGTGGGGGTGGTGTGTCTGGTCCTGGGATCAGTTACTCGAACTGTGCTGATTGTTGCACTTTCCCCCTCAGCTCCACACCCCACATTGCGAGGCCAGTCACATGTCTGGAGCTCATGGCTGCAAACAGAAGTTGGGTTCAGTAATTAATCTTCTGTAATATTAAGCCCCCTTTTCTCTCTCGCATTTCTTACTTCCCTGTGTGCCAGACCATAAGCAGTATAGTGCATAAAGCAGCTTTTGCCCACTTATGCTTCGTGATTACAAAACTATATACGGTTTAATGCCTAATGCGAACTATTTTATAATTGCAAACTTTCTCATCCTAAGTGACGGCGGTGATAAATATCTGATGCCACGTTATTTTGTTTCGGAATTTAATTTAATGACAAATAGGCCCTGGAAGAATTTACACCTTAGTTCTTGCAGCCTTCATGTGCAGTTAATACATTAAAGGGCCTTGCAAAAGTAAAGTCCCTATACACACCAGCATATCGGAGTAGTGAAAGTGCATCTCCACCCTTTCTTGACCTCAGCCATAGATGTTTTTTTGTCAGCTTGCCTCACGCCCCGGTTCCACCTTCGGGAAAGAGCCCCCGGTACCCTTTCAATACGAGACTGGACGGGCCCCGGAAGTGCTCCGTACATTTTTGGAGACGAGATTAATCTCCTATCTCTTTGGTGAATCAAACCACGATTCCTTCGACGCCGAGCCCGAGGCCTTATCGCTATACCGCCTGAGCTATGCCATCTCAAACTAAATGGGAACCTTGCAGTTTGTCTACTTCAGTTTCTGAAGCTTTGTGCTTGACAAAACGCAAGACAGTGGACAATGCCCGCAGTAATGGTCACGTTTGATACAGCCATATCACACATTCATTGGGTTTAGTTTAAAGCATTCAGCATTCAGAAGTAGTAGGTCACTTGTCTAATAACTAAGGATTCCTCACCTGTACATAAGTCCGCCAGTACATGACTCTAGCAGGGCGCCACCGAACACACAGACATAGTACTGTGTGCAGTCGCTGGGGTGTGGGTAGTAACCGAACTCTTCTGGACAGTCAAACTCCACAGCCTGCTGTCCACCTGCGCTGATACGGGCTCTTCTCTGCTGGCCCGCACATGGCTCTGCGTCAGAAATAATAATAATAATAATAATAATAATAATAATAATAATAGATAAAACAAGAAAGTGATGACAATAATTTTTTTCCATGGCACAATAGCCCCTAGTGGGCCAGGGCCTCCTCATTATCGAGGCTTCAAGATCACACTCAGACACACTCAGTAGGACTCCTCTGGACGAGTGACCAGGCCGACGCACAGGCCTCTACCTGACAACACACAACACTCACAAGAGACAGACATCCATGCCCCCGGCGGGATTCGAACCCGCAATCACAGCAAGCGAACGATCGCAGACCCACGCCTTAGACCACGCGGCCGCTGGGATCGGCCTGACAGCGATAATAACAATGATAATACGGTAGTTAGGTCGAGTTTGTGTCCTGTAGCTATTGAATTCTAATGTGTTCCTCGGGACCCAGGCAGGATTCTCCATGGTTTATGGCAAATTTTAGGACTGCATAGTTAAACAAGCTACGACATCTTCTTTCAGGCTTTGCAGGCCCGTCATTCACAATCACGCTCCCATTTTGTGTAGTGCCTTCACACTGAAATTCAGAACGTATCACGAATGTTCGCGTCCTGGCAGTCGTTGTCAGGAAACAATAATTTTAAATGTTATGGGAGTACGAAAAACTCTAGGTTTTGTATTATACTTTCAAAACACTTTTGTACTCCTCAAGCGTTATTCGGGTGATCAAATCAAGAAGAATAAGATGGGAGGGGCATATTGCACGTATGGGGGAGAGGTCAAGTACGTACGGCGTTTGGCGGGGAAACCTGAGAGAGAGAGAGACTACTTGGAGGACCTAGGTGTGGATAGGAAGAGACATTCAAATGGATCTTCAACAAATAGGATGGGAGGAAGCGGAGTGGATTGATCTGACTCAGGATAGGGACAAGTGGAAGGCTCTTGTGAATACGGCAATGAAACTCCGGGTTCCACAAAATGCGAGGAACTTCTTGACTCAATGAGGACCTCTTAGCTTCTCAAAAAGGACTCTGCTCCAAGGACTTATATTCAGAACGCTATAATGTCCTACCGTGATACGAAGTATCCCAGTAGGACATCATATTGTGATACGCAGTAAATAAAAAAAAACTTTTGAATTCTGATAGAATTATTGGCAGTAACAATTTTAGGGCTTTATGATATAAAATAAGGTTATTTCTACGGCGATTACTGGAGGTACATATTTAAATCACTCTTGCTGTATCGTCATAACCAATGGCAACTTGCATTTTATAGACGCACTGGATGTTCTTCACATCTAGATCCTCATTCTGATGGTAAACCCAATGGCGAACATTGCGCTGCACGAGAATCGCCGTATTTTGAGAGAGGCGAATATGTGAGCTGTTAACGGAAATGGAAGATTCGAGCCGCTCGGTGGACATACAACAAAACGTGTGATCTGCCTGACAAGAGCCGGTTTCTACCCTGGATCTCTGGCAAAAGCTCGTGGGCGGGTTCCTATATTTTAGTGGTTTATTTAGCGACACTGTCAGGATCTGAACTATACAGCATCGATGGTAGGTGACTGAATATGATTATTGAGCATTGTGGCAGTGATATTGATAGGGAAAACCGAAATAATCGGAGAAAAACCTATTCTGATGTACTTTATTTTTGAACCTTGCTTAGACTATAGATGCTATGTCACTACATGTTGACTGTTATTTCAGCCGTAGTATTTTACGAAGTCTTCACATCAACTTAGTTTTTTTTAGAGAAGTCGTGGCGTATATCGGGAAAGTGAACTAAATTTCTAGACGTCCGAAAGTGCATTTTCGGGGAATAATCCGAACCTGTGCTTCCATCACTACTTTCAGAATGATTATGGAACCAATTCAGCCCTTATGCAGTAGGTACTGGGGGCTCTTTGCGGACGGTAGATATGCTGGATCACGAAAGTGACTACCAGCTTCTAACCTCGGCTTCACAGCCCGTAGTACTATTCCGTTTGTCGCTTGAACCAAGCAAACACTGTGCGGTATAACTCCTAGGTAGCGAATGTAGACTATCCAGCTGTGCGTCAGTGACAAAGAAGTTGCCTGCGAATTAAGGGGCTTATGTTGCATAAGAACGAGTTCTTGACAATTGTAGGAACGTAACTGAGGTCGCACATTATCATACGACCCAAAGGTTGTGCTCTGAGAAACCAGTAGAAGGAAAAATTGGGGACCTGATGCTTGTTATAGATTAAAAAGCTTATATATTTTCGAAAACACAAATGTTAGCAATAATAAAGCGATTATTTTCTCCGTGTTGATACGCAATCACTTATTCTGAGAGAAATATAAATTACTGGTACTTGAAAATACAATTCTAAGAAATGTGTTGTTTTTAATGCTGTTATTTTAACATACGTTCATTCAAAATTATATGTCTAAAAAATTGATTATTTTGTGAGAAAGGGAGGGCTGTTTTGTGCTTAGGTAAAGGAGAGTAAAGACATTCGGCATTAGATTGAGGTAAATGGTCAGCTTCACGCCCCAGCCGCTTTATCTCCGGGTAAAGAGGCCCCAATACCGATTGGATGGGCCCCAGAGCCGATCTTGACACTCTGGAGAAGAGATAAATCCTTTTCTCATGCTGGAAATCGAACTAGGAATCCTTAGAACACCAGCTCTTTATCTAGTCTGTCTACCCACCTCGCTATTCCGGCTTCAATAATAATAATAATAATATTAATAATAATAATAATAATAATAATAGAGGCTTCTGACATTAATCTGTCTCTTACCTGTGTTTCTATTCAACGAAATTCCGGGACAGGCTGTATAACCATGGTAGTAACGGTAGTTCAGTTTCTGAGCAGGCGACTGTAGAAATCTGAGCTGTGAACGGTAAATCTAGCAGAAAATGTCAGCTTGTTGATTGGTACCAAAACGTGAGGCCAGTTGGCAATTACAATTATCACACAGCAGATTTGACTTGGGTAGAATCGTGTATCAAATGTTCAGTGAACTCTATCAGGGGTCGTCATCTTCGGACTCTCACGTGACTGTATTGCGTTCCATTGTGATGCAACATTATTAGCAAATGCGTGCGTGAATTTCCCAGCCCCCTTTGCTATGATTTCCTGACTCCAGTATTCCTTTTCAGACCAAGTAATTATAACACTCAACTGTTATAACCGATTACAACCTGTTTTGCGCAAGACAGACTATGTCGATATGCGTCTGACTATTGCATTACCTCTTCTTAAAGTGTGACGCAAAGCAGACCGAACACAATGCTGATGAAAGCGCAAACGATCAGACAAAGACGCCTCTTCTCATTGGCACACACCATTCTTTCCTATTGACGCGCTGTATCATTTTCTCACAGGGAAAAGGAAGTAAACTCGCTTTAGCTGGCGTAATTCTTTTAATAACTTAAGTCTGATATTGTTATCCCTTCTCACGACAAACCACAATTTCGCTTCTCTACTACCTCCGTCATCAGTTTTTCTTTAACTGAATTATAATTTTACGGTTGAGTTTTAACGACTTTCTTCCTTTTATTTATAATGACGTAATTTCGGAATGATTTCTATGCCTCTTATTTTGATATCTTAGTCGGTATAGGGAATAGGTTACGGGCTCGACGACCGAGGATTCGACGTTCGATTACCGGCAGGGTCAAGAGGTTTTTCTATTTTCCGAAGTGTCCAGATCAACTATTGTTTCCACCCAGACAGGAGACAGGGTGGGCATTTGTCCCATAGGGGCGCAGGGGGCATGAAACTATGTTAGTCATCTGCGTCTAGTGACGAGGTTAAGAATGCGTGGAGGTTTATCGGTATTTCTCCTGTGCCTTCACAGCCTGGTGCTTAATTAAGCGCTGGGACAACTTTGCTTCCACTTCTATAGACGAGTGACAAAACGAAGGAAGAAATTAATTAAGAGCTTCGTCGTCTTGTGTTACGATTTGAAACCAAGGAAAAAGAGAAGGGAATGAAGCACGTAAACACAATTTTGGTCGGAAAATTTAAATGAAGGAACCCTGTTGGAATCTGCATATTGATGGAAGAATAATATTAAAATGGACCTTCGCGCCGCAGGATATGAATTTGTGGACTGGATTTCAACTGGCTCAGAATATAAGTGTAATGAATATATTTATAGATGCGAGATTTCAGGCTTTGGCCGCAGTGTAGTTGAAGCCTTCGCTCTTCTGTGATGTTACGCGGCGTAGGTTGGTGCGATAGGTTGTCCCAAAATGTCGGTAACCAACTACCAAACTGCGCCGCGTAACACCCCAGAAGAGCGAAGGTTTCATGCTTATGGATCTCTGTAGGTAATGTTTGACCTCGAGCTTGGGTCAGTCCTGTCAGAATTTGGTCACTGTTTGGCGAGTTATCTCTTCAACGTTTCAATAACAGTTTTAAATCAGACCGCTAGGCTGAGGTACCAGTGGCTCAGCAATGTGTATTTCAGTCTGCCTAATATTATTAACCTTGTTTAATTAAATTGTGGAAATAAATAAACCCGCGCCGTTGTCAAAATGTCAACGGCGCGCTCTGACAGACTTAGACCTACTTCATTTACGATTCCCAGTTCACACGTATGTAATTCGGAGGTTGGCTTCTGCTAGTCAGTATACGGCTGCCACCAGTTCAGCACTTTCATTTCCTAACTTTTCATTTTAATGTTTTTAGTTGTCTGCACTGCTTTCATTCTTTCATCGTGAACGTGCATACTTCCTCTTAATCAGCTTTTACAATATCCCTTTTTTATGTTTTAATTATACCTGTTTTGCTTTCTTTGCCTTCGTGTTATGTAGTGTTAGTAAGGCAGCATTCAGTGCAGTGCAGCTGTCAGGTGGCGCCGCTACGTTTGCCTCCAAGGTACGATACACTTTCTCAAAGCACCAATAGTAGGAACAGCTTATTCTGTTTATAGTTTTCAACATTTAACTTGTAGCACCAATTGTCGATATATCGTACCATCATAACGCAGTCTTTCTTGCGACAGGTCCATAGCCTCTTCCAAAGCGAATTCTCCACGGAGTGCGATCTAGTGCTTCCTCTTCCAGCTTCCAGCACCCTCTTTTTTCCTTAAGGTCGTCCAGTATCTGCTTACGTCTTCTTTCTCGTCTTCCCGTTTCTTCAATCTTTCCTGCAATAACGTGTTTTAGCAGGCAGTTCGTCTGCAAGATGTAACCAATCTAGTAAGTCTTCCTTCGTTTTATTGTACGTGGAATTTTCCTTTCCTCCTTGACTCTATATAATACTTCTTCATTTTTACACGATCGATCCAAACGTTCTTGCCCGTGTCGATACATATAGTTATATATATCTACATGAAAATTTCTCTTTTCGATAGCTTATGGTCCTGTTTCTTTCTTTTTTTTTTGCGTATTTAACAAAGCTGTTAGTAGCTAAGGTACCTGAGATTCTAGCATTGAATGACAGGATGTTTAGTGGGTAATGAATTTGAAATGCTATTAGAGGAAGCGATCTTGGTATAGTTTGAAGTTCTATACCAGTATTAGTCTGCAGGAGCTGAGGAAAACGACGGAAGAACTCAGGATTGAAGGTCTCTGGGCTAAAATTTGGGTCCAGGACCTCCCGAATACGAGGTTGGATTGCTAGCCATTCACTGTGAATTTCTGTGTTTTTCATATACCCTTGATTACGTGTGTATGTCCTTGGGGGAATTTATATGTCTAGTATTTTGTTAAAAGTTTTTTTCACCTATTTGTTATAGTAGTTTATGATTGTATTCAGTATTTTTGTAATATGTAGCATACTTTCTTGGATGTCGCATAGAATGTGGTTATTGTGGTTGCTCTTTGATTTGGTTCGATTTTTGTCAGTAGCTTCTTTTAAGTGAGTAGGTGGTAGTATTTGTATCTTGTGCGTACGGTAGTGATTTGATGTGTTTCGTGATGTGGTTGTGTTTCAACGCTTCTGACTTGTGTTCAGGAGGCGCGTAGTTCGAATCTCGTTTGAAACAGCGATGTCCTGATTGAGGTTCTCCATGTTTATCCCCAGTTCTTCCAAACAAATGGTAGGGTAGTGCCTCAAGTTGATCACGATATCTTTTTTCCACATTATTTTAATTACCACCTTGTCATTCGACACTGTGCAGTCCCAGATAATCACAGTCTCGTTGAAGAACTGGAAGTACGTAAATACTTTAAAGTACTTAAGACTTATATTCAGGCTGTAGTTGCCTGCTTCTTACCGCGGATGCTAGAGTTCGATCCCCGGGCAATTCATGCGGGATATATGTTCAATAAGGTGGCACTGGACCGATCCCAGCGGCCGTGCCGTCTAAGATGTGGGTCTGCGGCCGTTCGTTTGCTGGGATTGTGGGTTTGAATACCGCCGGGGGCATGTATGTCTGTCTCTTGTAAGTGTTGTGTGTTGTCAGGTAGAGGTCTGTGCGTCGGGCTGATCACTGGTTTAGAGGAGTCCTACCGAGTGTGGTGTGTCTGAGTGTGATCGTGACGCGTCGATAATGAGGCCCACTAGGGCTGTTACGCCATTGGGGGAAAAAAGGTTACACTGGCACAGAACTGTGCACGCGTACTTCTGTTTTCCCCTTTCACTGTTATCTCACCGATGCTGTCCTCTTACTCGTCTATCATCGACGCTATTTAATCCGAATAATGAGAGCGTCACTAAACAAGCAGTTCTAAACGTATTTAATATGTCCTCGCCTTTGTGAAATAACGTGTAATTTGACCTCCGAAATTCCTAACTAGGGCGTGCAAACTTTCCTCAGGAAATGAAGAATTCTTTCTTTCTGTCCGACTTCATATTACTCTTCGTGCGAGGATTGGTTACGAACGCCTTATACAAAATGGTTGGATTTTAAATCAGGTGACAGGTGGTGTATCGTTGTGTGTTATAAGCTTTTGACTTAGTTGTAATTAAACAGCAGTTAATTTCCCGTGTTGTTAATGTCAGTTGCCCCAGAAACATGTCATGGTATATCCCGCTCTTGCATGGACGCCCTCCACCTTGACGACCTTGCTGAACACTAGAATGTGTTGAGCCAGGCTGTCCAAAGTGTTACACGAATCTAACAACGTACATGTACATGCATAGTTAAAATTAATTTGGCCCAGTTGGGTCTTAATACCGCCTTTCTTTTTGTAAGCTTAATTCTCTTCTTCCCCATGTGGGAATGAACTTTACTTTTTAAATTATAACTTCCTTTTAATTCCGGCGAAACCTCTGGAGTATGGGGCACGCGGTGGCGCAGTTGGTTGAGGCAGTGCGCTACAAGCCGGAAGGTCGCGTGTTCGATTCCCGATGGGTTCATTGGGGTTTTTCGTTGACTTAATCCTGGGGTCGACTCAACTTCTAATAGAAATGAGTATCAGGGTTATCTCCTGAAGGGGGAGGGCGGTAAAGACGGCCGGTGCTAGGGCTGACAACCTTGCGACATTCATATGCTGATTGTCTAGAAATTCTGAGAGCCTCAACCTCCTGGAGCCCTAAGGGCCTGTCCGGGTCTGTAATGGGATAGCTTTACCTTTACCTTTACCTTTACCGCTGAAGTATACTTTTAATTTGCCGACTGTTTAAAATTTCAGTTCGTACTTCACAGAAATCACACTGCTTCTCCATGATAAAAACAGTCTCTGTTTTTATCATGGCAAAAACTGCCTTTTTAGGGAAGTAATCGCTATTTATTATGAGGATCACACAAGGCAACACATAAAATATATTCTGTCGACAAAACGCGGTTTCTTTAGCGTTGAATATTAAGGTACGTGCAGTAAGCATTATGATTTGAAGTATTAGATTGAACAGAATTAACTCATCTGCTTTTAATTGACGAGTTCCTAAGCAGGGATGCATTCCCCTCCGCCCAAACTGGGTTTTCGGTTTATGAATGCAGGGAGTGAGACTGATCAGAACTTTCGTAGTTCACAGACGGAAACTGTAAGGTGGCGGAATAGACTGGGACTTTTATTCACTTCCCAATCATTTTTCAAGGTTTCGAATTCCGCATTGAAGGAGACTTTGTATTCTTCCGAATTGCAAACCTTTCAGTTTTAGGCATTGCTGATCATCAAAACGGCTTTCAGAGAAAACTGCTGTGTCGAGTGAAGTCCCTCTGTTGTGGCAGCCACACGCAATCTGCCCCTCTGATTTAAATATTTAGTGTAAAAATGGGCGTTAAAGTACTTTAAATAACGAGAAAAATAGTAATTTGTCGACGAAAACCTTGAAATAAAATAAAATTGAGATTTAACGGAACTTTCAGAATTTATAAGATCAGGACGGGCATGCAAGACGGTCGTAACAGTAACACGACACGCAATGTACGTATAACGCAACATTGAGCCGCGTTCGCATTACCATTATTGCCGTGGAAAAGCAATAATTAGTACGTATTCTGAGTGTGTGTCTGTGTCCTTAATTATCAGCATGCAAAAACGCATGTGCCGTGTTATATTGTCATCTGTGGCCTGTCTGGCTCTACCATATTTTTCCACATTTCACAAACGGCACGACTTTCGGAAAAAAAAATATTGAACATAAAATGTGTGTTCTGATTTTCTCTGCAACTTTTGTCTTAAACATTTCTCATTCTAAGAAGAATTGAGCGAGATACTATCACAAATGTACATAGGCCTTCATGTAAAGTACCCGTTATTCTTGTCAGATTTTAACGAAACTTGAATTTTCTCGACAGATTTTTAGAAAATACTCAAATATGAAATTTCTTGAAAATCCGTTCAGTGGAAGTCAAATTGTTCCATGTGGACGGACGGACAGACATACATGACAAAGCTAATAGTCGCTTTTCGCAGTTTTGCGAACGCGCCTAAAATGATTCCTATTTTTTACCGTTTTGTTTGAAATAAAATTGCACCATCTTGTTAAGACGCTACGCATGCACTCGCACACACACACACAAATAACCAAACAAGTGAATAAGTGTGTATATGTATACATATACATAGGTCAGACTCTGCTCAGTCCGTGTGGGATTTGTGGCGGAAAAAGTGGCACTGGGACAGGTTTTTCCCCGAGTAATTCGGTTTCCCCCAGTCACTTTCATTCCACCGGTGCTCCTTTACTCGGAAAAACGAAAAAACCAATCATCTTCATCACAGGGTTGCACAGTAAGCCTGAAGGCTGCGGTTCGTCCCTAGCATCTGCTGCGGGGCCCTTCACAAAAAAAAAAAAGGACTCTGCTGCATCGAGTTCGTTAGTATTTGCACACACGTCCATTGTTAGTTTAATTAAAGAAAGAAATTCGGTTAGCATAATCATCACTACATAGTTTATCAACTCTCTCTAACCAAATGCTGTCACTGCAGTGCCACAACTAATTGTATCTTAACTAGGTTATTCTAAACGAACGAAAATTCGTAATTATATGCGGCCAGAACGCATGGCTGAGCGTATGTCTTGATAGATCATATGTCTTATTCACCATTATTTATTGTCTCGGTTTTGCTGCGAGGTACCTGGAGGCGATAATGAATGGCAGAATGTTTGTGAACAGTGACTTTGCGAGGCTGGGGTCAAGGAATGGGTAGGTGTTGCTTTATTTAATGACAACTGCTTAGGTTATATGGTAGGGGGTGGCGAACATACGAGACGTGTGTTGCAAAACCTACGCTACATTACATGTTATTTATTAAGAAGTTTCCCAACAGTCCTATTTGAGCCATTACCACCTGCTCGACTTGGTGATTTATCTTCTGTCGCACGTTTCACACTGCTCCTAACTTATAAACTTGTATGCAGCTGTTTAGAAAACGGCACAAATGACAGTGACGTTTTTGGTACGACGGCATCTTAAGTCACACGTTGTATATTTAGCGAGTGATGATAAATGAATTGGTAACAAGTGGTGTCAGAAAGGAAATACAAAGCGGGATTTCATCTTTCTGCGGGTAACTGTGTTTTCCGGTGGAAATATATAGTAACAGCAAAACTGTAGGTATCGTACACACACACACAGACAAACAAAACAACAATTTTGTAAACTACTGATTTAACAGAAGGCTGTAGTTGTTAATGGAGCCGATATAGCTCAGTCGGCAAAAGGACTAGGTTAATGGGCTGGACCCTCGAGGAATCGCGGTTTGATTGCCATCATTTCTTCGAAGTGTCCAGATCGACTCTGGTCCCGACCAGTGTTCTGTTTAACAGGTGCCGGGGCTCTTTCTTTGGGGGTAAAGCTGCCGAGACGTGAAGCTGATCATTCATCATCTAGTGTTGGTACCATCAGGCGGTGCTGATGGAGACGCTGTAGTGGCCAAGTTTAAAATGGTGTCCCGGTACATGCTTTGACGGATTGAGGAGATTTCATTGTTAAGCCACAAACAGTTTTAATTGTTGAGAAATAAAAGTATACGTTTATTTCACTGGTATTTCAAACACCAAACAAATCCAGTGTGTGTGGGACATTATGTATAAGATATCTAATCTAAGAAGGAATTAAGTGTATTGTGGATTATACCGAACAAACTGAAAACAGGCGAAACCAAACCTAACCTTGTTTGGTGATCGCCACCCGAAAAGTGGGAGTTGTCCTCGGTCTGAAAAACTTCTGCGAAGGCAGTGATACGTCTAAGTACATGCATCCTTCCTGTTATGCAAACCTGGCATACTACCAAAACAACACAACAATGCTAACTGAGATTTAAATCAGCAAGGCGGATAGCTCTAACAGAAGGGCCAAGGTCAGTTATAATATGAAATCGGGAACGGAAATTAGGTCCCAGCGAAACGTCTCTCATTTCTATGGCCTGTGTGTGTTTCGTCATTTAAAGTGTTTGCGAATAATAATAATAATAATAATAATAATAATAATAGTAATAATAAATATAAATGCCATTGATGATAAATTAGGAGAAAAATGAATTCTGGGAATTTTTATTATGTATGGTTATGGTCCAACGTATCTACTTTAGAAGAAGCAAAATTTGAAGCTGTACAAAACACTAATGTTGTAAGTTGCTTTAAAAGGGTGCGAAGTGATGCCTACTTGAGGGCAGAAAGTGAATTAGTGGGGCTTTAAAGCGAAATACTGGGGAAAATGTGTAAATCTCAGGAGTAGTTGAGCAATTTTAAGGTATTGCGTAAAGAGTAACTTTGTGGTTTATACAAGCTACTTATTATTGTTAAGACAGTAAAATGGATGAGGTTACGGTATGCTGGCTTGCAGCTAGGATGGTCAAGACGAGGAATGTTTACAGATTTGTGGGTTGGAAAACTTCCAAATCGAAAAGAGGGAAGGAGGTTGTATAAGAAGGTAAAATAAATCATAGTTTGTGAGGATGGAGGTGAGTGAAAGTGACTTAGGATCCTGTCCAATTTTGGGCTTTGAATATTAGCGGTATTGAACTTTCGAACTCTGCTTCCAGAGAGTTCATTCGGCAGTTTGTAATACATCTGTCAGTGATTACATAGGCTACATTCACAAAGATATCAGCCAGGTGTGTGGCAACTTAAGCTATGCACGCTTGAGCAGTCGTAGTCTCCCTCTCTGTTATTGTGTGTCAAACCGTCTTTCGAAACTATAAAATATGGATAAATATACTGTATTTAATTACAATATTTGTCCATTGTCAGAGGTATACTTGATATATGCGAAGTGTCAGAAAGATGCTGTGCTTCCGTCAGCAGGTAATACTATGAAACCTATTCTGTTTGATTGATCTAATGTACCCAACACCATAGATTTCGTAATATTACTTTTTATGGCTGAGTAGAAACAGCGTCCGAAACGTCTTGTACATAAAGTTTATCCATGGATACATTCCTGTACTGCCTACTTTGATGTTTACTTATTTTGTAATTAAAGGAATAATGTTTTGTTAAAAATAATCGAGGAACATCTTTAATTGGCAATATGTTTATTTCGTATGACCGTTAGAATATCTAATTAAGAAACCCCCTGTACCCACGAAGCGAGCAACAATCAGCTTAATTAAGGTCAAATCATGCAATGCATTTTTGCCTGTGCTACTGATATGTATTCGTAGCTATCTGAAATCAGTTCTGAGATATAAATTTTTCGTTTTAGATACCTGTCATCCACACACTACTTTTACGTGAGCAAGGTTGTGAGGATCCGCGTTATTTTTCGAAGCGAAAAGGGGTCCGCGAGCCAAAAAGCTGTACAATGGGTACAGGTCTCTTTCTCTGGGTAAAGCGGCTGGGGCGTGGCGTTGACCACCCACCCACATCTAGAGCCGAGGTTAAAAAAGGAGGAGAGCTATACCTCTACTGCCTCTCTAGGCCTTCATCCTGTTATAGGGTGAACTTTATCGTTAACCTTTGCCTTTGTAGCAAATGGGAGTGTCAAGGTGCAGACAGCGCATGTGGAAGCTGTACTCCGGCATGGAGGGCACAGGATATTAACGTTAAGCGAAGATGGCAACGTTTAATTGTAGATACTCGGTGTGTACTCCATACGTCACTATATTTTAATTGTAGATACTCGGTGTGTACTCCATACGTCACTATATTTTAATTGTAGATACTCGGTGTGTACTCCATACGTCACTATATTTTAATTGTAGATACTCGGTGTGTACTCCATACGTCACTATATTTTAATTGTAGATACTCGGTGTGTACTCCATACGTCACTATATTTTAATTGTAGATACTCGGTGTGTACTCCATACGTCACTATATTTTAATTGTAGATACTCGGTGTGTACTCCATACGTCACTATATTTTAATTGTAGATACTCGGTGTGTACTCCATACGTCACTATATTTTAATTGTAGATACTCGGTGTGTACTCCATACATCACTATATTTTAATTGTAGATAGTCGGTGTGTACTCCATACGTCACTATATTTTAATTCCTCGAAAGTTCGCGCTCTGAATATCGTATGTCACGAGAATTGAGGAGGGGGGGGGGGTTGATAATAACGGTAAGCGCAATTTTGGCACCCCTGTTACTAGATCAAGAGACTGCTGTATCCAGTTATACAGGCGTGCCCCGTGCTGTGTCATGCAGCCACTGTCCTTGGCCAGTCATCTCGATGCTGTTGCCCTGTCTGATGACATGCACACCGTATCTCCGACCCTACTTTGAAATCGTCTGCAAGCTCGAATTCTAGTTTAATGACATCTGCGCTCTTCTGGGATATTACGCAGATCTCATCAACATCGCGGCGGAAGCCTGAAATCAAGGAATTCAATTTTATGTGATTTAAGTTGTTCACGGTCGTGACTGAAGGTTACTGTCTTCTGAGATGTGAAGCCTGGGATCTACCCTGAACATGAAGGGAGTAAGTTGCTCCTCCACGTTAGTAACTTAGCTATAGGTCGTTTATCGAGTCATGATATCTGGGCGGGCGTGGCTAACAGTGTGTCCACTCACCCGCTAGTCACTATCTTGTAGTAAGATGTGGACTGGCGGTTGAGGGGGTTACACTGTTAGCCACGCCGGCCCAGAGCTCACGAGTCGATGAACAACTTCTACCAGACTTCACACCATGACATCCCATAAGGCAAGAAAAGTCGTCCCTGTACACGCAATGAAGGCATGTGGGGGATTGGAGGTACACTGCCACTCATTCTCAACCTCAGCACTAGACGGGATAAGTGGTCAGCTGCACACCTCGACCGCTTTACCCGCTGGGAAAGATTCCACGGTACCCATTGAACAGGAGGCTGGGTGGGCCCCCAGAGCCGATCTGGACGCTTTCGAGAAGAGAAAAATCTTTGCCCTTACCAACAGTTGAATAACAATACCTCCGCCGTCCAGGCTGTGGCCGAGTTGCTGTCTGACTAGGCTATCCCGGCTCCAACACATCCCAGCAAAGACAATCTTTGTTTTACTTTCCAGGAAAGTCAGTCTTTGATTTCCTACAGTTTGTATTTGAATATTGACTGTTCTTGATTCACAGAATTCGTGGCAAAACTAAAGTATAAGAATATCACTTAATTGTAACAACCAAACGTCGTAATATAGTAATAATTGTCCTTCTCGGAATGTCCAGATTTGTTATAGATTACACTTCACATAAGAGTAAAAAATTGAACCTTCGGCATGGGGCGTTACAGTTCATTGCAAGAGAAGGGAATGTAATCTTAGGATTTCTCTTGACGTAAATCTCATAAATAGACAGACAAATACTTATATGCACACACAGACACACTGTGACAGATGTTACAGGATAACAAGCAACTTTTCTTGTCAGCCCTATGAACAGAAAATGAGAAACTTCAAGAGCTGGATTCATGGACTAGGTAAATTGCCGTTAAGTTAGATGAACGAAAGTAATGAAGTGAAGAATGATGTCAGTATTGGCGAGCATGATGGATAAAAGGAGCACGTAGCAAAGATGTAGGCCTTATGGCAAAACAACAAATAAAGGCAAAAATACAATGAAGAAATAATTTAAGAAGAGAAGTGGGCTATATTGCTGTAATCGGGCAATTACATAAGATCCACAATAAATTTATTCAGAAACAATATTAGAAATTGGTTTTCGGACTTATAATAAAATCACAAATTTCCTTCAATCAACATTGGCCTTTAATTAATTTGGCAACCCTGGAATTTACAAACCTACTTGAATGCATTGCGATAAATGTTACAGAGGATAGATTAGGTGATCAGTGCAGATTAAGTAATTTGCACATACATGTATATAGCGTTGAGTACAGTAAAGAGGACTCGGGTTATGAAACCCATATAACCTAAATAATAGGCATCAATACGCGAGGTAACAGCAGGTAGAGAGTAAACTGGATTAAGTAGAGAAGTTTTACATTTACGAACACAAAAAACTAGATTAACTAATTGACGAACAAAAATACGAAGAACGAAACACTCTTTTTATCTTAGTTATAGATATTGTTGATGAAAACAGAAACCTTAGTAGATCTTACGCATGCACCATAATACTAGGAAGTGTAAGGAAACAACCAGTCAGTACAACAACGCGGAAGGAATGCCGTCACATATGGGGATAGCTATTGGGAAGCAACAACCAGTCAGTACAACAACGCGGAAGGAATGCCGTCACATGGGGATAGCTATTGGGAAGCAACAACCAGTCAGTACAACAACGCGGAAGGAATGCCGTCACATATGGGGATAGCTATTGGGAAGCAACAACCAGTCAGTACAACAACGCGGAAGGAATGCCGTCACATATGGGGATAGCTATTGGGAAGCAACAACCAGTCAGTACAACAACGCGGAAGGAATGCCGTCACATATGGGGATAGCTATTGGGAAGCAACAACCAGTCAGTACAACAACGCGGAAGGAATGCCGCCACATATGGGGATAGCTACTGGGAAGCAACAACCAGTCAGTACAACAACGCGGAAGGAATACCGCCACATATGGGGATAGCTATTGGGAAGCAACATAGTAAAATATGTAAGAATAAAATACGTCTTACAACATGGGTCTCCAATCCGCGGCCCACCAGTTTGTAGTATGCGGCCCGCGGCCACATTTGTAAATTGTGTATATACTACGAAAGTTTCACAATACTTTATTTAGGTAGTTAGGTATACCTAACTGGTATTTTTTTTTTCAATGGCTCGACAGCCCCTTGGGGGCCTAGGCCTTCTCATTTTTCAAGACTTCACGATCACACTTTTTAGACACCACACTCGGTAGGACTCCTCTGGACGAGGGATCAGCCCGACGCAGAGACCTCTACCTGTCAACACACAACACTCACAAGAGACAGACATCCATGCCCTAGGCGGGATTCGAACCCACAATGCCAGTAAGCGAGCGGCCGTAGACCCACGCCTTAGACCGCACGGCCACTGGGATCGGCACCTAACTGGTATACATAACCAAATTCCTGTGTCCATTTTATAACGCCCGCGTCTGCAGATGGACACGACATACTTTACCACCCTGGAAGCCACATTGCTGCCCTGTTTCATCATAAGGCCGCGACTAGACGGCGCGCGGCTCGTCGAGTGACGTGACGTCACTTGCTCGGCCAACAGATCGGAACAGAAAAGACAATCTGGCTACACGACGCGGTGCAGCTCGGCAAATGGCGGACCAGCGGCCTTGCTCGAGTAGGTTCGGCTCGGCTTGTGGAATAACGGGTCGTGTTGTTCTCCTGCGACTGGCTTGGCGCGTAGACTGCAAGCCCCGTGTAGCCGCAACAGCTGCCCGCGCCGAGTCCCTTTGAGGATCGTGCAAAAACCGCTTCTGCGGCGATCCAACGAGCCTCGCTCGCCCAATCACAAGCCGCGCCGCGCCAGGCCGGATACATAACGCGTTTGAATACGATTCTTTGTCAATGACGTCAGTTATGACGTAACACGAGCCGAGCCACGCGCCGTCTAGTTGAACCTTAAGAGTGTCTTACCGGGACCTCATTAGAGCGGTAGGCGTTGTAAGTACGGTTGTCAATGTAGTGCATACTGACTTTCATTATCTTCGTTTGTTGATTGTTCTGTTTAGTGTAACCTTTTGAATATAGTCCTGCGTTCGAAGGACGTCCTCTAGAAATTTCAATGGGCACCGGATTACGAAACTGAGGACTGAATGAAACACGAGAAACTAATTTAATTTATTATCTAACAAATATTTCTTTCCTGGTGACAGAGAAAATCTAAAACAAAAAAAAAAGTCCTTGCTTTCAACTGCATTCAAGGTACGCCACTATGTGGACACCAGGTATTCCCATAAAGCTCAAGGTATTTGTATCGCTTCAGTTTCCTGCTTTGCGCAACGTCTCACCGCCCTAGCTAAACTGTACGTACCGTTCTCTGCATAATGGGTTCCTTAACACCGCGACCTCTGACAGGACTAATGTTCTTTCCTTGAGAAGGTGACAGGGTGATTCAGGACGAATCGGTTTTGGACATTTTAAGGTTGGCCTATTGGTGGAAAAGATCCAATAAAACTCAACCGCCAGTCATTGCTCTCGTATCTTCACATATTGTCCCTTTCATGCCTCTCCCCTTTCCTTCCTAACTCTGATCTTTGCTGTATTAACCTTTTCCCAAGCCGGGATGTGTATTTAAATTTTAGCGCATTGTTTATGAAAAACTTATTACTTGCCTATGAAAATATGACATTATGAAATTATGGAATTTTGTGGAAACTAAAAGATTATGCAGCTTGCCTTAAAATGGAGTAAATTTTCTTGTCACTTACATAAATGAAATGAATTACTAGGGATGTTTTCTTACGTGCTTGTCGCTTACATAAATGAAATGAATTACTAGGCATGTTTTCTTACGTGCCTTCGCGTTTGGCAACGCAGGTATTTGAAGTTGCGTATTTATCTTTCAGGTAGCACACTTTTGAACATATAGCTGCCTTCTGATGTAATTACGTATAACCATAGAATCTGCGCGAGAACTGTATAACATACGTAAAATCATTAATCATCTTGTTATCCTGTTTTGAAGTGTGAAGAATCTTAATGTCGATTTCCAGGCTGCATTTCGAACCAACTTCTTTTCCTCTCAGGTTACGGCAACGGGATTAGGCGTTAACTAAGAAGCAGCTAAGTAACAAACACTGTGGCAACATTCCGAATGTCTAACACTGTTAATATTAAAATCCACTGTTATAAAAGGGGGCACGCAGTGGCGCAGTTGGTTGAGGCACTGCTGTACAAGTCGGAAGGTTGCGGGTTCGATTCCCGATGGTGTCATTGGAATTTTTCACTGACATAATCCTTTCGGTCGCACTATGGCCCTGGGGTCGATTCAGCCTCTAACAGAAATGAGTACCAGGAGTATTTCCTGGGGGTAAAGGCGGCCGGTGCGTAGTGGCTGACAACCTTACCACCATCATGTGCCGATTGTCTAGAAATCTGGGAGCCTCAACTTCCTGGAACCCTAAAGGCCTGTCCAGGCCTGTAATGGAATTGCTTTACCTTTACTGCTATAAAAGATCAGAGCCAGTTCTGTCCACCTTCCATCCTCACAGCTTGCTTCTCTAAGATTCATCTGTTCCTCTACCCTTTTTTAGATTCTCCAGGCGACCGTTTAACAAGCGGACTGCTCACCAAAACTTCTTGTTTGTCACTTGTCACGCTACCATAATTTCATATATTTCGCTGTTCTAAGAATACTAGGTGACCAGTATAAATTCTTCCTTATTTAATATCCTGAACTGCTGTCTCACTTAATAACCTGTGAAGTCCAAATGTTGCCTCGAGCAGTTTGTTTATATTCTTCCCTCACCCTAGGAAGTCACGTTTGAAGTCGTGAATGGGATTCCTGAGTGATCTGCAGGCTCAGCTTTGCCGAGACAGAATTTTAACAGAGAGAACGGGACATACCGTGGGAACCGGTAAGACACCTTACGGTTCGAAGTAAGAAAATTTCCTTCAATTAATGAAAGTCGTCAGTGAATTTTGTCACTGTGATACACAACACGAACTTCAAATACAAGGCGGAAAGCTATTTTTTTTTTGGTGCCTGTTGCTTGGTTGAAAATTTGTTGTTGCACTGCTGCATTGACTGTGCAGGACTTTTCCAGCAGATGGCAGCTGCTTCTCAATTTTTATCATGGATAAACGGCTTAGAGTTTTTTCTGTCTTCTTTAAACAGGACCTGCTACCTATACTTTTCAGCTTGTGACAGGAGCATAAACGTTGGTACCCATCTACTAAAGTACACGGCGTCATAGGCCAGAAGACGGGGATCTTAAACTGTCTCGGTGTTATCCTTTCATCTTCTTTCCCTTCATCCTGCAGTTGATACAGCGTTGTGAAGTAAATCATGAATCGAAATTACTAACAGATGCTGTCTCTTTTCGGAATAATTATGCTGGAGGTGAGGAACAAGGACAATGTAATATTCCTGTTCGCTCCATACTGGGAAAATGTGGCGGAATGTGTGGGTGTTTATGCAGTTTTTAGAAGAGGTATACAGAGATGTGTGTTATGATATGTGCTGCATTATCTGCAATTATAATTCCAGTTTGACTGGTGCTGTAACGTTAGTAGTAATTATACGAAAAAACTGTCGTCATGCTGACAAATGCCAAGGCACGGAATTAAGTAACGCCTTTGTTTATTTGCTTTATTGTAAGACAGTAAAAGAGATTTGCACGTCACCCGGCCAGAGACGTTCATGGTATGCGGGCTGTATCACCTGTCCCTTTTGAAGGTGGAATTCTACCTATCGGTAGGTTTGCCCAACAGAAGAAAGAGACCTGGGATTCTGACTGAGGTTTTCAGTACTTATCTGAATTCCTGCAGCTATATACCTTAAAACAGGCACAATGACTTCGTTTCATTTCCTCCCTTTTTCATAATTCACAGCCTTATTTATTTATAGGTGGTTTATTTAACGACTCTGGTAATAACTCTCCCTACGAGTTTACAGCATCGAATGACGGGATGATTATTGAACTGTAAAAAATGTGGAAAGGATCGGTCGTGGCTAATTTAAGTACTACCTATGCTTTCGCATCGGAGGACATGCCTAAAATCATGTGAAACCTCAGTGAGGATACTCGGTGTCCCTCTCGAGTTTCGAATCTGAAATCTTCCGAATACAAGTCGGACTCTTTACATCTTGAGCCATTTGTACGGTGTCGTTTCACAACTATCCTCCGTTGAGATCTGCGCTCTTCTGGGATATTACGCGGCGTCGTGTGGTAATTCTTTACCGACGTTTCGGGACAACTAATACGCTCGTATGTTGTCATTATCAAGCCGTGCAGTCGCATTCCTTATTCATATGACGCCATGATTAGAAATTGACTAATGTTAATATAAGTTTTAAAACTTTCGCGGCGACATGATTCAATATAGTCTTCTCGGGCGCACAGCCGCGTCAATTCGTTTGAATACAATCAGTTTTGCCTGAGGATGGGGACGGAGCTATTCCCCGAAACGTTGTATTCAAACGAATTGACGCGGCTGTGCGCCCGAGAAGACTATATTGACTAATGTTAAGTTTGTTTCTTACTGCTCAGAGTATGGCATCAGAGGTTCTAGAACGGGTATAGCTTCTGTTTCTTTAACACTACATAATGTAGGATTAGTGTGAGTGCGAAGGCTGCAGCTCCACGCATTAGACTTTGGCTGTAATTGGACATTAGTAAAAATGTAAATAGTGATGAGAACCACGAAGCAGCTGCTGTACCCGCATTGAAATTCTGTGGTATACTTTGCAGTGGGGGGCACTAATATTCTGCATGTATATCCAAGGACTGCTGTTCGGATATCGCAACCTTAGAAACTTTTTGCAACAGTAGAAACCAGGACAGTCGTGACTACTAAAGCGCAAGAACTGCTGTCCGTTAACTCCTGCTATTATCACAACGCAAACTACTGTGGTTATTATGTGTTTGTTTGTATGTGGTGATATGTGAACTGCTATAAGTGGGCAGAACTTGGGCGTGTCCGTTGTCAGTGTGTTAATGCCTCGGGCAAAGCATCCTACTAGTTCGTTACTGTAACTTTTGTAATAGATTTTATATTATATTAGTCTTACCGTGCATTTTTAAACTTGCATACATAGATATTGCACAAGTATAATGGCAGAAATAACATTGGACTTGTAATGAACGTAGTTTTTGTACCCCCTGAAGATGATTTTACATAAAACCGAAACATAGGTAGGGGTCGATTAATACATAATAAAGTGAAAGTGAAGGGCATTTTGTTGGTGTTTTAAACAGTGAATTTTGTAATAGAATTTGTAAAGTAAGGCATCTTTTCCATGAGCGGCGCTGCCGTTCACTTCTGCACCAGTAAATGTATTGGACTTGGAGGAGGAAGTTCTTAAGCTTGCACTGTTGCACAAGAGAATTTATAAAAAGAAACGTCGTCACCAGTACTGGGTTCGATCTGCGCTCTTCTGGGATATTACGCGGCGTCGTGTGGTAATTGTTTACCGACGTTTCGAGACAAAGTATTGGTCCCATCTTCACGGGTCAAGAGTCCGAGTAGGACCGATACGTTGTCCCGAAACGTCGGTAAACAATTACCACACGACGCCGCGTAATATCCCAGAAGAGAGCAGATCGAACCCAGTACTGGTGATCTTTATATTTTTAAATAGCAAACTCGAGGACAAAAGATTCTGCACCGAATGATAGCAAGTATTCCCTGACTTCAATCTGCTCTTAATTTCTTCGTGAATGGAATTTTGGCTCCAAATATCTGAACTGTTTCAGCCTTTCAAAGGATTTATTACCTGTGTTTATGTTGTGATTTTGTCCTGCATGCTGGTCTCGAGACATGACCATATACTTAGTTTCATCAGTATTTACTTCTAGACCAATCTCCTTACTAGCAACTACTAAAGCTTCTGTAAGCTTTACATTTTATATGAACAAAAATGCCCTATATAATTCCGGAAGACATTCTTATGAAGAGCAGCTGGTAACACCCTACGAAACTAAATCGGGAATTAAACCATCCCAAACATGCTACAAGTATTCAGCATGGGACAGAAGATTGCAGTCCTAACAAAGAATTGGCGCGAACACCATCCACGATGAACTGCCGGACGGTAGAGGCGTCGGGCGGCCCAGAACATTGGAGGACGACTAATGAGGATTGCTGTGAGACCTGAACAGACCGTAAGGGCTACCTTGATGCTGCGGCTGATAAATTTCGGAAGACAGTGTCGTTTTGAATTCATCATGTGGAACTGTTGAACGTAAAACTTTTATAGAATGAACACTTGTGCATACGAAATGCCACGACCTAACTCCAGAACATAGACTCATGAATGTATGTATAACCAACATACGTGGTGTCAAAGAAATGCCAATTTCGTGGTCCATATGGCAATCATGGCTGTTTAAACATAACATACATTATGGAGAAAAGGCTACTATAAAGTTACATGTTATATAATTAAGTTTTTAACAATTAAATTTGTTCAGAATTGTTTGCTTTATATAAGCAGCAATGACTGTGAATTCGCAACTGTTCCGTCCAATCTTGAGTCTGCTGTTTGACGCCATTTAAGCTATCTAACAAATCTTTTGCAACAACCTCCCCCACTGATTTTAAGCATTTTCCTTACTCAAGTCCCGTTGTTACAATTTCTTCAGGCGTACTGGGAGTGGCAGAAGTACAATTAACTGAAGGATTTGTACGTGAAGCATAAAGTATGAAAGTAAAGTGATTGCAATGTGAACATGCACTGACCCTGACTGGGTGTACTGTGGGACTGGATATCCGCTATCCGAACACCAAGATCCGGTTCACAGGGGAACGCCCATGTCCTCAGGATTAACGTCGTGACCTTCTGGACTTCATTTTCAATTAATTTTGCTCTCTCATTGTGATACTATATACAGTTGAACGTTCATTTATCAATTTAGTAACCTTCTGGATATCACTTTGGTACATTTTATGCCCCCGCTGTAATACCAGGTATAAGGTGAAGGTTAATTTGTCTTCTCTTTTACATGCTGTTTTTACGAATGTCTCTTAATGTCAACTTCCCACTGTGTTTACGACTTTAAGTAAAACTCTGTATTTATACCGGCGTGAATGGATGGAACATAATTCTGGGGGCTTGAGAGCAAAGTGCAGACGGATATATTTGGACCTAAGACAGTAACAAGAGGATAGAGAAAGTTACGCAGTTATGAGCTTCATATTTGTGCTGTGCACTTACGAGTAGTATAGGCGTAATTAAGGTTATTGAGTCAAAAATAATTACGTGGCTGGCATCGAATTCTTTTTGAGGATTTGATGTGAGATTATTAACTAGATGTGCACAAGTTGCACCTTCTAACGTAACAATTGTACGTAAGTAGTTGTTTGGTGTTGGGGGGGGGGGGGGGAGTTGAATTTAATGTTGCGACGTACAGTCAGGGCCGGCTCATAGTTTCTTGCCTCCTAGGCGAAGCTTAGGCTTGCCACCCCGCCCTCCGCGATCGACCTCGTCACAGGTTTACAAAGGAAGTATGACTAATTTATTCCTGCTTCATGACTTTTTCCCTTATTTTGCCGCCCTAGGCGACTGAGTGGGTTGAGCGGGCTCATGTTATAACCTATACTTTGTATGAAGCTGACACCGAAATTTTTTAGTTTCCTGTGAACGTTCTTCGGTTCTTTATGCTCTTGATGGTGTGACATACGTCTCTGTGAAACTGTCGCCTGCAGATGATAGTTGAATGAATATGCAACATGGGTGGAATGATATCTGATAAGGCAAAGTCTAAATGCCAGAGGAAAACCTGTCTTACTATCTCCTTGTCCACAAAAAATTCCACATGGACTGCCCAGAATGTGAAGCCAGGTGGTATCCCCGAGAAGCTGGCGAAGAACCGCCTGATTTATGGCATGATTGAAAACTGCTCATAGTATTCATAGTGAAACAGATTTGTACATAATGTATAGAGGATTTATTAAGATCTACTCTTTACTGTGAAGCATTATTTGATTTGGGGAATTTTTAAATGAACTCTTCAGAATGTCATTTATCAGTATGCAGTGCAATCAACGTCACACCAATAAAATTGTTTATGTAAGAAATGAGAACTACAGTAAATAGATATGATAACTTTCCAAAAGTAATAGAAAATCTGTATAATCCTTAGGATTTATTTTTCTCACTTGTTTCAAGTAGTCCACGTCTTTTGGTCTTGTTTCCTGAATAATAATGGGCATTCAACTGACCCTACAAAATGGTACCTTTGTTACTGAAAGGTATTTCGAATTTATTCTGTCATTCTTGCTCTAATTTTCTGTACCACTGCACGAAGCTAAGAATTTCTGCCACCAGCATTGGGACGTCTGGTAAGTGGTCAACACCCCGTTAATTTGCTGCTTTTCTTCTTCCATTAGGCACGCTCTGGTAAGCTCATTTCATGCCAGGTTTATCCCTCAAGTCAACCTAATTTTGCAGTCAGCGAAGAAATTTATCTTGTATTCCGTAACGTAAAGTAAAGGAAGGTTAACCAATTCCGAAAATATAAAGGCAAGGTCTGTTAATTTGTGTGGGGTAGGATTGTGTTCTTAGATCGGATTGTGCGTTCTGATGATTTTCGCAGTCAAACTTGGCAGAAAGCAAAGGAGAGCTATATCCGAAACTAGAAATACTACAGCGTGTGTGAGTATTCAAATTGACGCTGTCCCTGCCACGAACGAGTCATATCACTTAGTCACTCAGCCTACATTCTTTGTGGATGTTGTATGTGGAAGTCTAAGGTTTTATACCCTGTCACCACGTTATGGCAGGTTGCGGATGGAAGCGACCATCTCCAGATGTGATGGGTAACTGCGAATATGCTGAATCGGCAGCCACCGAGAGCCGACAAGGGGCAGTCCTCTAGCTTGGGGTTTTGGTGAGGTGCTAACAACACCACGCCGTGAAAGATAGCATATTATGAAACACTGACACAGCATCGTACTTGGACGGATTATTTGTAACGAAATAAGCACTGGAAAACGGACATTTGCAACATGTTTCGTCCTATGCTTGACCATCTTCAGGGAAATCTTTTACATAAAATATTGGCAGTTACTTCTGGCTTTACATTTGTGTCACATCTGCGTTAACAACGGGATATTCTATGAATGTGTATGATTGTTTCGATATGTGGTCAAACGTAATTGTCAGGAATATGTTAGTTCCATCAGTCTAAGCTCGGGTACGGTAAATATGATTAAATTCAGAGTTTTGTAACGTGTAATTTTCTGTGATGACTGATTACCAACCTCCTGCTGAACTCCAAATTTGGAGTTCCTATACTTGTCGACTCTGCATGTGTGATTATTAAGCATGTGATATAAACGCTAAACAATCGTCACAAAAGACTGGATTAACCTTTAAGAGCCGAAACGGACAAATTTGTCCATCGTTTTGTGTAGGTTAGAATGCCGAAACGGACATTTTTGTCCAAAAAGATATATGTAAACTTTTCGCATTAAATACGATATTGGCGGGGCAATAAGCGTGTGTAAATATTATGTATACATACAGCAGACTTGAAGGTAATTTTAGAGTTGTGCCTCATATCAAGGGGGCGTATTGGGGCGCGGAGGTAATATACCATAAAATGATGTATTTAACACTGTTTAGAGCGTATTCAGCTTCTTGCTCCAGCATCTGTACATTCATGTTCCCCAGATACCCATCGATTAAAAAGCCGGTAGAATCGAGTTAAGATTTATACGAGTCTATAGATATATTTATGTACTTTCCGGGAACCGAACCCTGATCTCCTTTCTGGTGATCGTATAACTTATTCACTGTTCTAGCCCGTGCTTGTACTCACAGAAAAATTTTCAATACATTTTCACAATATATTTGTCCAAATATACGAAGAAATTAAAAGCTTCCGGCTGTATTTACCCTTACGTACTTGATGGAAGAATGAAACATAGCTCACCCGAGAAAGGCAGTATATGATGCGTCGTCAGAAGGAAGTTACTTGTTACAGAAATTATTACATACCTTATTATTAGATGTTCTCATCCGAATCAATATCACAGATCAGCTGTGATTCAATATCTTCATCACGAATATGCCTTCTACAAGCCATGATGCTGATTATGTACTCACAAGAAATAATTTTCACAAGCGACAGGGTCACTGCACTGTGCGACAAACACTGAAAGAGTGTGGCCACTGGTAGGAATACCGAGAAACGTACGTTTCCTTTCGCAGGTCAAATTCCTCATGGTTGTAAAACTGTAAACCTCTTTGTAAGTACACCCTTACAGAAATCACACCAACGAAAAGCATTTCGCTGTTGTTAAAATAACCTCACAGAAATATTTTCCCTTGAAAGTGGGGACGAATTCAGGAGAAAGGAGCCAGAATTTAAGGCTAAAGAGAACGAAACATAACATATTACTAAAATTCCATTAATGGTCCAGACACGATAAAGAAACAAAAGAAGACTAAAATTTCTGTCTCTTAGGGAAGTGGTTCATTCTTATTTTGCATCAAAATATTTTATAATAAACTATGATGTACATTACCGTGTTCTCCATGCTTCACTTGAGTAATTACGATTTATTTCACAGATCCAGCGTTAATATTCTTCAAGATATTCAAAATTTTCCTAACCATTGCAACAAACGTTTAAATCCCCAGAGAAAACTCCGGTCCGCTGACAGTACAGGGCATTTAAATCGCCGGCTCTTAAAGGTTAAACTTGCAATGGGTCTGGACTATTTGAGGTATTTTACACCTAATATTATTTCAAGCGTGGAAGGTTTAATAAATTAATTCCCAGTAATGAAGCAGAATTTTCATTCATATGCCTGTTTTAACATGGGTTTCCCAAATTTGGAAAAGAACTGCCCGAAAACTAATCAAATACTTTAAATACCTTTCGCCGCTAGTGAAAGCTAATTTGCTGCAAACGTTTGTGCTCGGGGAGACAGAGGCAGATACAGAGCTGAACTGGCTTTATCTGATCGCCACAAAAAACCCACATTCGGCCGTAAGATTAGTATTTTTTTGTAGTGTAGACTAACTGATGTTTATTTTGTCGTTTTAATTGAAGTAACAAATAGACCGCAATAATTGACTGTGGACGGAAAAGGAGCACAAATATCGCAGTCCTTGAAATTAAAATACAACGAAATAAAGAATACAGTGATAAAGGTGAAGAAATAAAATGTAGATAGAATGCTGGACTGCTCACTGTGAAGACAGAGCTGGTAAATGATTTACGAAGAAGGCAAGGAAGAAAAGAAGAAAAGTACGTTGACTATTGAACATGAAAGAATTGACTACTGAAGAAAAAGAAACAGAAGAGGAGGACGAGGAGGAGGAAAAATAAGGAGGTGGAAGGAGTAATAAAAAGAAACGTTGAAATTGATTGTGGAACTATAGGAAGAAGTAATAACATGTAGATAATGATCTTTAATTATTGAGCTACAAGAAGAATAAAATGTCATATAATGCATAATCCACGTAGCGGGGTACCTTAGTCTGTATATTGATTAGACTAAGAGCTGAAAAACCGAGAAGCGGGGTACCTTAGTCGGTATATTGATTAGGCTAAGAGCTGAAAAACCGAGAAGCGGGGTACCTTAGTCGGTATATTGATTAGGCTAAGAGCTGAAAAACCGAGAAGCGGGGTACCTTAGTCGGTATATTGATTAGGCTAAGAGCTGAAAAACCGAGAAGCGGGGTACCTTAGTCGGTATATTGATTAGGCTAAGAGCTGAAAAACCGAGAAGCGGGGTACCTTAGTCGGTATATTGATTAGGCTAAGAGCTGAAAAACCGAGAAGCGGGGTACCTTAGTCGGTATATTGATTAGGCTAAGAGCTGAAAAACCGAGAAGCGGGGTACCTTAGTCGGTATATTGATTAGGCTAAGAGCTGAAAAACCGAGAAGCGGGGTACCTTAGTCGGTATATTGATTAGGCTAAGAGCTGAAAAACCGAGAAGCGGGGTACCTTAGCCGGTATATTGATTAGGCTAAGAGCTGAAAAACCGAGAAGCGGGGTACCTTAGCCGGTATATTGATTAGGCTAAGAGCTGAAAAACCGAGAAGCGGGGTACCTTAGCCGGTATATTGATTAGGCTAAGAGCTGAAAACCCGAGAAGCGGGGTACATTAGCCGGTATATTGATTAGGCTAAGAGCTGAAAAACCGAGAAGCGGGGTACCTTAGCCGGTATATTGATTAGGCTAAGAGCTGAAAAACCGAGAAGCGGGGTACCTTAGTCGGTATATTGATTAGGCTAAGAGCTGAAAAACCGAGAAGCGGGGTACCTTAGCCGGTATATTGATTAGGCTAAGAGCTGAAAACCCGAGAAGCGGGGTACATTAGCCGGTATATTGATTAGGCTAAGAGCTGAAAAACCGAGAAGCGGGGTACCTTAGCCGGTGTATTGATTAGGCTAAGAGCTGAAAACCGAGAAGCGGGGTACTTTAGCCGGTATATTGATTAGGCTAAGAGCTGAAAAACCGAGAAGTGGGTACCTTAGCCGGTATATTGATTAGGCTAAGAGCTGAAAAACCGAGAAGCGGGGTACCTTAGCCGGTATATTGATTAGGCTAAGAGCTGAGAACCGAGAAGCGGGGTACCTTAGCCGGTATATTGATTAGGCTAAGAGCTGAAAAACCGAGAAGCGGGGTACCTTAGCCGGTAATATTGATTAGGTTAAGAGCTGAAAACCGAGAAGTGGGTACCTTAGCCGGTATATGATTAGGCTAAGAGCTGAAAACCGAGAAGCGGGGTACTTTAGCCGGTATATTGACTAGACTAAGAGCTGAAAAACCGAGAATCGGGGTACCTTAGCCGGTATATTGACTAGACTAAGAGCTGAAAAATCAAGGGCTCTTTATTCTTTTCCCGGCAGGGACAAGAGATGTTTCTTTCCTCCAAAGCAAAGAACCAGATCGGTTCTGGCACTAACTCAGTCTCCCATACATTGTGTGTACTGTTGGCTCTTTCGAAGGAGATAAAGCGGCCATGACGTGAAGCTGGCTACTCACCTCATTCTAGTGTCGTGTTTAAGAATGCCTATTCTTACATTTTTCTTCATTATTTTCTTTTTTCTTTTTTTCATGCCTGGTAAAGAACACCTGACAACGGATTTCAAAGTGTAAGCTTATCTCTCTTTATAATTACAACACAGGTTTTCTTAGCAACATTAAGATTCAGGTACAATTTTAGTCCATTGAGCAGGCGAAAAAAAGTGAAAGTACTTTCTATCGAATGCTTCTCGATTTCCGAAAGAGTATTGCTTTTCTTGAAGGTTCCCAGGCTTCACCCATTTGTCCTTCTAGTAAGAGCAACATGTAAAATGAAGATGAATATGGAACATTGCTGAAATTATACCTACAGGGGAAATCCGAAGTACTCGTAGAAAAACCTGTCCCAGTGCCACTTTGTCCATCTCAAATTTTACATGGACCGGCCTGGGATCGAAGACGGGCCTCCGAGTTAAGAGGCCGTATTGGATCCTATCTAAATAACTTAAAAATTCAGGTCGTACCACACGGAGAATACAAACACGCCTCTTAAGAAGGTAATTCTACTAAAGCTGTTCAGGACTATTTCGTTGTTTGTGCTTAGAACCAACTGAAACTAACAAATAATGTCTGTGGGCGAAATTGTTTGTTTGTTGGCGTTAAACCAAGTCTCAGCTTTGATTACCACTGATCGTTCAAGTGTTACAGGGGTCGTGTAACAATGATGCTGTTATTAAAATGTATTTTACAGTGAACGGTTTTGAAACTAGAGACAAAGACAGATATTTTATTAAAATCACTCATCGTTATTGGTGTTTGTGTTTGTGTATAGGTTGCAGTGATTTACAGCCACTGGTAGAGTTTTGCGTTACAAAACTGGGAGCAGAAAAGAGAGCAATTTCGATGTAGTGACTTTAAAGCAGGTATCGTTAATATGGAAGGTTACGGAGGAATGAAGCATGAAATGAGGTTTTTGTGATAAGAAGTTCAGAACAAGGGGGGGGGGCATTATAACCTCGTACCGATCTCCTTGGTTAGAGTGTCATTTCCTTTCACTCGCTCCTTCATGGCTGCCTTACAGTCATACAATTACGACACGATTTTTGCATAATTGACTGGGCCTGTGGAATTTTACAGCACATTCTTTAACTTTTCCTCCGAGACGGTTTTAGATTAGGTGAATTAAATATAAAGGTACAGTGAATGCGTCAAAAACAGTGGCTCTTACGTTTGTCCAAAGTAGTCTAAAGAAACCCTCTTCCCTTATGTTCCTCTGCACAAACTTTAACAAAATATGTTGACCTTAATTCCGAAATTTTATTTATTTCGTCACAAAATGATTGTATGCTTAGTGTCTTTGGAAGGAATGCCTCACGTCCTGTGGTGCTAGAGAACTCTTTGGGCCCACTTCATTAAACTTAGATCCTTCTTTATTTTCCACCGTGGCTTTTAAATTCAGTTTCGAAGAAACGGGTGGGTATCCGTCTACGCAGAATTAATGTAAATCATAGCAAACCACCAGAAACTGAAGAAGCAGTTGCTGAAAGTGAGAGAAAACGAAGGAGGAATAGATTCGGTAGGACGAGAAGAAGATTAAGAGGAATATGTGTATTAACTCGTTAAAGACGAAGCGTACACTGTTTTATTTAAAGACCCAGTTCGTACCGCGCAGTAAACACTTTTCATCCAGGTTATAAAAACCAATCAGTTGAGGTTATATAGGTTAAAATTTGCTGCGTGTTCTGAGATAAATACAAAACACATAAATACGGTGTGGACAGAATGTACAGTTTTTGAATGTTAAACCTGTTGGTGCATCGAGTAACCGGTAGACTTTAAACGGTTAACGTTTTTTCTTTGTCTTCAAACTTTCGATAGAAGAATAATCGAGGGAAGAGGCTTTAGAGAAATGGAAAGGACTGGAAGAAAGAGGTTAGGAGGAAGAGTGGGAAAATAATACGTTACACACCCATATGTTATTTTTCGTAAGACCATCAGCTCCTAAAAATTCACGAATTCCCGATTACTTCGATGTGAAAGATCTCATTCGGGATGCGTAACGAAAGAGCCTTACCGCCGCGTACTTTGCACATCAATGGGCAACGAAGCATATGATATTGTGCGGGAACCAAGTAGCGTGCAATCAGATCATCGAGTTTTGACACCGCCTGCAGTGAATGCCTAAGCGCCGACAAATTTGTACGCATTACTCAATCTCTTCATGCAGGCACCACTCCAGATTTTCACCTTATTGCCGGTTGAGTGATAAAAGAATGCTTTACTTAACCACCTGGATCTCCAAACCAGGGGTGTAAAAATGGGCATTACAGGCCGAAAACTGCACGAACAAATCTGACTTCTACCCACGGAAGTCAATGCTGTAAAGTTTAATGGTTTCTGTAACCTGTGTACAACTAGCTTTAACATTAAAATACGCTCCATTTTACGCATCGATTTACGTTTTTCAGTGACCACAGTACACAGCGATTATGTCCATACTCAACGGTAACCGCTTGGACTTTATTGTGGACATGCTTAGTGTTTACTTTGAGGTAGGAATTGGGTATTTAAATGCAGTTTAGATTAATTTTTGTGTGAAAAGCTTTAATCCTTATAGCGGCAGTAACACATTCATGGTTACACAAAATTACCCCCTGCGGGTGGAGGCAACAAAGCCTAGAAGGCGGAAAATATTTAGTGTTTATTTAAGTTTTAAATATTTTATGAACATATAATTTTAATTTTATTTAAACATGATATAACGTAACAAACACGGCATTTAAAATGACCACAAGGCTAAACAAATCTGTAATATATGCCTTCTTTTTTAAAGATGACACATTCCCATTGTTATCAATTACATATATATATATATATATACAGCATACCTTCACACGCAATTTTACAATACCAGTTAATTAGGCGACATGTTTCGGCTTATTTTTCACCCCTACTTTCAGTTGTAAATGTTCACTAAATTCTTAAATTAAGACTTGATGATGGATTGAAAGCCATGTATGACATGTCATACACAACATACACATGTATGTATGTTGTGTATGACGGTATACTGAATATATATGTAATATATGCAATGAACTATTGTAAGGTGTAAGATCTCACTATCACATTGAATTGTTATGTAATATAAGGTTAATTTTATACGTTTTTATTTTATAATGATTTAGCGTGGCTATTGCTTTGGTAGAAAGTCGAAACGTGCAGCTAATATTGCAAACAAAAAAGAATTTGTTTACCAATAAAGTTGTGTCGACTGCGTGAAAAGTACTTTCGGAACAACTTCATTCAGGATGGCCTTTGCCCTGGCCAGTATTCGAACGCAGCCTCTCGCCAGTACAAGTCTACGGCTTTATGGAAATTCTTTGCACTGCGCCTTTCCAGTGTTACTGTGTGTTACCGGAGTGTTTTCGGCTTCAGCCGAAGGCTACTCTGTACCTCTGACGCTAAGGTTAGTCGATGGAGTTGCGAGTCCATGCCTATGGTCTGTCTGTCTGTCTGTCTGTGAAAATCGACTGTTATGCTTTTGGCACTAAGACTTGCAACTTGTGGGGGGTTAGTGGCTGTACAGCACTTCTCACGTGTAAGCATTACTAACGCAGCATTGTACTATGCCAATCTATCACAAAAAATTTAACATTGTTTACAAACTTTTGGAGCGTAAAGGTGACTGACCACCTTCTTATACTCTCCCTCCCACGTCACAGTCTTCTTCATTTCTTTCTTCTGCTTCATAATAAACTTCATCTTTACACATTTTTAATCTTCTTCTTTTTCTTTTCTCCTTCATCCTCTTTTTTTCATTTATATCTTCTTTTACCCTTTTTTTGCAACCCTTTGAAACGCAGTGCCAACTATAGGCTATTTACCACCTACTGTAACATTTAAAAGCTCTGTTGTTTGCCCACAGTGAATTTGTGTGTTGTACACAGGACAATTTTAAATTTATTTTACTATCTACTGCTACTACTTCCACAACAACGAAAACAACTTTTGTTGTTGTTGTTGCAGTAGTAGCAGTAAGCACAAAGGAATTGGAGTGTAGTATCACCAGAGACATTGCTCGTATTATGAGTACGTGTAGCCTGCACAGTGAAGTCAGTAGGTGACTGGCTAGAGGTTGGACGACCGGGGTTCGATATCGAGCAGAGACATGGGTTTTTAATCGCTGTCGAAAAACAGTTGCGAAAAGCGACGACTAGCCTCGTTATGGTTGTCCTTCCGTCCGCCTGTTTGTCTGCGTGCAATATCGCGACTCTTACCGGGGATTTTCATAAAATTTCATAGTCCCGTTTTTTTACTAACATTTGTCGACGCATTCTGATTTTTAACAAAATCGGGCCGACTTAAGTGGTGTGTCGTTAAAGACACTTCTTTTGTATACGTTCACACTTTTATATACGTTCACACTTTTATATACGTTCACACTTTTATATACGTTCACACTTTTATATACGTTCACACGTTTATATACGTTCACACTTTTATATACGTTCACACTTTTATATACGTTCACACTTTTATATACGTTCACACGTTTATATACGTTCACACTTTTATATACGTTCACACTTTTATATACGTTCACACTTTTATATACGTTCACACTTTTCAGTAGCATTTATTGTTGACATTATTTGAAGACAGAAAATGGGTGGTTGACCAAGATTGTAGGAGAATTTTATATTTTCCATTCCGTACAATTATAGTTAGAATTTTTAATATCAACTAACAAATGCACTTAAATTGTCACACATTCACAATAATATATTCAAACAACACACTATATTCCTACATGAGGTCCGAAACATGTAGGAATGTACTGTGTTTTTTGAATATATTATTGTGGATTTTGACAATTTAAGTGCATTTGTTGGTTGATATTAAACAAATTGTAGGAGAAGTTTCTTCTGACTCACAGTGTTAGAGTAAAGCATGTTTGGGTGGAAATAGTTGTTTTGAAAGCTACTTATTTCGTTCATAGCATGTAAAGAGTCTGTTATTACAAATTCCATAATGTACGTTATCACATTTTGGAAGCACTGGTGCCTGTAAACACTGCACGCTGTAATGAATGAACGCTTTCAGGAATTAGAAATTGTTTCACTTGAAACGAGTTGCATAATATCTGACAGAAGTAAAGGAAAATACGTAATATACTTATTACAGGAATGTCTGTGAGCTGCTTTCAAAGCACTAAAGTTGCTACCAGATTTTGCTTAAAGCGTCGTGTCCATTTCAGGAAGTCATTCAGTTTCACGTCACGTAAAACCACAATCACTTACATTGTATATACACCACTGGCGTTGATTTTGATCCATAACGTGCTGAGTATGTCTACTGTCCACCTCAAATTAAAAAATTAAAGTATTCGGTATTTTATTGAAAGACACTTCTTACTTACTGTCGCACACCGGTTTGCCAACGAAGGAACGGCCACACGCAATTTTGAATTAATTTTCTGATATAGCTCGATTTGAGCTTCCCGTAACATAATAGTCATTCTGGACGTTGGGTCTTATGGAACCATCAAACGAGACATTATGTGACGATTGGATCTCATGGAACCTCTCATGACGAGACACTATATGGCGACTGACAGGACATTGGGTCTCATGGAACCTCTCATGACGAGACACTATGTGGCGACTGACAGGACATTGGGCCTTCTAGAACCTTCAGATGAGACAATAAGTGGCGACTGACAGGACATTGGGCCCTCTGGAACCTTCAGATGAGATAATAAGTGGCGACTGACAGGACATTGGGCCTTCTAGAACCTTCAGATGAGACAATAAGTGGCGACTGACAGGACATTGGGCCCTCTAGAACCTTCAGATGAGACAATAAGTGGCGACTGACAGGACATTGGGCCCTCTAGAACCTTCAGATGAGATAATAAGTGGCGACTGACAGGACATTGGGCCCTCTAGAACCTTCAGATGAGACAATAAATGGCGACTGACAGGACATTGGGCCCTCTAGAACCTTCAGATGAGACAACAAGTGGCGACTGACAGGACATTGAAAATATTTTCAGTAGTGTAGAACTTCATAGCACTACTACTTCGTTTACAGAGAGTCCCGGGTTCAAGTCTCTGCTTTAGAACGGCTATCATGAGTGATACAGTAAATCCAGTAAACGCCGGAATATAGGCTACAAAGGCTTTCTTCTACATCCTTTGCAATTTGTCGTCAGCAAGTCATTTTACCTTCTGACGTTACATAAACTAGACAGTTGATAAATCGTCATTATACGTGATAAAAGTAAAGCTGTCCCTGTGCACGCCATGAAGGCATGTGGGGGAGCAGAGGTGTACTTCCACTCATTCTCAACCTTGGCACTGGATGGAGATCAGTGATCAGTTTTCGCCACCCCGCCGATTTACACTCTGTCAATTGAATAGGTAGGTGATCGGGTTCCAGAGCCAGTCTGGACCTTTCGAAGAGGAGAAGAATCTCTGACTCCCGCAGGAAGTTAGTTTACCTGAAATAAATCAACGTGTAGAGTTTGTGATATGAAAGGTCGCAGAAGGACGAACGGATGCACGTAATTGTTAGCTTAAGAGAATTTTGTCAAAGTATGCACGCATAAAAGTTCTTGACGCCAATATCCCGGACAGCATGTTCTACTCAACCTTCACCTATTCATAGAATTACTTATGTTGAGGTGCAACAATTGTCAGAAAAATGCAACCGGCAAGGCTCTCTCTTTACCTTCACCACTAGCTCCTTTCTATTCTGTGTACATAAAGAACAGGCGACACCAGTAAGATTAATGCCCAATCACGCAGCATAAATAAGCATTAAAATGTCCCAAGAAATAATATTCTCTTCAGCAGATTCTTTACTTAAGTCCTCGACATTTTTTGAAACACTATTATTATAGGTCTGAACCATCTAACTAGTTATTGTGAAAGTTTCGTTACTTCAAGCAGTCATCTTTCAAGGATCGTAAGTTCCGAATAATCAGCAACGTTTAATTAATGAAAATGCTAAGGAAACTTTGTGTGGGGCCTTTAAACCCTTGGCACGATCATAATTTGAATAATATATATGAAAGTAACTCACAAAGACAAACCGATTAATGCCGTTCACTGAAGTAGGGGCAGCCCTTTGTATTGTGTTACAAATGTTCAGGCTTTAAAAGGCAGTGAAGTCCAACAGTTTATTAACTGTCATCTTCTTCCATATGTACAGATACATGTTTCGGCTTTGTTGTACTAAACCAAGGGTCTACAAATTTTCCAAAAATCTAGGTGTCACCTCAAAATTCTAGGCGCCAGAAGGGCGATGCGAAGGAAATTTCATACTGAGAACCCACAAATATTAGGCGCCACCGTACAAAATTTAGTCGCCCGGGCGACCTGGCCCCCGGGACTTGTGTACTCATGTACTAGGCCATTCCCCTGACAGCAGTAACAAAATTAGCTTAGAGGAAATTCATGTAATAGTCATAAAATCATTTAAATCCGATTGAGGTCTGATCCTACAGTGATGTTAGTGAGGATAATTTTTGTTATTTAGAAGCTGTGGAAGATTGCCGATCCCAGTGGCCGCGCGGTCTAAGGCGTGGGTCTGCGGCCGCTCGCTTGCTGGGATTGCGGGTTCGAAACCTGCGGGGGGCATGAATATCTGTCTCTTGTGAGTGTTGTGTGTTTTCAGGTAGAGGTCTCTGCATCGGGCTGATTATTCGTCCAGAGGAGACCTACCGAATGTAGTGTGTCTGAGTGTGATCGTGAAGCCTCGATAATGAGGCCCTGGCCCACTAGGGGCTGTGCGCCATGGGGAAAAAAAGAAGCTGTGAAAGATTACACTCAGTTTTGGCTATTTAAGTTAGCTAATTACGTAGCTGCTGTCCATATAAGCTATATTTTTGTTATAAAATACTCTGACGTCACCATTAAAAATTTATTTTATAATAAAAAACTGAATTCCCATTTTAATGACTTTATGACTGTTACATGAATTTTATACTGAATTCACTGCAGCTGATTGATGGCTTAACATAATCCAACCGATATATGTAGCTGTATATACGGAAGAAAGTGATTTTTACTAAATAGTTGTCTTTGGCTGCCATTTAGTAACCGAGTACTTAAAATAATTGCTGTTTGTTCTGAGAGTGATGCGAATTGCAAACTCACACTCTGTCGGAAAACTGTAATCTTTTATGTTGAAACAGATGGTGCAAATAGTAACCACTATGCGTTAGAAGACTAAACTTCTGCGTATGATTTGTGTGTTCCGTTCAGTACAGAGATAGTTAAAGAATAGTGAAAATTCGCGGATTTATTAAAACAATGTACAGTTAAATTATGAAATTTCTCTAATGGCTCAAAATATAGTATCAGTCTGATAATGAAACACGTTAAAACGTATCGGATGTAATACGATGAAAATGAAAGAATAGTGTATCGTATTTGATGGCATACTTTGAGTAATTAGAAGATAATATGACGGTATGTCCTTGAAAGTTAAAATGAATGTTCTACTTTATTATGAAGCCCAGTGGTTAATATATGTACCACCAGGTTTAACACTGAAAAATTCTACTTTCTGCCCACAGAGTGTGTTTCTGTGCCTTGTATGGTTGCCAGAAGAAACAGCGGCTGTTTGTCTAACAGCATTAACTTATATGTTTGTAGAGGCAAGTTTGAAAGTGTGTATTATGCTGCAGGAACCGACCTGGTATAACTCAGGTTAACCTTAGCCTACAGAGGGTTACCTGATGTTGCGGTAACGGATAGACAGTGCTCGTTCTTACAAATATTTTCGTCGAAGTACTACTTAATTTAAGGAATAAAATGTAGGGTGCCATATAAAAATAATTATGGGGTGTAAAATATTCTATACAGGTTTAATTACGTATGTGGAACAATCCGACACACATTACAAGCAGTAATAAGGAAACGTTATTACAATTACATAAGGTAACGGCAGTACCAACATTTCTATGCGGTGTGGGAATTGGAACTTTATAAACCAGCATGAGAGAACTGGAAGAGCGGAAGTAAAGTTCGTGATATCAGTTGCAGGATATTTTATGACCATAACAAAATTCACGGAATACGAGCGAAATTAATATATATGTACAAAACGTAAATACAATTATTTTGGATCATAGGCGCAGATGAACACACTTGTTAAGAATGAACGTTACACGCATTTCCAAGTTAGTAGTAGGTATAGTGACTAGGCTGTGGGCTGCACGATCCGGGGTTCCATTCCCGGCAGGGGCAAGGGATTTTCTGTTATTCAAATCGTCCATACCTGCTCTGGGGTCCACCCATCCTCCTCTTCAATAGGTGCCGGGGCTCTTCTCAAGGGTAAAGCGGCCGAGGCGTGAAGTTGACCACTCCCTTCCATCTAGCTCCGATGTTAAGAACAAGTAGAGCTATACCTTTTCTCCCCCTAAATGCCTTTATGATATGGACAGAGACAGTTTTACCTTTTACATGACAGATGGAACGTTGGTCCACCAAAGAAAAAACTGGAGAGACCAACAGTCATGAAGATGGAACAAGCCATAAATTGGCTTATACCTTGTTGCTGCTGCTGCAGAAGTTGTGAACAGTTGCAAACATTACGTTTGGTAAAACTTGTTGTTTTAATCTAAAAAGTCAACGGAAAGTCTAGTCGAATTTGTCCGGAGGGACTGATGAAAATTATGAAATACGTAGTCAGGATAGATGGCCACCGGATATAAAACTGGAGTCTTCTAAATGCGAAGCAATAGTGTGAAAGATGCGTTACTTTCTTTTGCCAGTGTAGAGCAAATACAACGGAGCCACGTGTTCCTTACTGTTGCTGATTTGGAACGGAGCCTCGAACGACCTTGCTCTCAGACCTGTCTCAAGGTTGCAGCGAAATTATTTATCAGGGTCAAGGATGAGGAAGGGCAGGGTGGCCATGGAGTTCGTTGGGCCCTGATTTTAACGCGCGGGCGGTGCCACTGGAGACCAATATAACATCAGCTACACTAAGGCCGCAGAAAGAAGTCCCATGTATTGTACACGTCTATATCTCCCTCTAGCTGTTACAGTTCCCCATTTATTGTACTTCTCCATATTTCTCTCCAGTTGTCTAGCAATTTTGTCTAATAAACATTGCTAGTGACGACCACGCTATAATATACGTAAGCTACAAGCGCCCGGGACTGACCGACATGGACCAGAGGAGGCTGGAGGTGCCGCAACAGTAGGAAGAGGGTGGGACTTCCTTCCAGTACTAAAACTGTGGGTTTCCTGAAAGCCTTGGGGATTCTTGTCCATCCGAGCGAACATAAGCTTCTCAAAAATACATAACGTGGCAAATGCAATTAGTGAACTCAATGGTTCACAAACACAATAAACCCCCTTATTAGAGCGCGTTACCTTCCTATAAAACAGCGTGGATATTGAGTTTGCGACTGTTAAACTTAATGGCTTATGTAGGCTTTGGTACCTTGGCACCAGTAGAGTCACTTTTCGCCAACATTTTTGGGTTATAATGATGAATGTTCTGATATTATTTTAAGGTTTATATGGAGGACGATTCATCCTAGAACAGGCCATGAACGCCCAGAGGGGGAGTAGACTTATAGCTCTACTCTTTCTATAACCTCGGCGGTACATGGGGGTGGGCGGTTAACGCCACGCCCCGGCCGCTTTACCCCCGGGAGCGAAACACCGTTAGCCATTGTATGGAAGGCTGGGTGGGCCCCAGGGCCGGTCTGGACGGGTGCGGAAAATCTCGCCGCCACCGGGATTCGGTCCCCGGACCTTCAAGCCCGTAGCGAGTCGTTGTAACAACTGCGCTATCGCGGCCGACATGGAGCACGGTTATGTAACGTAAATTAGTAAATTTGCGTGAAAAATACGTAATTCAAGTTTGAGTAGTCAGAGCTGCATTGAAAAAGAGAACTTTCAAATTCAGAGTACACAGCTGAGAAGCTAGAGCTCTTGCCCAGAACGCCAGCCTAGAAGACTTTACTGCCGAACTTCGTGTAGTTACAAGAGGAGAGTACCGACAAGTATTTAATGTTCTGGGCACGAGGGTCGAATGTAAAGGACGGCGACAATCGAAGCGCGTTAAATGCAAGGTCTCACGGCGTAGTCAAGCTGGTAACAACATGTAGATACAGGCAAGTCGGTTACAAACTATTTCCCCCCCCCTGTCGTAACCTTGAGTAAACTAGTTTGGACCGTCGAATACTGAATAAATGGTTACTAATATTTCAGAGCAATTAGGCGAATTCGATAATATAAAGTTCGCGAGCACGGGTTGGGGGGGGGGGGGGGGTTATGAAATTCTTGCCGCCTTGAACCACAAGAAATAAAGACAAAGATAATTTGGTGTTTTTTTTTTCCGTTTTTTGCTGACGAATGAGTGTTAATAGTAGCAGGGCATGGGCTCAGTTCGTCTGAACACAAGTAGACATCGAATTAGAAGGAACAGCCCCTGAAGCAGAGGCGCAGGGGCGCACCAAAGGGGGTTGCTGCCGGGCTGCAGTCTCCCCAAATCAAAATTCAAAACACATTTTGTAGACACGATTGTATCAAATGTTTTACATGATTTACGTTTAAGCCAAAATCAGCCACTGAAATTGGCTGACGACTACTACATTAGAATTTTGGTAAATAAAATAAACAAACTTGGGTGAAATAAAAAAAAAACAAGAAGAAGGGGAGACCTTGTGATTTAAATTAGGCGAGTGAGTCACGAAACATGTAGTTGTATTTATATGTATATAAATGCAGTAGCAAACAGTGTTACGTTACATTTATACTTACTACGTGATTTTTATAACATTTTTAAAATTAAAATATTATATGTATATTCTCCGGGTCAGCCCCCCCCCCCTTAACGGAAAAATTCTGTGTGCGCACCTGCCCTGAATTACAGTCCACATATTTCTACAGTGACACAGATTCCACCTGCAGTCCGAGACTCAGCATTGCGACGGCAGAAGCTGGTGAAATATGGCGGAAGTCTGAGTGAGCCAAGTCTGGTTCGCATTCCGTAGACAGTCGCAAAGCTGGGTTCCGAACTGTACATGCGAACATAATGACAGAGTTTTCCGTTCACATCCTTAAGAGAAAGGTGTGAACTAGAAGAATTTTAAATAAGTGGTATTACTTCTTCCACCTGGTCATATAGAAAATAAAAGAAGGAAAGAAAAAAGGGAAAGAAACACTAACAGCAAGGTTACAGGTCACGATTGACTGCACATAGGTAATTGATAAAGGAATTACAAATGTGTTATTTGCAATTTTTCTTGCCCTCTTGGCCTTCATGTTCATTCCTTGCAGATTGCTACGTAGTATCATATTTACCATCCCGTTGCTACGAAGCTACTGACAGCGAAGGTCGGAAATGATTTTTGTTGGCGTAGAATGAGAGAATAATATTAAAATAGATCTTGAAGAAATAGGATGTGAGAATGTGGACGGTATTCATCTGGGGTAGAATAGAAGAAAGTGGCTGACTTCTTTTGAGCACAGTAATTCATTTTCAGGTTCAATAAAACGAGGAAATTTCTCGATTGTCTGAGGATTTATTAGCTTTTTATCTGAGGACTCTGGTCCATATAGATAGTCAGTTCCTACACTGTGACGAAACGACAGTGGTAGAATTCTTGCATATAGTCTTGTCAACAAGTGTTCACCTTTTGTAATCCTGATATATTGCTCAATACCGATAAATATTAAACACTCACACCTACCCATGGTTTAGTAACCTATCGGTTTCTAGCAACAGGTTTTCAACAAACATATAGAATTGAAGGAACAAGTAATTTTTAGCTGCCATTGGCAATATTGTGACCGCATTTCTTCTGAGTTTCGGAACAGACTGTACAGAACATGACCACACCCTGCGAACCTTATTTTAGACGAAGGCCGTATTTTTTTTTTTTTTTTGCGGTGAAGTTATCAAACGTTTTTATGAGGAATTAAAAACTGTACCGACCGTAGCGACGTATTCAGATGTGCTCTGAGGAGCTGAATAATGTGATTTGTGGTTTGTTTTATAACGCTTCCAGTAGCACAGATTGCATAGCGTAGGATGGTAGAATTATTAGTAAATAATAAATTTAGGAAAGGTGGTAACTACAACCCTTATCATCATGCGGTTTTACGACGATAAGTAATATGAATAACTTGTCGCGTAATGTCGCTGTGTCCTTACAACTGAATCACTGTAAACACTAGTTATGCAGTGCAATTATAGCTTATCAGATGTACTAGTATGTAAAGATACAAACCGTATGTATGAATTTATTAAAATATACGTGTATGCAAAATAATAAGTAAATAATTTCGTTATTTCAGCACTGCTTGGGCTACATAAAAGTACTTTACAATGCTCTGTAAACAAATTTTGACAGCATCGCGTATTAAATCCACTAACCACCTTCATGAGCAGGCTGCGTTCTGAGAAGCTAACAGGTCTGCAGCTAGTAAATAAATTTCCCGTATTTTATGAAACCCGAAGGTTCATTACCGCGTCCACAAGAGCCCGGCACCTGTCCCTATCCTGAGCCAGATCAATCCAGCCCGTGCCCCATCCCACTTCTTGAAGTTCCAGTTTAATATTATCCTCTCATCTACGGCTAGGTCTTCCAAGTGGTTTCTTTCCCTCGGGTTTATTAAATCCACAGGGAGAAAAATATTTCATACAGTATTATGGACATGAATTAGGCAAACATGTCCCTTAGACCCTGTATATATATATATATATATATATATATATATATATACAAATCTTAAATTTTTTCAGTATCGTGTATATCTGTTGCTACAACCAGAATCACGCCCTTGATAGCTTTTCTTGCACACCATTTTATTCTAGGCTTGACAGACGCATTTACATGAAAAGCAACAAGGACTCGACTGAACCGCGGCAGGAAGCACGGTCTTTGTACAAAGAAAGTAAATAAGAACACGAACAGTTTTGCTTCAGTTGATCAAGCGTGACGTCTGAAGCAGTAAATAAGAACTGAAGAATAGTAAGAAAGTGGTTAAAGAATAAAAGATACTGAAATAAAATGTAATAAGGGCTAAGGAAAAATGGGGATTTACTATAATAAACTTTATATTACACATGTTCCGTGCACTATACGTACATTTATCATATACAATTGCAACTGATTGCTTTTCTGTGACAAATGTATGTTGTACTGTTTTATAGTGTACACTTTCCTACATGCTTCGGCTTAAATAAGCCATCTTCAGGGAGACTCAATCACAAAGGAATACAGGACATGTTTTAACATAAAATACAGGGCCGTGCCACGGCTCAGGCGGTTAGTCGCCGGCCTTCCACCGCGGAGGCCCGGGTTCGATCCCAGATCAGTCCATGTGGAATTTGTAGTGGACAAAGTGGCACTGGGACAGGTTCTTCTCCGAGTACTTTGGTTTTCCCCTGTCAATTTCATTCCACCGGTGTTCCATTACAAGGAAAAATGAAAATAAAACTAATCATCTTCATCACAAGGGTTGCACAATAAGCCTCAAGGCTGCTGCGTGGCCCTTCACCACAAAAAGAAAAACAACATAAAATACACATCGTCGTCAAAAATGTGGTACAAACCTGTATAAGATGTAGCAGCCAGATGTCAGTATATTAATTGATTAAATTTTTGAAATTAAAATTGGTACTTAATATTTCTGTCTGTGACGCTAAAACATTAGGTCAAAATATCTAATTTAAGCCTATGTGAGTATCTTCATTCCAATTATGTAAACTATAAAATACTACAACATATATTTTGTTGTAACAAAAGTGCAATTAGTTGGATTTATATAATAAATACATGACTATAATAGTTCATAAACACACGACAACTACACTGAACATCCATCTAGGAAAGATATAATACATTTTAAATTTTAAAGTTGAAAATTTTAATTATTGTGTTTACTATTATTATATACTTAATGTTTCATACAAACATTGGAATTGGAACTTATGTGACAAGGTAGAAGGAGTTACTAGTGATGACTCTGTAAGGTCGAAAAGTGTCTGTCAGTTGTATAACGTGGTGTGCAATGAAAGCTATACTTGATGTAGTACTGTCTGTAGCGGCATGTTAAAGTAACTACCAAATTACATTTTGGGCTCACAGAAATGTGCACAATTTTACTTCCCAAATGGCAGGTGATGTAAAGGCTTAGACTTTACAATCTTAAGTTCTTTAAGGCTTTGGAGACTGACATTCATCTAAACATATATAAAACCTTGTTTCGTACTGCAGAGGAAACACTCTTAATCTCTTTATAAAGACCAGCAGGTAAATACTGTGTAGGGAAAGCGTCACTGTTCATCGTGAGAACCATGCGAAACACATAAATACATTCCGTAGACAAAGTGCAATTCCTTCACGTGACAGCAAATTGCTTATATCAGTAGCATTGGTTTCTAAATGCTTATGATATTCAGTGTGAAGAAAACTGCATAACTGGTATAAAATTACAGGCTGAGATTCTGTAAACTGCGAGAAGGGCTGTGAAAAAGCCAAGTTTTTGCCCACAGTTCAGTCTGTGAAAGTGACAATGTGACTAAAGTGGATTTGTACGACAATTACAGCTAACGGAAAAGGAAGAAGAACAAGAGTTTCACGACAGTGCTAATTAATCTGTGCGATGAGCCGTGCAGTGTTGCAACTTCTTCCGCGCGAAGTCAAGCCTCGGACTGTCCTGTCTTCCTTCTGAGCAACTGTCAGCTTCTCGAGAAAAACTCAATGCTATGTGTTAACTGTTTTCTCCTGTCTATCGGGACTATCATGCAGCTCCCTCCAGTCCACTAAAACTATTACAGCTGGATCGCGATGTGGAAAATTCACCGTGTGTTATCCAATGTGTAGTACGCATGTCCTGTACGCACATTTAATGCAGTAATGATTTTCTCAAACAATTTAGGTACCGGCGTGTATGTTAGACACATTTTGAAGATTTATATCTTCTGGGATGTGACGCCGTGTAGTCTGGTATAAACTAACCGGCTTTATATCGCGAAAGGCAAGTTGATTTGTTAATTAGATTATGATATATTTTTACACTTTTAAGAATAATAATTTATTGTCCTGTATTTTCACGTCTTTTTTATTTACTACGAATGGTTTTCAGAATTTTTCTGAAGCCTGCAGTGAGTTGCATATAGGTAAACATTTACATAATTCATTTCCTATTGAGAATTGTCCGTAACATCGAGATGCTTTATTACTATTACTTTTAAGTTTTACTTTAGAATATGGCGTTAAGAAAGCTCAAAAGAAAAATGGGACGGACTGGAAGTGAATGAGTCATATCAGGCAAGCCGATGATGTTAATTTGCTGGGTGAAAACACTAATTTCTTTTTTTTGCCAATGGCTCGACAACCCCTTGGGGGCCTAGGCCGCCTCATTTTTCGAGGCTTCATGATCACACACTTTTTAGACACACCACAGTCGGTAGGACTCCTCTGGACGAGGGACCAGCTCGTCGCAGAGACCTCTACCTGACAACACACAACACTCACAAGAGACAGATATCCATGCCCTAGGCGGGATTCGAACCCACAATCCGAGTAAGCGAGCGGCCGTAGACCGACGCCTTAGACCGCACGGCCACTGGGATCGGCGAAAACACTAATACCATGCAGAAATCGCAGGCTATATTTGTTGCTAGTAAGGATATTGGTCTAGAGGTACATGTAGAGGAGAATAAGTTTCATATTCATATGTCGTCCACAGAACGCAGTACAAAATGACAATATAAAGGGAGCTGGTAAGCCCTTCGAAAATGTGGCAAAGTTCGTGTACTTGGGAACGACACGAGTGGATCAAAATTTTATTCACAAATGAATTAAGAACAATCCGAGGAATGTCTGCTACAGTTTGGTTCAGAGTATTCTGTCTTCCTTTCTGTTATCTTAAAAACATGAAGACTAAAATTAAAGAACTACAGTTTCACCTGCTTTAATATATGTATCATTATGCCGTTGTGTTCGTCAAATCTATATCGATTACAGGGTACGAGTAACACAACACTACTAGTATCATGTATTCATTATATTTACTGCAACATGTTTTGGCCGACTTATACGGCCATCGTCAGGTAGTCGTACAAATTCTTCCTAAAATACACTCCTTTTTTGTAATTTGTACGACTACCTGATGTTGGCCGTATAAGTCGGCCGAAATATGTTTTAATAAATGTAATGAATATGTGATATGCATAATGTTGTGTTACTCGGACCCTGTAATCGAAATTGACTTACCTGTTTATATGTGAGTGTGAAACTTGATCTGACACTGAGAGAAGAACATAGACTGAAGGTTTTCGAGAACAAAGTGCCGAAGAGAATATTTGTACAAAAGAGGGAGGGCTGTAAAAGGAGGCTGCAGAAAAATTCGTAATGAGTTTCGTGATTTGTATCCCTCGCCGAATAGTAATAAGCTGAATGTTGGAATCAAGGACTGTGAGATTGGCGGGTCGTATGGTACGCAAGAGGTAGAAGAGAATGCATAATGCGGGGTTTGATAGGAAAAAGTAAAGGAAAATGTCCACTTTGAAGATGTAGGTGGGAAGACGGCATTGTACCGGATCTTAAGGAAATAGGACAGGAGGATGTGGACTGGTCGTCTAAACCATGATAGGGGAGGAGTGGGGGTTCTTGCGAACAAGGTAATGAACCTTCGGGTTTGGTACAGTGCGGTTAATTTTTGGCTGGATGGGCATATACAGGGCATACACAAAATAATTGTGCGGTTTTAATAGTGAACACTATTAAAACCGCACCATTCTTTTGTGTATGCCCTGTATTGCGATATCTTCAAAGAATGACTCTGCTGCGTAGAATTATTTATTTCCAGGAAAACAGGCGAATATATTCTTTGCAAGCAGTTCCGATACGACTTCTGACGTATTCACATTAACTGTAATCAGAATGATTGTGAGAAACTATAAGTATATTACACAAGGGTCATATTGTACTTTAATGTCTCTGACTATAGTGAGGCTACGGAATGATGTTCGGTGGAACGAACCGTTTTACCTCTTACGCTTTCCCCTCCAGTGTTCTTCCGTATATTCCCCTCGAACCAGCATGTCTTTCTGTTCGTACGAATATTATAGTGGCAGCTGTATGATAACATTCGCTGGTGATGAATGGTGCAGGCCGTACCAGTTTGACTACGGCGAGTGGTGCAGGCCAGTAGTACTGCCGTAGGCAGGGAATGGGAAACATCGACAGTTGTTGTCCCCCCCATCAATGGGACGTTTTTCCGTAACTTCTCTACAGCACATTGACGAAGCAGTTATTCTGGCAACACGTTTATGAAGACCGTCGAGGTAAGAAGGTGAACATATATCGTGTTTCGGTCTGTGGTAAGGGCTTCTAACAAGCTGTGTCAAGCGAGAGGTACTAGATTTGTTTCTTATATATCTGTAATGTAGGTTGACATATGTTTTGATATTGTCTGTATTTTTTACCGCATGGAAGCCTTCTTGCGTTTTAATTGTTTCGACGAAACAAGAGATACAAGTTCCGTTGAAACTGTATGAACACATTTTTCAGATGAGTGTTTTGAAATCTGGATACGTAAGTGACCTTGAATTTCAATAAATATATTGGTGCAAATTCATATCCATTATTGCTAAGCGAATTACAATGATCACGCTGTAGATGTAACACTATACAAAGTATAATATATGTTTTTCTTTGTGTTTTGTTAAATATAACCACATTGAAGCTTGGTTTGAACAAAAGTTGCAATATCTCTGAGTGTTTTGAGCGATGAGGCGTTTGTGGGTTTCGTGTATAATTAAATTTGCTGGGCGTATTTTAGTGTAGACTCCAGTATAAAATTTAATCTAATTCGGTTATTTGTTTTTAGATGACATGCGTGCGTAGGCTACGTACAAAAAGTAACAAAGTGTCCCGAGATGCGTTCAGTGAAGTCATAAGTATTAATTTGGCGAGGCCATATTACGAAATATCCGGTAGTTTATTATATACTTCTGTGTTGATGGGTTTTCTTGTGCCTGCATACGGGAAGATATAAAATTTGAAAGCAGAAATATGAAAAATTGTAATCATTCCTTATTAGTCTAATGTAGGTGTATGTCCTAGCAGTCTTATGTATCGTCAAATGCTAAGAAAAATGGTATGGACGGCGCACTGGAAATAAGGAAAGGTTACGTTTTCGGACAATTTAAAGGGCATTTATGACAAATATTGAGCAAAACCTCGAGAAGTTTCATAGCAGAGTAAATACATTTTTTTTTACTTTGAACCTAAAGAAAAGTTTTCAAACAGCGGTAATTTTTACGTCTACACGTCGCATTTCCCAGAAAGCTATAGGCCTGCACTAAGTGTGGATCACGGTGGAAAATTAAATTAGCTACGGGCCAAACCGATATTAGAGATGGGTACTTCCGTACTGCGGCTGAGACGCAATGCCACTGTGTTTGTTCGGCGAATAGGATTTGTGGCTGTATTTATTGAATTCCTACGTCACTGGAGCCACTCATTTGTGGCTATTTATTGAATTCTTACGTCATTCGAGCCACTCATTTGTGGCTGTATTTATTGAATTCCTACGTCACTGGAGCCACTCATTTGTGGCTATTTATTGAATTCTTACGTCATTCGAGCCACTCATTTGTGTCTGTATTTATTGAATTCCTACGTCACTGGAGCCACTCATTTGTGGCTATTTATTGAATTCTTACGTCATTCGAGCCACTCATTTGTGGCTGTATTTATTGAATTCCTACGTCACTGGAGCCACTCATTTGTGGCTATTTATTGAATTCTTACGTCATTCGAGCCACTCATTTGTGGCTGTATTTATTGAATTCCTACGTCACTGGAGCCACTCATTTGTGGCTATTTATTGAATTCTACGTCATTCTAGCCACTCATTTGTGTCTGTATTTATTGAATTTCTACGTCACTCGAGCCACTCATTTGTGGCTGTATTTATTGAATTGCTACGTCACTCGAGCCTCTCATTTCGTGCAGCCAGTGCAAGGCTTGTATTGCCATGTCCTAAAGCTATGAACAAGTTTTTTTGTTCAACTTGGACCTCATATGGTCCATTGCACAACACTTAAGCTCGCCAATGTGTCTTTTTAATTGACTGCAAAAATAAACTGCAAGTCCGATCTGTAATGAAAGAAGTTGTTGATAGAATTGCCAACGCAGTGAAAGTAGCCGATCGGGACCCTTGGTTGGACAGTATGTTGCGCATAGCGTTCTGTTAGACTCACGATAGACTCACGATACGCAGTTTGGTATTACAACATGTAAAATTACCGAGTAAGCGGTAATGCATCTAACACAGGGGTGCACAAATCCCGGGCGCCAGGTCGCCGTGGCGACTACATTTTTTACAGTGGAGCCTAATATTTGTTGGTCCTCAGTACGGAATTTTCTTCGTGTCACCATTCTGGCGCCTAGAATTTTGAGGTTCCTCCTAAATTTTTGAAAATTTGTGCACCCCTGATCTAACCTGTATTCGGAAGGTGCTCATTTCGATTCTGGGCCAGAACACCATGTGTAGTGGTTGAGGGTTTTGTGCTTTTCCGCTGTTTCTCTGTGAGAATGCAGGCACAGTACCTTAAATTATGTCATGGCCGCTTCGTTCTATATCCTTTACGATTCATTATACGTTATGGCTAATTCGACGCTATGCATTTAATATTTAAATATATGTTTTTAAGTATTTGTGAAATAAAATTTTGATGCACGAAGAAATTAAGAAGAAATTAAGTACTGAAATGCTTGCTACAAATTCAGCTCAGTACCAAAAACTGTGCATGATTTCAGGCTTCTGCCGCGGTGTAAATGAGATTTTCGATATTCTGGGCTGTTACGCAGCGTAGATTGATAGTTACCGACGTTTCGGGACAACATATCGGTTCCAACTTCAAGGATGAAGCGGCCCAACTGTTTGACCCTTGAAGATGGGACCGATATGTTATACTGAAACGTCAGTAACTACCAATCTACGCTGCTTAACTTCCCAGAAGACCGAAGATCTCAGAATAAAACCCTCTGAAGACTCATGTCTTCTGGAATGTTACGCCGTGCAGTAACAATCGACACGATGTAACATCCCAGAAGACTCGAATATTCAGCTGCACTACTATGAGAACCTTTAATGTCGCACGCTGTGTATTGTTCGGAACGCTAAGTTGATGGACAGAGCCCAGAAACCCAGTAATATTAGTAACTTACTTACGTCAGGAACTTCTTAAAAAATGATTCACTCTTTTCATAATCGTCTTATCATTCATCAAGGTGGTCATGAACACTGCAACTGAAGCGTGACGAAACAGTTATCTAACGCAGTGGAAGGTGTACAGGTTAAAAGGACTGAGATTGAGGAGATCTGAGTCTTAGCAACCCTCTGGTTGTAGCAGTTGCTGATTTATTACCTTGGCTTTCTGCTACCTGTAGGGCGTGGCGTTGTATGTCGCATTATCACATTTAGATCGCAACTCGATCTCTGTATTTTACCTGTCATATACGTACGAGAATCTAGTACAGCCCGTTCTTAACCTGGGGTCCACGGACCCTCAAGGGGTTCCTGAACTTGGATGGGGAAAAAATTACAAATTTATTTTCACTAACCTCTAGCTGAAATTTAGCTTTTGATTCAATAATGCATGTAAGCAACAAAGGAATTTGTGGCCTCTAGACTGCAGAAATGTGTGTTAACTTAAATAAATCTCACTATATTTTATGCATTTAAATACATTTTTCTGTGAAGGGGTCCGTATGATTTACCAGACCCTCAAAGGGGTCCATGGCACGAAATAGGTTAAGAAACCATGATCTATTAAAAGAAAATTGTGGGTACTTTTTGTACCGAAAAGGACTTGTAGTATTACAAACCCCTCCAAATCGCAATAGTGACTGTATGTATCACCTACCTGAACATTCAAAAACTGTGAATTTAGCTGGCAGATTGTATGTAAGTCATGTTTTTCCTACGATTATCTGAATAGACAGCATTTATTTTTTAGTACCGAGACAACAGAAATACGTCTCATGAATCAACCCCCTCTTTCTCGAGCTGTCATACTCCCCCTCCAGTTTAATCCCATTTACTCCCAGTCATCTAGCAATTCTGTTAATAAAAGAATTGGCAGTGTGATAAACGAAGCGCTTTGGGCTGGTTTGTATGGGTCAGAGAAAACTGGAAATTAATACAACAGTAGGCACAGACTGGGAAGCCCCATGACCTTCATTCTCATCATTCATGGCACTGCTTTCCGTGGCCTCAGTATAAAAGCATTAACCAGTTGGTATTTGCAAGGGAGAAGTAGATTGTTTTATGTGAGGGAGGAACTGAAATATTTGAACACAATTTAGATGAATATCAAAGTTTTAAAGGTTAAAAGAACGTACACTAAAATTATATAGAAATAGCTCAGTCAGTATAGTGACTAGGCTAGAGACTGCACGATCCAGGAGCTGTGGTTCGATTACAGGCTCTAGTAAGATGATTTTCTCTTATACAAACCATGCAGACCGGTACCGGGGTCTACTGAGCCTCCTATTAAATGGGTACCGAGGGATCTTTCACCAGGGGTATAGCGGCCGGGGCGTGAATCTGGCCACTTACCTTCATCAACGCCGAGGTTAAGATTGAGTCTAGCTATTACTCCAGAGCCCCATATGCATTGATGGCGTGTACAGGGGCAACTGTACCTTTAGTTAACATTAACACGACGTTAACAAAATTGATTAGATGAGCTGAAAAGCATATCATGTTTTATTTTAAGAAAATTTAATTGTATAGAAACAGAAATATACACTAGATAGTCACATAATAACGAGGGACTTAACCCTTTTAAGCCAGTTTATGTACCACATACTTTTACATTAAGGATTCTGCAGTTTGCCCAAGCAGTATGTTTGTATACGTCATTGTTCCCGTAACAGTCAGATATATCTCCCTTAAACCTGATTAACCTGTTTGTTTTCGTAATGGAGAGGTAGTATGTTTACTGTGAGGTAGGAACTGAAGTTTTGTATATGATTTATAAATTTTTTGCTTCAAGTGATTAAGGCTGCATTATTATATGTGTGTGAGTAATCCAGGTGTAAGCATGGATGTACACTTGCATCTTTCTTTGTGGTAACTGTACAGAACTTCTGACATGCTGAAATCCTATCGTACCGCATCACAAGACAACACCTGTGTAGAATATTGAACAGGATAGCTAGCCCATGCAGTTGAAAATAGACGGATATCAGTGATACTCGTATACCGTTATTAACTTATCCTTTTGTACGCAAAACTATGACAAGAAGAGTTGTGTAGTTAATAGCGCCTGCCACTAAGGATCGTCATATTACTTCAGCATTGAATATCTTATCTGGAAAATATAAACTGCACGTGAATGTATACAGATTGCTTTAAGGGTGGTGGTGGGGGGGTGGGGGGGGGGGTTGTCAGCCATATCTTCTTTTTTCCAAATGGCGCAACAGCCCCTTGTGGGCCAGGGCCTCCTCATTGTCGAGACTTCACGATCACAATCAGATACCCCACAGTACAGATCGGAGGCTTTGCCCCTTAATTTAGCTTGCTGGGTCGAAATGATCTTCAAATACATAATTCTTGAGAAGGGAGAAGAGAAATTTCCGTGCCTTTTTTCCAAAGAGGTGCTTATACTTGAGGGAAAGCAGGCGCTGTTAACTTGTTTTCTAACGTAACAAAGAAGGAACCAGTGAGACAAACTGTGCAAGGACACAGCAGGCCGTGTTGCAGTTCGCTCCTATTGAGGCATGGTACAGGTGCACTGTGTTCCGGCAGAGTTACTTATCAGTAGGGGCGATCCATCGATCCTGGTACGGAGTGACTACTTGGCACCAGTCCGTGTCGAGATGACAGACGCCTCTCACCTCTTGTTTCCGGCACTCGCTTGCTAAGACCTCGATCAAGATATGTTGAAAGCAGATAGAGTTGCCCACCTGCAGTCACTTGGTATGCACGAAATGTATCGTTTAGAATCACTGGTATTTGTAATCTTGATTTATTTGGTGTTTGAGATCAGTAAAAGAAACATGTCCCTCCATTTATCAGCAGTTAAGGTATTTGTGCTGTTTCAGCAACAGACAATACATGATTATGGGAATATGCTAATGGAAAAAGAGCTTATTTTAAACACAACGAGTAGAGAAAGAGTAAAACAATACGTAGAGCTCTGAATGTTACGACAGAATAGTTGCGAACATTTAGTATTGGCGAAGTACTACGTACAGTAAAGCTAGCAGGTCCATGGTTTAACGGAGTGCTTCAATGCTAGATCTCGAGTTTGAGTCCTATTCGGAGTACACATGTTTGTTCGCTTTTCTGTTTGCAATAATCCACGTTGTTCAGTTATGATTCTCCGTCCAACTATGTAATTTCATGACGACAAAGGGAAGTTTCCGCTGATAATTGTCGGGTATTAGTCGACTGAGACATGTTATCCATTGATACTTGTACTGCAGGTAGCCTTATTGAACATACTGTATGTTCACGCCTTTGGTTGTAGAATGTGTTCAGTAAAGGGATTTTTGAGGGTCGTGCCATGGCTCAGGCGGTTAGTCGCCGGCCTCTCACCGCGGAGGCCCGGGTTCGATCCCGTGTCGGTCCATGTGGGATTTGTGGTGGTCAAAGTGGCACTGGGACAGGTTTTTCTCCTGGTACTTCGGTTTTCCCCTGTCAAATTCATTCCACCGGTGCTCCATTAAATGGAAAAACAGAAAGAACTGCAACATCTTCATCACAGGGTTGCACAATAAGCCTTCAGGCTGCGGAGCGTCCGTAGCATTTGCTGCGGGGCCCTTCTCCACAAAAAAAGGTGATTTTTAGATAAAAAATTTAACGATGTTACATCAGTCGTGGACATACTTTACGTGAGGTGGAGTACGGGGAGTATAATGTCGTTTGCAACGAACTGGAAATGTTTCTCGAACAAGCCGCCAAGGTATAATGTAAGACATACCTACTGAAAGGTCGGACTTTCGAATAGAACACTTCCAATTGCGAATAGGACGTGGTACTATGTAAGCCATGCGTGTCCAACACGAGGACCTGAAAGTTGTATTTAGCGACCCGCGGCCACGTTGGGAAACATATGTATATATACTGCAAATAGTTACACAATAATTTAGGTGGTTATATAGTCCATTTGTTTTGACTTTTACACCTGTGGCCTGCGAACTAGCCCACAATAAAGGAAATGACCCATTTGCCGAAAAAACTTTGAACGCTATTTATGTAAGAAACGTTTCTCGGTCACGTTTTTCTCAAGTAACATAAGAATGGGATGTGTGCTTGGATTAGAATATTGTTACTCGAGTTAACACTAACGTACTGGCGTGCATGTGGATTTACATCGAAGTTATTTTATGCAGATATTTGCTTCAGTGTGAAGTTCCTAGTGCAGCGTACCGTTGTCAGTATATGGAGCCTGTCTTGCGTGATACTGCAACGTCGGAAAGCGGAACTAATTTCGAAAGTAAACAAACCGTGTCCTCTTTAGTAAACGAAATTTTTTGAGTATATCCCGACCAAAGCCACTGGCTACGTAGCCTGTGTGTGTGCAGCAGTGCATTCTCATTACAGATGAGGTCATGTAGGGAGCGTTTTGTTGAAAGAACGATTCCGGTTCTGGCCACGAAACCATTCCCCTAGGTCGGGACATATCACGTGGTGACTACTGTTTGGAACATAGGAAGTATCATGTCTAGTGTGCTGCTTCCGTCACAATTTAAAGGTATATAGACCCCGTCTACGTGTGACTTCTTCTGCAAAAGTAAGAAAGAACTCGTATTTTCTGGAATACGTAGGAGTTTTCTGATTTAAAACACCAGTAAGTGCGGGTAATCTCGTTAGGTGTCCTTTCGTTGTTCACATCTGCACTTTTCAACGGCTTTATTTCAGCTTGCCCCTTTAGGCTGTGCCATCTGAGCCATCTATCCACTGTTGACCCATCTACCCCATAACTCCTTCAGCCAGCCACCTTAAGCAAGATGCAGTCTTATTTATAATTGAAATTTATTAATTTTCAGCTTATATAGTATTTTAATATTTTATTTTAATGTGTTTTTGTTATTTTGTGCTCTGCGTAATTACTTACTCCTTTTTGTATTAATACTTGTAAATAGTAAGTACATTAATTTTTGTTTTGATATCTTTTTTGTTCGAAAACAATACCCGTAACCTGTATTTTACACATTTTCCGTGTTCCGCGTTTTCGAAGTACTCATCCTTCTTTGGAAAGGCAACCCCCGCGTATAATGAGATTCGCTTATACTGAGTTCAACTGGTTAACAGCAGAGACGTGACAGGACTTCCTATACATACACAACCAGTCGTCTGAGGATATGTTACATTTGGAAGACGTACACATCTAAACTCGTGTTGTAAGTACGTATACTGGCGATTTTCTTGTGACCGGGTATATGTTGTTTGTTTGCATGTTCTGGTAACAGATTTCCCTCTCATGGTTTGGAGAAATGAAAGATTTCTTAAAGTTGATTGTCACGGCTTCCGGAGTATAGGAACCGTGAAATCACATGCTAAAGAAATCCGCTCACGATACTTGAAATATAAGAGTGAAGTAGAAACGCACAGAAAGAAAACTTTTTTTTTTACGTTTAGCTATTTGGACGAAACGTAGCAGTGTATACATGAAAGGCTGAGGGTTCTTAAAGCAGTTTCATTTCTTTTAAAAGCCAAACTAAGCCGTGAGAAAGCTACGACGGTGCAACTGGTGGAAGCGATTGACATTCAGCAAAGAAAATGAAAGAGTAAGTTAAAGGCTGCAGTACCTGTGATGGCGTGTCACTTTGCAAAAAGACTGGAGACTTTTTGATGCTCTTGAGTCATGTACTGCAGTCTAAGTCGCATATGGTCTTTAGGACAAAAGAGGGTAGAAGAAAGGAAAGAGGAGGAGGATAGTGAGATTAGAAGATGTAGAAGGAGAGAATATATTTGAAACCCTTAGAAGAAGAGAAAAATAGAAGAGAAGAGGAGTAGAATCAGAAGTAAGAACAACAGTAGTGATGTAAGAAGAAGATAATCTAAGTATAGGGGAAAACAAATAGGAAGAATGTAGAAAAAAACGACGCTTTTTCCTTCATGTCTTCGTGAATTATTTCAAAATATTCTACGGATTTCTCTTACTTCTCCAGTGGTCTCCAAACTCTTAATATCTGTGACCCTTGTGACTAAACCTGAAGCTTCGTGGAAGCCCTGTAAAGTAAAAATTTAATTTTTGGTTGCTCGTAGGAAAACTTTTTAGAACACAAACTTTCATTGGAAACAAAATATTTAGGTACATTTATGAGAAACACAATTTTATTATGGGTGATTTATACGGAATATAAATTGTGCACAAATATAGGGAGCAAAATAAAAACAATTATCAAAATTGTATTTACCGATTTTAAAAGAAATAGACTTGCGGAAACCATGAAAGTTACAGCGTTTCGCGGAACACAGTTTGACTACCACGGCTTTAATCAATCCACAGTCTTATATGAATGAAACATGGATCAAAATAACTTTACTCCATGCTGAGTTTCGAACCTTGGATATACCACTAAATAAGAAGCAGCACCAACCACTTCACCGTGACATTAGTGGAACAGCAGGAAAATAGTAACGTCTGTGTTTGGTAAGCTGTAATCTGTAATGGTCTTGGCTGCGTCCCCAAATCAAGAGCGTTTTGTTGGGTTAAAGCTTTTAATATAAAAAATTCGTAATTGGATCGTATCCAAAGCATGAACCAACATGAAAGGTTTAGAAGTACCGTCGCTACAAAGAGAAAATGAAAGTTGTAGCAAGAATAAGTGCGTCACCCTGTGCATTTGCGGTGCCAAAATCTCCGTACGTACCCTGCCTGTGCGGGATGCAGCGTCTGAACTACTTTCACGCTCCTGTGTCACTTTCACTTTCTTCCTCGCATTTCAAAAGCTTGACAGCTAAGATCACTTGCTCCTGTCATTTGCGTAAATAAACACGCATTAGTATGAAAATTATACTGTTCACTTTATAGGTAACCTCAAAGGAAACTAATATTGTTAAATTTTCTTATGTTTTTATATGGAGAGTAAATTTACAAGTGATACCAGTAACACTGCGTCATTCAAACTAAGTAACGAAGTAAGCAAGCATGGCGTCTAGTCAGTGAGATTATCAATAAATTTAACGCCATTTATGGAACCCTAATTCACATTACTGCATTCTCAAGAATTTGCAACTACACGAGGGGTGCACAAATTTTCCAAAAACCTACAAGTGATCTCAAAATTCTAGGCGCCAGAAGGGCAATATGAAGGAAATTCCACACGAGTACTGAGGATTCAGTGATATTAGTCGCCACCGCACAAAATTTAGTCGCCACGACGACCTGGCTTCCAGATTTGTGCATTCCTGCATTAACCATAGAATGGCCCAGATGAATCCACTCTACACGTTTGCATATCAGTATTTTTAAGATTCATTTTAATATTATCATCTCATCCAAAGTGGCCTCTTTCTTTTAAGTGTTCCAAATAACTTTTGTGTCAATGCCTGATACCCAACATGCACACTCTGTGCCCAGCTCATTTGCATCTTCCTTCATTTGATCACCCTAATAATATTATACGATAAATGATGATGATGATGACGATGATGATGTGCCATTTCCTTGTCCTGTTTCTTCCTATTAGGTACACATATTCTCCTCAGTGGTATTCTCAATCACCGACAGTGTACGTTCTTGCCAAAGGGAGAGACAACTTTCAAAGCCATATAAAAAAAACATACGCAATTATAAATTTCTGTGTATTTATGTTTATGTTTTCACTCAGTGAGTGGGTAGATAAATATTTTTGTATAAGCAATAGCAAGTATTCCTGTTATATAATCCATTCTTAATATCGTCTTAAACGTAATTCTATTTGTTAATGTTTTTCACAGATACTCGTATGTTAACTTTATCATATATGGAAAGAATTTTTATATTTATGACCAATTATGTTCTTCGTGTTTTTGTTGAGCACTTAGTTTTCAGGTAATAACTTGTTTTGAATACAATTTTTCATTTTTTAATGAAAGTGCCTATGTCTTTGGTTCATCTATGACTGAATATGGCTCATGTGGAGACCCCGGTTTCTGTTCAATAATTTCCTCGTGTGTTGTTAAATCTTGGCGGTTGCGGTTGATCGCGTGCCATGTCTTTTGTAAACAACCTCTTTCCTTTATTTTAATTCTGCTTGAGTTTCGTAAAGATCAGCTGTCTTGATGTTGCTATAAATTTATTCTGCATTCTACAGACGAGGTAAAAAAACATCATTTTGCGACTAGAAAAGCGAATTATTTTTATACAGGTTCCGCATAAGTTGTGCCAAACTTCAGGATGCTGTTTTATGAACTTTTTTGAGTAAAAATTATTTATCAACGTATATATGATCTTTGCGAAGCCTGAGATCCAATAATTTATCCGATGTCACCTGCTTGCGGCAGCCGGTCTCTGAACCAAGGCCTTCTGAATAAGAAGCATTAGAGTAGTCTTACCGTGATTAACTTTCTCATGTAAGTGTACACTGGCGGTGAAAATCTGGTTACTATCTGTGCCTTAGCCTTACCTGAAACAAAACAAAATTTATGCTAAGACAAGGTGCAGATGTAGAATGTTATTGAGCCTGGATTGATTCCTAGGCGGTTTATCAGTACTATTTCAGGTGCATAATTTATGCAGCTTTGTGTGTAATGAGAAAGGAATATGATCATGGAGTTGAATACTTTGGAAATAGGTGATTGTGGCTTATTTGAAATTGATGGCTGTAAAGTCACTTTTGGATTCTGAAGATATTACGAAAAAGCTCGTAATAGAAAAAACTCAAATGAGATTCAAACCAGATACCAACTGCATATAAATCTGTGCTGTTGCTGGTAGAGCAGAAGGCTCAGTTATAATCTGAATAATGAAGTAATGAATGTGTAGACCAATACCAGGTGCCATGTCACATGTGTTGAATTATCGTTGTACAATCTGTTCTTCATTAAAAATTTTAATATTTAGTACACTGTTACCCTAAATCAACGAAGATAATAGTAAATATTTGTATAAGGATACTTCAGATGACAGACGTTCTGTAGGAATGGTGGAATGTTTAATTTAGGCCACGTTATTTTACATACTTATTCATTGACATGGAACTAATCATGAGCATTTCCTGCGGAGGGGTCAAATTTCTTATTATGACAATTTTTCATGGCTCGACAGCCCTAGTGGGCCTAAACCTCCTCATCATTGAGGTTTTGAAATCAAACTCAGACACACCACACTCGGTAGGACTCCTCTGGACGAGTGATTGGCCCGTCGCGAAGACCTCTACCTGACAACACACAACACTCACAAGAGACAGACATTCATGCCCCCGACGGGATTCGAACCCGCAATCCCAGCAAGCGAACGGCCGCAGACCCCCGCTTTAGACCGCGTGGCTACTGGGATCGGTTCATTATGATGTTAGCCTGCTTTCAATTATGAAGAACACAGAGCAAATACACTTATTTCATGAAGATGCGTTGTCTTCGAGAGACCATTTGGAAGACCTGGGAGTAAATTTAAGGATGATATGAAAATGTATCTTAAAGAATTGCTGATACTACTGATACGACTACTACTATTACTACTACTATTACTACTACTATCACCACCACTACTAATACCATCACCGGCACTACTGCTACTTATGCTATTACCAGCACTACCATCACCATCATTACTACACTCTGTTCTCTGTTTTAAAGGACTAACCGAGGCCATATGTCGTCTGCAGTAACGACCTTCTCAGAGAAACTCCCGCCTGCGGGTACAGTAACCGAGTTGAGTCTGGTTAGGTCAAGTCTGACTAAACGGTGCTAAGGCAGAGCCATCTGTTTTGCATAGCACTCCTGTCACAGTACATGAATTGAGTCGATTGGACCTGCGGTCTGCCTTCGTAACGCCTTAGGGACTCAGACTAGATTTTGTTGGTGCGCCCGCAAGGTACACTACATAGACCCACTATGAAGATCCCCATTTCACGAGAACACTGCGAGCGTTTTTGAAGACGAGCTTTTTCTGTAATGCTATAATACTATAATATAACAGTAACACAACACGGCTTTGAGTTTAAATTAATACTTCCTGAAATTTGGTCTGAGTTGCTACTAGAAAAGTGTCGGCCAAGTTTTCGTGTACCTGCATTGTCTCTCTCTCTTGCAGTGCGCTGAAAAGTGGCATGCTGTCTTATTCCAGCGATAACAACTCCGAACACAATGGCATTCTCTTTCATTAAACGAAGAAAATTAAGCACAAATTAAAAGAAAAGAGTTTTGGATTTTGCCAGGAGAAACATTTATTTTGTCCCTTCTCGAAAGTGGTAAACCGAAAAGAATGCCCTGTTTTAAGTGGCTTGAGCACTGGACGTTTGTCGTTTCCATAATCTGTACGAGCGATTTATACGAGTATATTTATGACAGGGCTCCTCAGTCAGCAGATCACGATATCGCAGCTTGCTGTACTCGTGTTTTTGACAGATGTGTTCAATTCCTGTAACAACTGTGTGCGTTATTTGCTACTGTTCTTCGCGTCTTGCAGTTGTGTGGCTTGTATACTCAAAGCAGAGGAGTGCTTTTAGTTTTGTGACATAGAACTATCGAAATAATGACGATGTCACCCATAAGTCCTAAGCGAGGATATCTGTAGGAATTTTAAAATTTACAACTACCCTATCCATCTCTGCCCAGGATGCCGAAAGGTAGGGGGGTGGGGGTGGAAGGGGGACACGCTCCGCCAGAGAAGGAAAGGTAAAAGTACAAAAGTACATTTGTCTCTGTACATGCCATGAAGGAAGGCATATGCAGGGAATAGAGGTATAGCTCCATTCAGTGTTAACATCGGCACTAGAATGAGGTGATTGGTTAAGATGACGCCCCGGCCGCTTTATCCCTGGTGAAATCGAATCCGGTACCTATTGAATAGGAGGCTGGTTGGGCCCCAGGGCCGGTGTGGGTGTTTTTGGTGAACAGAGAAATTTCTTGGATAGGAAACCCGGATAGTTCAGCCCGCAGCATAGCCACTGTGCTGAATACGCTGTCCCGGTCCCAGAGAAAGAAAAGCAGGGACAAAGTAGGAATAGAAATACAGAAAGACTAAAACGAGAGAGACACATTGATAAAAGGAAAAGAACAGATTGTCGAAGCGGATTACGTCACTTTACCGTAGACATGAGTTGTAAAGCCTATACCAAATTACATCACAGACACAACTTGAGTGCAGGCCTTTAGAACACGAAGTTTATCTGATGTTTACTGTCTCACAACGGCGACTCTGATCTTTACTGTATCTGGGATGTGACGCCTCGTAGTCTGGTAGAAAAATACCAATGCTTCTGAGGAAATTAGAGTCTCCATCTTCAGGATAAAGAAACGTCGGTACTTATCTACTAGACTTACGACGTGACTTTTCAGAAGCGAGAAATCTTTATATTTTATGTGAAATTAAAAAAAATCAGTTTCCATCTAAGAAAAAGCATTGTTTTTCATGACAAAGATCAGTGAGTTAATAACCTTTAGGGGAATAATGCTTTTTATTCTGAGAAGTATAAGGAATCCATAATCTGTGGGGGAAAATGCAGAATCTGTTAATGTTAAAGTACGTTGTATGTATAGCATCACTGTGCTTGAAAGGTTTAATAGCAAAATATGTAACTACAGAGACATGGGTGTGCGATATGGGAAAATATGTGCTGTAGAGTTCTTGAACATGCCATACAATTTTAACTCAGAGACTGTGTTATCCAGGAAGACGTCGGAACAATGCAACGAATAAGTCACATCTATCCGACAATTTGATGTGAGCACGTTATAACTCACACTATAATTCCCTCAAGATCCGATGTTATTTATGTTAAAATTGTAAAATTGTCCGATTGAAGAACATTGTTGTGAAAGCGTAACAAACTGCCTGAACTAATTTTACTTTAATACCTGTATTTTTAAAAATATCGGAATTGTTGGATAACTGTCACGTGGTTCAGACGGTCATGTCCATGAAACGACGAGAGTATGAAATGGTTACTCCTTCACTTGAAATCGAGTTGAACTCTTACAACAATTAACTAATGTGGTTTATGTTTCGCTTGTTAAATATAGGATTCAGTGGCCAGGCGAAAAAAAAATGTTTAGTCATATCGGCAGACTACAATAAGATACTGCTAGTACTTGTATCGTGTGTTGTTAATGCCTTGATTTTTTTTTTCAATGGCGCGACAGCCCCTAGTGGGCCAGGGCCTCCTCATTGTCGAGACTTTACGATCACACTCAGACACACCACACTTGGTAGAACTCCTCTGGACAGGTGATCAGCCCGAACGCAGGGACCTCTACCTGAGAAAACACAACACCGACAAAAGACAGACATCCATGCCCCCGGCGGGATTCGAACCCACATTCCCAGCAAGCGAACGGCCGCAGACCCACGCGTTAGCCCGCGCGGCCGCTGGAATCGGCAATGCCTTGATTAAGTGAACTAAATTTGTAAGTGAATAATGCGATGCAGTTTATTTCAAACGTTAGGTCTCTGGACTCATTTGCAGACAACCACACAGACCGATACGAATCGAGTCGTAACTTCCATTACATGTAGTTGTAAAGGAATTAAAGGTTTTGAGAGAGTGAGCTATTGCTTTATTTAATGATGCTGTCAGTTGCTAATATTCTATAGCGTCGGCGGTAGATGAAGGAAATATGTGCATGGAACATCGGTGGAAAGATACTGACAGGGGAAGCCCGAAGTACTCGGAGACAAACCTACGCCAGTTCCACTCTTCACCAAAGTTCCTCTGTGGACTTTTGCTATAGAAAAAGTTACCGAATACCATTACAGATTTCATGTGTTGAATTTGTCGGACGTAGCATCAAAGACTCGCACCATTATGATGTTCGCAGTCGCTCACTTACAGACGTTTTATATACAATTTTTTGTTGCTTGTCTTCATATAAAAAAATCAAATATCTAGCTCCGCTAGTTCGTCTGTTACCTCTTAGCAATCAGAAGGCCGTCATGTTTTTTTCGCAGTGCACAAAAGAATTGTCTCAACAAAAGCTGTGCATTTTTAACCTCTGTTACACGACATCATTTCAGTGGCTTTAGTGTCCCTCCGCCATGTTATGACATCCAAAAGCATGAGTTTAGGGTGGTGTCTAAAAATAACGACGCGCACGCCGAATTTAGCTACAGTTTGTCAGCTGGTTCATGTTGAAAGGGAAAGACAGACAGCATGGTGGTCTAAACGTTTCTTTAGCGAAAGGAAAGTCTGCTGTTGCTATTATTTGTTTCTTTTAAAGGAAGGTCTGAAGTAGTGCAAAGTATCGACAAGTGAAAGTAAAAACATGCAAGTTAATATTATAGATAATTTAATAAGTACTTAAAATGTAGGAGAGAGGTATTGTTTTCGTTTAGGATATGTAATAGCTATGCTAAGTTACGTGATGTATGACGTAGGCAGGGCTGAACCTGTCAGTGGTTCTTCTACAACGTTAGAAAGTGAATGCAACATTACTCACAGGCGGGGTGGGGGTGGGAGAAAATGACGGCAGTTCTGCACGCGTGTTTCTCACATATCACGTACCATTTAATTTTATGAAATGACATTTCTAATATTCTGCATATCAGCTATTATTAAGTAAAAAATAAAATATTTTAAGAATTGAATTTCTCGTTACATGCGAATATTACTATTTGCATTATTATTTCCTTCTCTGAGAATAAAGTGTGAGTATGAAAAGTCATGTAATATTTTGTAAACGTGACGTTAAGATTTTATATAAAATTAGTTTTATTATTAGTTTAAAATGAATTATGAATATGAAATTAATATAAAATCTTTATCAACCAATGGAGTTTGAGTCTATTCCACAATTTAGGACTACTGTGTGTTAAAACAGTGGTCGGACTGAATTGAGAATGATCTCAAATCGATGGTTGTCGAGAGATGGATGAAGAAAGCAGAAGACAGATCTGTATGGGCTATCATTCTGAAGGAGGCACTGGTTAAACTATAAGGACCGTATGGCAGAGAAGAATAAGAAGTGTTAAAACAACTGTTCTCTATATTTAATGTCACACATATTCCGTGCAGTTGTCTTATACACACTCCCGCAAGAAAAAGTACACGCATGAATTTTCTGGAATCGCATTTAATACTAACTTTTCAACAAAAGGGCCTACTAATTATATACATTGATGGCAATAAGTCTTGACTCTCTTATTGTTTTTTTTCCTATGGCTGGACAGCCCTATATGGGCCTGGGCCTCCTCCTTTCGTCGAGGTTTCATGATCACACACATTTGAGACACACCACAGTCGGTAGGACTCCTCTGGACGAGGAAACAGCTCGTCGCAGAGACCTCTACCTGACAACACACAACACTCACAACAGACAGACATCCATGCCCCCGGTGGGATTCCAACCCACGATCCGAGTAAGCGAGCGGCCGAAGACTCACGCCTTAGACCGCACGGCCACTGGGATCAGCCCCTGACTCTCTTATATTGACGAGCAAATATTGACTATGTGCAGATTCCCCGAGAATGAAACAGAGCCCTGTAGCTGCATGTGAATTGCCTGCAGCGCGACACCTGCTGGAAGCATGGTGGAATCTGCGTTTTTGTAACTGCGGGTGCTGGATGCCAAGGATGAGATGCAGGACAGAGAAGGAAAAGAAAGTGTGTGAATGAGTGTCTGTCTATGCCTGAGGCTGGGTGATGGGTCTGAGTGTTACGCGAATCTGACCTTTATATCACGCAAGCAATGTTACGCGGATTGAGAAATGGAAAGGTCAGAGGTCTTCCTTAGTGAGGCAAAATGAAACCTGCGGTTCGTCAAATAACATTATATTAATCATCACAGAAAGTAGGGGAAGGAAGTATCTTCACACAAGTATCGTGTCTTGTTAAGGAGGATACTTTTCATTAGTGGTATTTAAATGCTGTCTGGACTCTGTAATGACTACGAGGCCCACATGTTCTTAGTTCAACTTATTTGATATTTGTGTGACATCATTTAAGTCTATTTATTTGGACTTTGCCAATCGTCCTAGTTCTTTGTAGAAAAACAGTTGGCAGTAATTGTACCCAGAGGCACAGCTTTTAGGGAAATTTATTCCCACTTTATACATCGTCCTTGTTCTTAATAGAAAAACAGTGGAATGTAGCTGTACCCAGAGGTACAGCGTTTAGGGCTGTTCATTTGGACTTTGTTTATTGTCCTAGTTCATTATACAGGAACCCAGAAGAATAGCTTTACTTAGGAGCAAAGTCTGTATAGATGCTTCGGTATTTATGTCCACGCCGCTCTCTTATATTAAACTACTGTGATCAGAATCCACCACGCTACAAATGTTGTTTGTGTCGTGACGCTTTCTGAATAACAATTGAGCATCCATACAAACAGACCACATAAGTGTATTCTTATAACACGTTTTGACAAATTTGACAGAGACCAGCCAGTGTGCCATACGTATTTAGCTGTAGGTGGTTGATCTCTGTGGTCTTCTGTTCTGAAATACTGGGCTTGCTAGTTTTAAATGATATTTTTTGGGGATGTGTTGCGTCTTTGAGATCTGGAAGTCATAGCTGTCGGATCGTAGGTTGACCGTGAATTGTAAGGTATCACATACGGCATATTTGAAGGCCGTATCACAGCGTTTGCCAGGAAGGGTGGAGGAAGTAACAAGCAATCTGTCAGAAGAGTCAAATTCTGAGCCGATGTTCGAATCTTGGACTTTGCTATTATAAGGCAGCAGTTGTAGCACTCGACCGTGTCTTTCGGTTACGAATCTGCTCTTTTCTATATAAGGAGTACCGCAGTTTGAATAAGCACCTTTACTTTCTTCATAATAAGAGAATCCCAGTGCTCGTATCGTACGGTAGCATAAAGGAGATGGCCGAAAGGAAAGGGAGTAGCAGATGGAGTCGATGGGGGAGTAGATAAGAGGAGAAGAAAGAGAAGCAACAGAGTAAGTCTACGTGCTTACAAATCCTTATTTGTTTTCCATTTTTAGACGTTATTCGTTAATAGGCCAGTGCCTATCATATCGTTTTGTTATGGAATTTATTCGCCTCATTTGTGCATGACAGTGTTGCTTTCCATTATCTAATCGAATGGAACAAGTTAAAGTAAAATTTTTGTCACTGTCTCTGAGACCAGGAAGCGATTCCGCCGACGTTATTATTTGAGTAATTCAGTGCTCAGAATTTTATCTTTATTTTAGTTTGTTTCTCCCGAAAGCAATGGATGACGCCGCATTCGTTGACTTAGTGTGTTAGAAGTCTATTTGGGATGCTCCTGGCCTGCATTCTGGTGACACTCTTTGATTTATTGTCCCATCATATCGAGCAGTTGCAAGAATGGACATCTTTTCCAGTCATCCGTAATTTGTATTAATTTATATAGGCAGTGTACGTATAACGTAACGTTATGGCACGTTCGCTTAACCATTGTTAAAATGGAAATGCAACAGTGCGTTCTCTGTGTATTGTTAAGTTACATGGCACTATCAATAACATGAAAATATTGAGTGCTGCACAACAGTGCTTTTATGAATTTATGTCGTCGGCAACAATAAAACGTACTTCGGTCTTCGTGTACATTCGATATTTTGTCCGATTTTAACCAGATTTGGAGACAGATTTTCGTGAAAGTCCCCAATATGAAATTTGACGGAAATCCGTCCAGTGGGAGCCGCGCTGATACATGCGGACAGACGGACAGACGGGATAGACAGATGCGTCAGGTTCTGACAGTGACGTCAGAGCCAATCATTTTTATGTCCACATACCTGTCAGTGTTGTGGTGTTCCTAACAACATATCCATTATTTGAATTTATGAATTAAATAATACTGTGTAAACTGACGTCTGCTCATCCGACTCTGTGAACACCCTGGCAATATACAATTTGGAATGCATGTTTCGATACTGTGCAGTAATTCGGGAACTAATTTTCTGTGTCTTGTAAGAGAAGTAGAAGAGTGTACGGTACATCTCGTCCGTTCCCTGCGTCAGGCGCTTAGCTGCTGGTTGCTTACTACGGAGACTCAGTTTATCTCCGACAGTTCACGTGGGATTTATGGTGGATAAGTGACAGTGTGACAGATTCTTCTCCGAAAACATACGTTGTCCACTGCTACTTATCATTCCACCAATGCTCCATATATGCTACTTATTCATCACCTCGGGGTTAGACGTGTCATGGCTCAGGCGGTTAGTCGCCGGCCTCTTACCGCGAGGCCCGGGTTCGATCCCGGGTCACTCCATGTGGGATTTGTGTTTCACAAATTGGAACAGGTTTTTTTCCCGAGTACTTCGGTTTTCCCCTGTCAATTTCATTCCACCGGTGCTCCATTACTTGGAAAAAAAAAAAAAAAACTAATTATTTTTCTCTTCATCTTCATCATAGGTTTGCACAATAAGCCTTAAGACTGCGGTGCGTCCGTAGCATCTGCTGCGGGGCCCTTCGCTACAAAAAAATCACCTCGGGGTTGGACATCAGACTTCATAAAAGCCTAGCTATGTGTTTTCTACTTGCGTGATTATGCCATTCTCAATAAGAACTCACCTAGCAAGTTGGCTCAAGCAGAAGATCTTCTAACTTGTATTCGGAAGGTGCCGGGTTCGAGTCTGGGCCGAGACACTGACTGTGCTAACAGGGTTGCTTGTGGTTTATTTAGTCCCTCGAAGCAAATCCGGGATAATAGCTAGATTAGGTGTAGTATGAGTTCTGATAACGCCTTTATAAAAAGCTATAAATAAGCAAATGAGTATATAAAAAGTGATCGGCTCTATGGGTTAGTACATTTTGTTTTCCTTGTGGTGTAATCACGTATAAAATGTGTTTCGTTGGTGTAATTTGTAATTAACAGATATTTAAGTCGGCATATTTTCTCTCGATGCCCTCGAATCAGGTGCCTTTCGGAATAACTCCACCGTAAAATATCCCTGAGTAAAATGTCATCCCTGTGATGTAAGACGTGACAGATTTTACAAGATCGGAATGGGCTAGAGACTCACCTTGAAGTCAACAAAGGTGACAGGAGTTTGTCATGTTCGTACTGTGTGCTCAGTGTCACTTGTCATCACTAGCTGTCAAGGTAGTGATGACTGTCATGTGTTTACCCGACCTTCTTCGCCATCGTGATATTACCACACAAACTGGCGCCTTTTCGGTTCATGGGACATCATGTGTGGGAATGTTCGCATCCTAGCTTTCACTTTTATCCAGCCACTCGGTTCATGTCTCTGCAAATTTTTTATTATATATTATTATTAAATGATCTACGTAACTTCACCGACTGCATTATCACACATTTAATGCGTCTGACCTGTACGAGTGTCGGTCAGACAATAAGGTCACGCTGCACACATTTAATTGTACTACTGTCTCACTACTTTCCCACGTGATCCCCGTCACGAATGAAGCATTTATCTATCACGCACGAGCTTTTCTATTCCTTGTTGACAGCAGTCCGTGTCCTGTGTTACAAGTCATTGTGTCAGAATTTTTTCAACTCGCAAACACTGTGGCCGCCAAGATTTTGCTTAAACATTTGAAACACATGATAGACTTTCGGCAAATAATTTCCATGATATATATAGAATAGGTTTAGTTCTTTCTTTACCAAAATATACGGAATGGAATGTTATTTTCTGTTGGACCGTCTTATTTAGGATACAAGCGTTTCGAATCTCGGAGCCACTTTAGGACGTATCAAGGCTTTGTAATTCTGTAACGACACTAACATGTGAAGCACAAAAGTATTTGTGGTCTAACTGAAAATGTATTAATGTTTACATGCAATAGCTCCTCTGTAAGGACTCTTGTTTCGTAGTATTTGTAAATTGTGGCTGTGAATTATGTTTTTTCTTGCGAGAATGGAGATGATGTTGGGTTTGTGAGAAATTAAAGTAGAATATTTCTTGAGGATTCAGTTCTTCTGTAATATGGTGCTGCCTCACTGGGTAATCAGTTCTTCTGTAATATGGTGCTGCCTCACTAGGTAATCAGTTCTTCTGTAATACGGTGCTGCCTCACTGGGTAATCAGTTCTTCTGTAATACGGTGCTGCCTCACTAGGTAATCAGTTCTTCTGTAATACGTTGCTGCCTCACTAGGTAATCAGTTCTTCTGTAATACGGTGCTGCCTCACTGGGTAATCAGTTCTTCTGTAATACGGTGCTGCCTCACTAGGTAATCAGTTCTTCTGTAATACGTTGCTGCCTCACTAGGTAATCAGTTCTTCTGTAATACGGTGCTGCCTCACTGGGTAATCAGTTCTTCTGTAATACGGTGCTGCCTCACTAGGTAATCAGTTCTTCTGTAATACGTTGCTGCCTCACTAGGTAATCAGTTCTTCTGTAATACGTTGCTGCCTCACTAGGTAATCAGTTCTTCTGTAATACGTGCTGCCTCACTAGGTAATCAGTTCTTCTGTAATACGGTGCTGCCTCACTAGGTAATCAGTTCTTCTGTAATACGGTGCTGCCTCACTAGGTAATCAGTTCTTCTGTAATACGTTGCTGCCTCACTAGGTAATCAGTTCTTCTGTAATACGGTGCTGCCTCACTAGGTAATCAGTTCTTCTGTAATACGTTGCTGCCTCACTAGGTAATCAGTTCTTCTGTAATACGGTGCTGCCTCACTAGGTAATCAGTTCTTCTGTAATACGGTGCTGCCTCACTAGGTAATCAGTTCTTCTGTAATACGGTTGCTGCCTCACTAGGTAATCAGTTCTTCTGTAATACGGTGCTGCCTCACTAGGTAATCAGTTCTTCTGTAATACGTTGCTGCCTCACCAGGCAATCAGGTCTCGACCGTTTCAGGCAACGTAGTGTCCTCATCTTCAAGGGTCAAAATGTCCAAGAAGAATTCTCCTGGGACGTTTCGAAGCTTGAAAGCGAGGACAGTAATTGCCTCCAAAGGTTGGGATCCGGTACCTAGTGACGCAACGTCGTTTCTCAGAGGAAAGGGAATCTCATCTATACAGCTGCGTAAACCTCAAACCTGCACAATATTCTTGTTTTTACGAATATTCAGTTAAGAACTTCTGCATTACAGTGTGTGAGACATTAATAGTACTCCCTTCTTAGTTAAGTAGTGAATTTGCTTTAAAGAAATGAGCAACATTCGACGTACGTTTTTATCCCTCCTAGTCGAAAATCTTCGCAACCCTCGCACATGCAGTCACCATTCATTGTGCTGTTCTATTTATTACGCGCTTTGTCAGGAGTGGTCAGCTAAACGGGCTTCGGGAGCCGTATTTTAAAATGCAACTTATTCTAGTCTTGGTATTAATAAAATAAAATATGTGTGCCTTATTTGACGCCTTCTTATTTCAGTTTATTCAAATGCAGCAGGTTGGTTTTAATCATTTATTAGTCTCGTTTGTTTATAAAATATTTTTGAACGCCGTCCGCCATGAGCCTCGTGTCCATAAAAACAATCGGCGTATTACTTCATTACAGGTAACTTGCACCAGTGAGTTGCGCGAACTACTTTGCTGTGCTACCAGCGTTTACGTTTTGTGTTGTGTCTTAATGTATCATGATATTTAACATGTCGTTGATTATAATCTAAGTTAATTATAGTAAGTACGCAGGCACAATACAGATTCCAGAGGCTGGCTCTTTTGATAGCGACGTTGAGCGTGTAAATCCGTAGAAGGCGAGGAATTTGTTGATACGTTGAGCGCCTACCAGCTTCTAACAAAGGGAGCTGCTCCATATAATTCTTTAGGCTACGTGCACTATATATTGACTTTCGTTACTTAGTCTTATGGCAAGTTTTTTTTTTCCTGGTCAGTGTATCCATATTTATGACATTTATATCAAATTCACTTTACATTAACGAATCTGTATTCTGTTAAATACTTTGAAGAAACCTATTTCTTTCGTAAAACAAGGAATGAGTACACAATTATTAGCTTTATGTGACTTATGATGCCTTATAGTATTATAGACGTTGACGCTGAAAATTGAGGTAGCAAGTTTCTCCGAAACGTCTGTTACTACCTACCAATCCTGCACAGACTCAGGAAGGTCACATGTGTACATACTAACTGAGAGACGTCTGGGAAGTTGTTGGTGAAGCAGGACGCTCCGTAAATAATGAACTGAAAACTGTTTAAAGTATCTTTTCCTGTTTTAAAACAATGCCTCAACGTTTTCACGCACACAGTGAAGGAAACAAGCAGCCATTATAAGAAACTGGTCTGCGGGCGGACAGCAGTTCGAATATGAAACGTCTAGAGTGCGAGCAGAAGTGGTAACGGCCTCCCAAGAAGAAATTTGTTGATTGGGAAACTTTATAAATCACAGCAACTTATCGGAAAAGCATGAATGGCTATGGTATACCTGAATTGACCTACCTTGGAAGTAAATTTTGTATTATGATGAGTGACATTTAACTGCGTGTACATTAAACCTGAAACTTTATAAGAGCAGACTAAAGCTGAAGAATTAATGTATTGAAAACTTACTGTAAATTTAAATGAGGTAATAAATTGCAACCGAAGAACTGAGGTATGCAATCGCAGAAGACGAAATCCTTTGAGGACATTTGAAAGTTAATGCAGACAAACAAACACATTTCATCTTCTTTAAGGAGATGACGTTATAACATAACACCGCTTACTGTGTCAGAGGTCAGGATGTTGCTTTAGCTACGTGACTTTATAAGTGATTTTAAGTAGCTGTGGTCTGGCAACCGGGATGAGTGCAGCACATCCTATTCCGAATAGTACAATGATCTAAAGGAAATTAGTCCTGGGGCCCAAGGATTGCTAAACATAATGGTGTAACACGTGGATGACGAGAGAACATGCTCGATCTAATTCAGCATCTGCGACTGTGTGTTAGTGCAGAAGAAATTTAATTATTTTTAAAGCCAGTAAGACATATTATACGTTGCCTCAATGTTTTTCAGATAATTTGTCTTGCAGGAATACATATGTTCTCCTTGGGAAACGGATGTATTACTTGTACGCAAAACAAGAGACGTAAAACATAACATGACATAAAATTCAGAGTTCGTGCTTTATGTTTTCATTGAAGACTACTAATACAATTCAGAGCATTTTCAGTTTTTGTTCATTTTGATTTTGTTGAAACTGGAATTTCAAAATATAATTCCACATTTCTGCAAGTATAATCCCATGAATTACGAGCCATATAAGACGGGCTACCCAAGTACACATTTTTCATAACGCATTTCTGCGAATGAATTGGTGTTAGTTCTATCTTGCAGTAAACACAGGATATTTATGCCTATGTGATTATGAAGCCTGTGAGAGAACGACAAATACATATGACCATATTATAATAAATGTGTGCTTAAGATGGAGTGTAAATGTTAGAACGTGGTGGTGACAGTAAGAGGAACCCATTAAACGTCAAAGAAAATTAACATATTTACTCAGTGATAAAAAGAAGAAGTTAGTTTCTGAACAAACACCATCGTAACGAACTCTGTGTGATGAGCTTATAATACTGAACACGATCTCTTCCAAATAACATAAGACCACTTGACAGAGCAAATCGTATGTGTCATGCCCCAACCTGAAAGCATTTCATTAAGTTTCTAAGCCATATTTTCACCTAATAAGCTTTGTTGAGTTATGGACGTCAAACTTCTCCTTAATTCCACGCCAAGAAAACTCTTTATATCAGTGAAAACCGAGAGTTCCGTCTGCAGATCAATATACACATATGACACTGACCGCCACCTGTTGGCAACGTGGTTATATTATTATAAAACGTGGGGAAATAACTGGGGTTAATTTTGGATTTGGGTTCGACAATGAAATTACGATTTCTGTGGATGTACATATTATTTCCTTAAGTATTTGTGGAAATGCAGGTTGATAGAGTGAAATATGAATATGTTGCTATCTGGAGATACTCCAATATACCTATAGAAGTATAATTCCACTGCCCTTTATTGCTGCCTTTTCACGTGCTTTTTCTTAACTAATATAAACTCTGCACATAACCTCAAATAGACCGACAAATAGACAAAGTGACACACACTGCCCCGTTTTGGTTTCTTATAGATGACGTCTACCGGATTCGTGACTCGGTGGCGGACACGGTAAGAAATATCAGCGTCAGTCAATATTAGTCAAAGTGTGTAAATTATGACAATCCACGTTATGTAAATGACACCTGTATTTGGCCCGTATGCCTAACATAAGAATATAGTGTAGCCCTTATCAAAGTTTTTGAGCGATAATGAAGACACGAGTCTCCCAAATCCGGACACGTTTGTCGTGAGCTGTCAAGCTCAGTCGTGCAAAACCGGAGCAATAATTCAAATTTAGCCTCGCTATGGTTTCATGACAGGGCCTTTTTTAAATTTTTCCGTACTAACTCGCATAGTCAGTAGGTTTCTAACATCAAGACGGAAGGAAACCAAATGAGACGGTCGCTGCTCGCACTTTCACTTCATCGTGAGTAGCCAGCGGGTGTTACAACAGCTGTTACATCACCGCCACCCTGACTTGCCGCGAAAGAATACATCCTCCGGAACATAATCTTTTTTACTTTGTGGGTCAAGAGTCAAATGTCAACTTCATGCCACTTCAAAGACGCTTTGAGAATGTCTTCGTGGTCGATGTAAAATCAAGTTCTAACTGAAGCCTTCGTTGAGCAAAAGACGAATTTTGTAGTTCGACGTAATGCCATTTCGCTTATCACTTGTTTGATGCTTCACTGTGCTGTTTACATTCCTTGAATGAAGAGCGTAAAATTGAGGTTTAATAAGATAACCGTTCCTGTCTCCCGACCCTGCGAATGTTTCATCTCTCAAACTGCCTGACGGGATGCAGATCAGTTTTATTCTGGGTGTCTGCATTAAAGGCCGATCCCAGTGGCCACGCGATCTAAGGAGTGGTCTTCGGCCGCTCGCTTACTAGGATCGTGGGTTCGAATCCCACCGGGGCATGGATGTTTGTGTTGTGTTTGTTGTAAGGACGGTAATATGGAACGTAAAGTGACATGAAGGACGAAAGGATTTAACAGTACAAAAATGGATCAAAGAGGAAAAACCCCGGACAGGCAACAACAAAAAAATCCCGCCGGGAGCATGGATGTCTGTGTCTTGTGAGTGTTGTGTGTGGTCAGGTAGAGGTCTCTGTGTCGGGCTGATCACTCGTCCAGAGGAGTCCTACCGAGTGTGGTGTGTCTGAGTGTGATCGTGAAGCCTCGATAATGAGGAGGCCCTGGCTCCCTAAGGCTGTTGGCGCCACTGGGCGAAAAAAGTGCATTAAAGTCGGTGGACGATCTAAATGACTTGGCTTAGTGCTTTTACACTTGATATACATGGGTGTTCTTGTCGTTTGAATATAGCCTACGAATTTGATACTTAGTAACGTTAAAATTAATTGTTCTTTGCGTCTAACCTGAAGCAGACACTATAAAATTTCTAAAAGACTGCTAAGTTTTATTAAATGTAATTTACGTTGTGAAGGGCCCCGCAGCAGATGCTACGGACGCACCGCAGCCTTGAGGCTCATTGTACAACCCTGTGATGAAGATGATTAGTTTTCTTCGTTTTTCCGAATAATGAACCTGACAGGGGAAAACCTGTCCCAGTGCCACTTTGTCCAAGACAAATCCCACATGGACTGGCTCGGGATTGAACCCGGGCCTCCGCGGTGGGAGGCCGGCGGCTAACCGCCTGAGCCATGGCACGGCCTTATTAAATGTAATTACTTTGTGGAGAGTATTTACAAAATATACATATTGTGAGATCCTTAATGCCTTCCGCTCTTTATCCTTTAAACTTCAGTGGTAATTGTGCGTACCGTTTGTTGCTACATTAAGGAACCCTGCTTTCTGCCCAGACACGGTGTTTAAATGTTTCATATGACCCTCAGAAGAGACCCCCCCCCCCCCCCCAAACACCATTAACTGACTGTGTTCGTGATGGAGACTCGGGTAGTAACTGAAGTTTTGTATACGGTTTAGATAAACGCCAGCCTTCAGGCGGTTATTATGCATTGTTTAAGCACTTTACTGTTTAACATAGCATGGTGAGGCCATGTCTGTACGAAGCGTTGTATTAGATACGCTCTGAACAGATATTTGCAACATTTTAATCCGAAATAATTTCTAAAACCGGTGACAAAAACAACATGAAGACTACAATATCATGGGATATGACACTGTGATAGCTGGTAATTATTACTGACGCTTCGTATGGAGCATGCTGACTCCATCTTCAGGGTGGTCCAACAAGAAGAAGATTGCATTCTAAGTCACCAGCGCTCTAAACAGTTCAAATCACGCAATTGATATAGTTTACGAACCGTAACATAGTATTATAGCAAATACGATATACGGCTAGTCTTGGACACTTTGTGTGATGGGAATGTCGTACGAGTTTTTTCTTTTTTGTTCCTCTCATGCGGTACAGGTGGAAATGTATTAGATAATAGTTGCGTAAGTACAAGCCCCACTTTCTTTCTACAACACGAACGATTTGTTGCTGAATAAGCCTAACTCCATCACGCACATTTAAAGCCATAGGTACATGTTGCCCGGTAAAATATATGGGTTAAAATGAAATAACGACTAACGATTTCTGGGATTGCGGAAGTCTGTATTTAGCTTGAATGACTCCAACACCTCCTTTGGGGAGATGACGGAGACTTCTGAGTCCTTCACGACTTTAAGAGTTACCTGTAATTTATGTACTTGTTTTAGGAATCGAAGAAGCTGCAGAGATGATGACTGTCACGACAAGTCTGGATATGGGTAGAAAATATTGTCAGAGATAACCGGTACCTTTCGTGTTAGAACGATGTTATTGGACGTACAGTGTTTAAGCCTTTCTATCAGACGCTGGAGTTGCCAAATTAACGACAATCCTTAATAATAAATTTAACACCATTTAAGGTGCTTAGCGTCTGAACATTCTTACAGTTAAATGTTTCTTTCATTTTTGTCATGAACTTTAAAGCTTTGTAGTACACATCTTACTGTAAAATACACTACTTGAAGAATTATATTATGAAGAAGCAGTTCCTGCACAGATACAAATGAATGCTGTAGCTGACGTTTTTTTCTTCTTTCTTTCTTTCTTTGAGAAGGGCCCCGCAGCAGAAGCTACGGACGTACCACAGCCTTGAGGCTTAGTGTGCAACCCTGTGATGAAGATGAAGAGAAAGATGATCAGTTTTTTTTTTCATTTTTCCAAGTCATGGAGCACCAGTGGAATGAAATTGACAGGGGAAAACCGAAGTACTCGGGAAAGAATCTGCCCCAGTGCCACTTTATCCACCACAAATCCCACATGGACTCACCCCGGCATCGAACCCGGGCCTCGTGTTGGGAGGTGACGCGCCTTCGCTGCGGCTGCTATTACTGCTGTTGATACTACTACTACTACTACTACTACTACTACTACTACTACTACAATACTACTACCATTACTACTACTACTGAGCCTACCCCTGCTAGATTGTGCCATTGCGATCGCGAAACATGGACTTCTGACAAGAATTACACTTTATCCGTTAACAATCCCAAATGAGGAATAAATATAGGGCGAAGTAAAAACGCCAAGCAAAACTTTGATCAATGATAAAGGAACCACAACAAACCCTTGAATGAACACGTGAAGAAGGAGGAAGTGGAGAAGGTAGGAAGAGAGAGAAGAAAGTGTGGAAAATGATTTGAAGGAGAGGAGGAGAAGATGACTGAGAAGAATTCAATTGTAAAAAGACAAAGGACGTGTAGAATTAGGACAATAAGAAAACAGACGGAACTATAAGATGGGAATAGAAATGAAATGAAGACGAAAGTAGATTGAGGAAGTTAAGAAAATTATAGACTTTTGTAACGAGACATCCTGTAGTTCAGTAGATAAGTCCAAACCCTGGAACAGTCTAGTGCTTCTACCTGTAGGTCACAGGGGAGGGGGATAGAAATACCTCAAGCAGGCACGATAAATGCCTATCAGGACCGTATACGTCTAGTACTAGGAAGCTACTAGAAACCGGCTGCTTCACGGTGATATTTACCGGTTTCGTACGTGGTGTGACCTTTATTCAGCTTGACTGTATGGTTCTGCTAGGTCATCATTGTCAGTCCGTGCCCTCTGGGATTGCGTGTGTTGTGCAACGCTTACGTAACGCCAGGATGACACACACAAGGGACCGGCTCGAAACATCTACTGTGGTATACGTGAAGACGTCCCTCAGAAGTGGGTGCAATACGTGCGTTACTTTCTTTGTCTAGCTTCGTGTAATGTTATGAGATAAGTGCGTATGCTTTGTAGGCAGTGTGCAAGATTTTGTATTGTTCACATAAGTGAAATGCCACGGAAATAGGATAACGCTCAACCTCTATAACTAACTAACTAACTAACTAACTAACTAACTAACTATATGTAACAGTCCTTCCTAAGAAGGTAACAGGTCCTCAGCTAGTCAGGTAATTTCCCACATTTTATGGAACCCGAAGGTTCATTACAGTATTCACAAGCCCACGCCACCTGTCCCTATCCTGAGCCAGATCAACCAGTCCATGCCTCTCCATCCAGCTTCTTGAAGATTTATTTTAATATTATTTTTCCATTTACGCCTAGGTCTTCCCAGTGGTCTCTTTCCCTCAGGTCTTCCCACCAAAACCTCTCATATCTCCCATACATGCCAGGAACCCCCCCCCCCCCAACTCGTTCTTAAGAACGATGACGAGTCTCCTATACAATAGGTACTGGTGTTCCTACCCGGGGTAAAGCGGCCGGGGCGTGAAGTTCACCAGTCATCTCTATATAGAGTCGAGGTTAATGATGAGTGGAGCTATAAATCTTCTCACCCTATATGCCTTGATGGCGTGGAGAAGGGACGAGTTCAGCTTTTTTCGTGAAGTCAACAATTAGTTTTCTCAGACGGTAACGCTTCTGCTTCATATTCCAGAGGTGCAGGGTTCTAAACAGCGCTGGGATATGGCTGTCCTAAATGATTTTCATGTAGTTTTCTCTCAGTCTCCTACAGGTCAGTGACGACATATTATACCTCGCACTAGGCCGCGACTCCACATCCTTTCCAATTCGCAGTACGCCATCATCCAATTATTCTATGATATTTACTGTGAGTCATTAAAAATGTCGTTGAGTAAACTACAAAAAAATTTTATTACGTCTAAATTCCGGATATTTATGGTCTTTTCGTGATCTTTTCCTTTGTACAACGAAGTGCGAAGTGCATACGTGGACAGATAATGAGGAAGTCCTGTCCATTACCCAGCCTGGATAAGGGGCAGTACGTGTATTGCTAATAAAAAAATAAACAATTTCAAATAGTAAAAGTCTTTAAACTTAACAGTACTACTGTTACTCCAGTGTAGCCGAACTGTTGGATACAGTGCCACTGCCGTAGTCAAACCCTGTACCGACTGGTTTCCAGTATCGTCCTTGTAAGTGCAACCGGTTTACTCGTATAGTCAAATCAGTTTTAATGTAACCTGACTCAGCACATTTCTCTGTTGTGAACACACAGAACACTTTTGGTTTCTTGGTACTCATACAGGTAGGGGTCTCAGTAACCAAATCGCTTGTGGCAAGATGTCACGGTTCAAATGCCATTCAAATAACTTGAATATTTCTTCTGTAATTCCTCTCTGGAATTTGTCCAACTTCTTGCAATAATCTTTTGATATGAGGCAGCTAACAGTATTCCAACTCATATGCTTCGGTGACATAGAGTCCTATACGTTTCCTTTACCTGGGCTCCTTGGTACACCGGCACACAGTAGCAGACACAGAAGTTCCATTTCCAATAGCACTGTTTCTTCGTACTTTACTGACTGGGCTGTGGCTTTTCGGTGGAACGCTCTTCATGCTCCTCATAGCTTTATTAGCGACTTACTTGTGTCACTCAATACGAGCCTTGATATAACCACATAAAATACACTATTCCTTCAGTATTATTCCTTGGGGAGTAAACCGGAAAGGATATTTCCCCTCTTAAACGGAATCTGGAAGTTTATTGCCGCTGTAATAAGAATGTGTCACTGATCCCTAGCGTCAGCCAGATTGACCAAGTCCACAACCCCACACCCTCTTTAAATGTCACACACAGCAATGTTTTTGCTATATACGTCCACGAGTTTAGTTTAAAATGTCATTGTGATTACTCGAAAGAGACAGCAAAATAAAAACTTGAAAGTAATGTAGATTATTTGTCTGATTAAAGGGGGGTAAGTTTTTGTGATGCAGTTTTAGACCTAGTCGCCGTACCGCAGTCACTAGGCGGTACGGACTTAATTCCGGTGGAGACCGGAATTGGTATTTTCATAACTTCGTCTAGACCGACCGTGGAAGCTACCCAGTTTTTCTACCCATTACTGGCCTACTGAAAATTCGTTTTCTGGCCTAAGTAACCGGTGAATGACTTCAACTGTAATGTCACTGTGTCGACAGGATTCAGTAGACGTTCGAATTTCACCTGAACAATGCGGTTTTGGGCATTGGTTAGTGTTTGTACTGTATGATAATGGTTTCGTAATTTAATAGACAGAGGAGTAGATACCTGAGAAATTTCTCCAGTGTGTTATAGGCTTATCTAGCGTGAAGGAATGTCAGATATGCCCATAGTATATTACGTAAAAATTTACAACAGAAAGTTTTACCAATTGTTTTCAGGGATATTTATGTAAGACTTTTGTGTGAAAACTTGCACGGAAGATATAATTTGAAAGACGTAGGCGGAGGTTAGAGAATGATAAGTTTAAGGGACGTAAGGGCACAATGTCAGAAAGTGAAATTCATTCAACTAGTTCAGTTTTAACGGCCGATGGCCGGTCGTTGTGAAGATGGTAAAAGCAAAACTTCGAGTCACATATAAGGCTGGGAATTCCGTGGTCAGCTGAGTAAATCATTTTGCTGGATGGACGGAGCTAGTCCCGAACGTTGTCATTGACGCGCTGTGCGCCCGAGAAACTATTTGAGTATCTTTACTTAAAGACCCATCTCGAATTTGTTTTGAATTTTCTGAATTTTTATCTCTCCCACACGTTTTTGCGCAGTAAAATTATGCACCTTTAATCCGAATCATACTTCATACACACACTTCGTACAAAGGATGCATGAAGATATTATTAAAGAAGTATGGATTTTGAGGAGCTTCATTATTTGTGTGTCTTACCAAATATTGCCAGGGTGATGAAATCACATAGGATTAAATGGGATGGGTATGGAGCACATACGGGGGGAGAAGGGATACGTGTACAGGATTTTGGTTGGGAAACGTGAGGGAAAGAGACCGCTTGGAAGACTTGAACTTAGATGGGAGGATAATATTAGAAAGGAACTTAGAGGGAATAAGATGCGATGTGCCCTGGACTGGAATCATATGGCTCAGGATGGGGACAAGTTGCGGGCTCTTGTGAGCACAATAACGAAACTTCGGGGCGATAAACTGCAGGGAATTTGTAAACTATCTGAGGAACTATTATTAACTTAACTTCTGAAGAAGGACTCTGCTTCATGGAGTTAATGAATTAATTATGATATATTGCGAGTGCCCATTGCTAGTCTTGCCAGCTACATTTCCTCAAACACGTCGTGTATATTTGTTACAACTTTTCCTTCCTTCACAATTTTCAGTAATGTACTTGCTGTACCTTAGTATTAAAAATATGACTAGAGTCTCTATAGAAAAATGGGCAATTAGAATTTTGTCTTTGGGACTCTGTGCTGGTTCTTGCACATTCTTGTTCTCTGGAGGTCATGTAAAGTACAGGCAACACTGTGAGTGACCTTTGAGATAGGATTGGCTTGCCAAATGCGGATGTACTGAAAACAGTGTTAGGGTCCGGTGGCAGCTGTTGGTATTTCCACTTAGAGCTTCGTGGCGGGTAGTGTAATGCTGCTTGAGATGTATTTGCTTTAATGGTTTCACTATTTCAAATGACGAAGCTATAACTTATTGGTGTTATTCGTTTGTTTTGCGTGATATTTTGACTAACTTTAATTGAAAAGAGAATTGAAAGGTTTTTTCCTGGAAAGTGTAATCCTACATTTCGAGGAACTTAAAATTTTACTTATCGACTTACTCTAAAACGATCCATCGTACAATAATTACTACATATTACATAGCGTAAGCCTCATTAAGGATACAAATTTCGTTTGTGATATGTTTTGATGTGGTGCGTATTTAACGAAATGCGAGGAAAATGTCTTTTGACTTTGTGCCTGTGATTACCTTTGCTGAAATGTATTGTTATCTGCGGCACATTGAGGCTAGTTAATTATTTTATTCCAACAAATGCACTACACTGTTTTAGTGTTTTCTTGTCCCTGCATATGTTTCGACAGTCCTTGTGCCATCCTCAGAGGTGTCGAGAGTTCACAATTTCAATGCATCCAATTCACTTTCACACCATATAATTCACTATCACCGAATGATCGTTTCCATTTACTCTGACGTGAATGTATTTTGGTGTTAATTTTTCGATTATACATATCTTATTGAACCATATGGATGCATTTGTTTTATGAAGTTTCTCTTTGATGTTCTTGTAGCGGTGTACTAATTAATAATATAACTAATATAATATGTTGTGAAAGTGAATTGGATGCATTGAATATTGTGAACTCTCAACGACACCCCTGAGGATGACACAAGAAGTGCCGAAACATATGTAGGGGCAAGAAAACACTTAAAGAGTGTAGTGCATTTGTTGGAATGAAATAATTAATTATTGAAATGCACGGTATATATAATATAAAGTACATTGAGGCTAGTTCAGACAAGTATCAAAGAACTGACGTACAATGTATGAAGATTGCTTACGTCTATGATTTGACGCTTTGTATCTTCGTAAAGAGGTACCAGCGTATGGGAAGAACGTAGGCCTGCTGGCTGAATCTTCAGAAGCGAAGGGTGGGCGTGTAGATGTGTTCAGCGACAGACAGTAGGAAGCACTTGTGTCCCAGACTGGATGACGTATTTATACAGTTGTTTATACTGCTAAACTATCGCACACCGCTTTGTAAAAAAATACTAAACGAGAGATTTATCCCTTTAATGATGCAGGGGGTATGTAATATAACTGAATGTACTGCAAATATCGTATATGATTATGGGATTCAGGTTCTGACAGTGGTGACGGCTATGATACTGTCTTTTGGGATCCTGATAATGAACGTAGCTGTTTTTTAATTCTGTACGTATGTACCAGATTATACGTCGTCATATTCCAAAAACAGTACTTTAATCGGCAAATGTTTACAAAATTTTTTTGGACGATCTTCTAAACTTTGATACCAAAACGCCAGTTTGGCCGTGCCATGGCTCAGGCAGTTAGTCGCCGGCCTTCCACCGCGGAGGCCCGGTTCGATCCCGGATCAGTCCGTGTGGGATTTGTAGTGGACAAAGTGGCACTGGGACAGGTTTTCCCCCCGAGTACTTCGGTTTTCCCCTGTCAATTTCATTCCACTGGTGCTCCATTACTTCGAAAAGTGAAAGAAAACTAATCATCTTTCTCTTCATCTCCATCACAAGGGTTGCACAATAAGCCTTAAGGCTGGGGTGCGTCCGTAGCATCTGCTGCGGGGCCCTTCTCCACAAAAAAACAAATTGCCAGTTTCTGATCTCTCTGTGCACGTAACACCATCTTCTTATGCAACACCAATATAGCTACAAGGAGTCTCTGACAGATACCATTGTTTAGCACCGTATGTTGTACACTTCTCTGTCTTTGAGGAAGTTGTTAGCGTCCTTCTCCACCTGTTAGCCCCTCTGCAGGTATTGCTGCAGTGTGTGGCTCTTGTCAATGCACACACCGTATTGCGTGTGTATCGAATGATGTAACATGTTTCGTAGCTTCCTTAACGTCACTGTAAAAAAATCGTCAGAGAGCAAAGAGAAAACAAGTAAATACCGAATTATGAAACGAGTGTATATATGTACTTAGTTGGGTACAGTTATTGATAACAATATGTCTTTACGACCTTGCATGGCCGAACGGTTACCAGCGTGTTTGAAGAAATTGACACCTTCGGACTCTGAAGATGAAGGCAGCAAGTTCCTACGAAACTTTGGTAAACATTTACTGACTTGCAATGGCGTCTCATTTCTTGAGACCTCATCTTGATTTCTCTCTCGTCAGAACATCAAAGATAACGAATTCTAAGGTGGTTGAATCAGGTCGGTTACAGCAGGGGTAAGCAAGTTAAAGTCGTGAGGGTAACTGGATATGTTTTTGAACATTTGGCGCCGGTACGGAATATCGCAATGTGACGAGCAGTTGTGACACTGGATGGAAACTAGACAAAATTGTAACTAGTTATGGTAGTAATCTTGTGAATATTATTATAGTTAATAGCGCTAGTAATTATGTAATTACAAATGTAACGAATTGTGGTAGTAATCTTGTAATTATAAATAACTGTGGTAGTAATCTAGCAATTACAACTGATTCCGGTAGTAGGGTCTGAAGGATTTTTCCTTTTTTTTTTCGTTTTGAAAGTCAAGTACTTCCCCCCTGCCCCAGACATAGCATACTGCCTTCTTTCACTTTTCTCACTTACGCCTTTTTTTTTCCGAAGTAACAGCGTATTATTTGGCAAGTTACAATAACGCTGCATCATTCTGTTAGTACTCGCATATACCGTAGAGTTAGGAAGAGATACCCACCGTGGCAATATTTAACCCTGCGGAATTTGCCCACTTTTTCGAATTTTGGTTCAAATCGAAAAACAGAACTGGATGCTTTACCTGAAGACACAAGAGCGCTTCTACAGGCATCTTGATCTTAACTCGCGCAATACTTGTGTGAACGAAACATGTTGTCACAAAAGTTGTAGAGATAACATTTTATACTTATTCTATAGGGGTTAGAATACCAGAGGATGAACCATACCGTGGTTCAGGCGGTTAGTCGCCGGCTTCTCACAGACGAGGGTCGTGATCCATCCCAAGGCTGTACCTGTAGGTTTCTGTGGTCGACCAAGCAGCACCTGGCCTGAGCGATTACCCCTGTTTTCCATGCTAGTGAACTTTGTACGCACGTAGCTGTACTGCGGTTTACGAAATAATGAAACATAACTGAGCTAAGGGGCCGGAATTCTTAAGTTATGCGTGTGTTTCTTAAAGTGTTTTATTTATGATTAGAAAGTATACATGCTTCTGTATTTTCCCCAAAATGTCTTCATTCATGGGTACAGAAGATTGAAAACTTCATCCCAAAACCTGCTGTTTGCGTGATTAATGAAGAGATAGTAGGTACGGAACAAGACCATTACATTGGGATCGAGAGGGGGCCAACAGATCAGTTGATAGGTAGAAATAAGTCGACAGTTGAATGACTGTAACAGACGTTAAATTATTAGGTTGATGCTTACGCAGACCGCAGGCTTTATTGAGTGTAGATGGAGAAATGAGTACAGCTTACCGACTGCACTAGTCTCGTGTCACTCAAAAGGTTCAATAAAAAATGTACCATAAAATCAAAACTCCTTAGTTGGGTATTTTAGTGAGTGCGAGATTGAATTACTATCGTTCTGAACACTCAAATATTGTAAGTTTTGCCGTCTTGTCTATTGGTTAATGGATACCGACGCATGATTCTCGTTAATGCGGAGGGATTGTAATGGCGAATAACACAGTAAACAATATGCTACAAGAAAACTCCGTCCTGAGTCGGATGGTTCGCGGGCAACAGCATAAATATTACTTCTGGTTTGCTATTACTGCCTGAACTCAGATATATGTTGATCTTGCTGCACTACTGGTGATTTAGATAAACGTGTTTTGCGTGACGTGCTAATTGTACGATAAGAGTGCATCAGTATTTTTGTAGACCGATTGTAAGAAGAGCACTTTGAGCCAATACCAGTAGCTGCGATATCTACACGTAATTCGTGCACGATGTTAAACCGCTGGAAGAATACGGTCCAGCGTTTCTGCTTGTATAGAGATCTGTGATCATCCAACGGGTTATACAGTTTGTCGGAATAAGAATGTAGGAAAGTTTCTACAGTAAAGGTAAAGGTAAAGCAACCCCATTACAGGCTTAGACAGGCCCTGAGGGGTCCAGGAGGTTGAGGCTTCCAGATTTGTAGACAATCGGCACATGAAGGTGGTAAGGTTGTCAACCCTACGCACCGGCCGCCTTTACCCCCCAGGAAATATTCCTGGTACTCATTTCTGTTAGAGGCTGAGTCGACCCCAGGGCCATAGTGCGACCGAAACGATTATGTCAAGGAATTAATTCCAATGACACCATAGGGAATCGAACCCGCGATGTTCCGGTTTGTAAGTTTCTACAGTAGAAGAAACAAATATACGAATATCTGTGTTGCGCCACGGAGAAGACGGAAACAAAGTGGATGATGTGAAAGAAGGGAAGTATTAAGAGTATAAAAACGGGAGTTCGGAAGTGGAAAAATGAACAATTCGGAGGAGAAGAGATGGCTTCACATGTTGTCAAATTACCCACATTCTTTTAGACTCATCCATTTAGTAATGGAAACCTTGTTCTGCGTGAAGAAGTAAGTGGCATGATCAAGATTACTCCCCACGTGCTGCCACAGATTTTCCTTTCATCACTTGCCATTGTATTACACGAAAGTTCCGTCGTTTTAATTCCCTTAATCACTCCCATATGCTTTGCGTGCAAACCGTAGCGTTAAACAATTTTCACTGTTAGTTTATTGTAACATTTTATAAATTCTTGAAGAGGTTTTTGGCCAGGCTCGTATGGAAACGGATATACATTGCCTGTTGAGTTTAATTTAAAATTTAAACATTACAATTTTTTTTTGAATCATCATCCCGTTGTGCGTATATATAATATCATTATTAATGGCTATAGTTGGGCGATTTTACGTAACTACGAGAGCATATGCATTAAAGTATATTATTCCTTGTAGGAAATAATAAGTTATATATTTTCATAATTTTATAATTTTAATTTTAAACTGTAAAAGGGAGGCCTCCAACATATAATTTTCATTTATGATTTTGTGTTTCTGCCTGATGATGGCCAGCGTACGGTGCCGAAACATGTAGGATAATAAAAATGAGCATGAAGATAATGATGTGTTTATTCTTTAAAGACTGAAATAGTGATTTAAACATTATATTTTTATGTATTTCGATGGTTAACGTATAATATGCATTATAATTACCGTATTGTGGGATCTGAAGCCATATGACTTGGTAAATAGACAAGGAGGAGCCTACTGCCTCCAGTTTTAGTGGAAAGGTACGTATACTCTGAGTAGGGAAGCAGCAGGTTTCTCCGAAACCTTACGTTACCCTAAATTTTAGGCGCAATAGGCTCCACCAAAATGTTGGCACTTATCCATCAAAATACGTGGCGTCAAATCCATCTGTATCGCCATGAGAACCTCAAATCTCATACGTAGGACTAATTTATATTCAACAGACAATCGGTTAAATCACCGTGTAACTCAACTACACATTTGTGTGATAAGAGTATAGGCCTATATTGGCGTTACACTTTAAAACCTTTTGTTTTTAAATTCTTCTATTGATATCATAAGCTTGACTAGCTGTAATCATCTTGGTAGACGTCATCTCTTAGTGCTTTCAGCAATCAACAAATATAATTAGTTAATTCACCATTTAACACAACTATATATTTGTGTTGTTGTATAGTTGTGTTAGGCGGTGATTTGACTGATGGTTTATTGTTGTTTGTTGTTGATTCTTGAAAGCAAAACGGGATGACGTCCATCAAGCTAATTTGTATTTTTTAAAAGAAGCAGATGTAGGGCTTAAATTGTCAAAGTATGGCACAAAGTTTTGTTTCTTCTTGTAGTATCCAATCCGGTAGCTAAGAGTAGAATCACTGGAGATATTTATGTCGTACAATAACGGAAAGACTGCTCACTTGGTGTGTGAGTGGGGGGGGGGGGGGGGGGGAAGGCTACAAGCATCAGCACTCAACTTATCGTTTATCTGTGAGAGGTGAATTAATTCTGAATTAGATATAAGCTTAAGTACACTCAGCGTTAAGAGTAACATGCATGTTTTTATGGGAAATTTATTTCCTAAGACGCTAACAAACAAAAAAAAAAAAAACGGATATTTTCCTCTTATTTTGCCATAATGGCTTCCACTGTAAATATGTTTCTTCTGTAAGATAGAATTGAAAACATTGCACAGTTCAGTTGAAAGAGTATTTTAATAATCAGGCGTAGCATAATAGAAATATGCACGCTAAACGTAATATCCTCCACAATTTTGAATTGTGACGATTACGCATATTTATAAAGACAGAAAGGTCTGTCATATATATTTACGAAGGTATTAACTGCTCATGATTCCATGTGGGATTTGTGGTGGACAAAATGGCACTGGGACAGGTTTTTTCCCCGAATACTTAGGTTTTCCCCTGTCAGTTTCATTCCACCTGTGCTCCATTACACGGAAAACCGAAAAAAACTAACCATCTTATCACAGGGCTACACAATATGTCTCAAGGCTGCGGTGCGTCCGTAGCATCTGCTGCGGGGCCCTTCACCACAAAAAAAAACCTCTCATAATATCTTCTATCTGCTTTAACATAGGTAGTCACTTTCTAATTCAGTAATTTACCAAACCACAAGCTTCCCGCTGTTACCTTTTTGTTTCTATTCAAAAAGGGTGGTTACTTGGAGTTAACCTGGAGAAAGAGAGCTAAGAGGAATCCAAAATGTTATTCTTTTCTGCATGGTGATTGTAAAGTAAATACGGGACGGAGTGACTGCAGAGGGCTACATGTACATGCTTGAACATTTCGTGTTGCCCATTGTTTCTCAGTGCATTTCGGACCACCACATTTTGCGCTTCCCTTTCGTGCTTAAAACCTCTTCCCAGATCGGCAGATTTGTGCTTCGAGAACCAATAGAATACCTCCGTATGCTTTTTTTTTTGGGGGGGGGGGGGGCGCGGCCGAATACGAAGTCTACCGATCAAAACCAGGAACACAAGATGAACTGGAACAACAAATTCGATATACTTCTTACGGGAAAGTGTGTAGTCTGTGTCTTCCAGGTTGCAGAAATGCATTCAAAATGCTGGGGCCTGTGCTGAAATCTGACACTATATGTTAATGTAAAGGTAAAGGTAAAGGTAAAGGTAAAGGTAAAGTTATCCTATTACAGGCCTGGAGAGGCATTTAGGGTTCCAGGAGCCTGAGGCTCCCATATTTCTAGACAATCGGCACAGGAAGGTAGTAAGGTTGTCAGCCCTACGCACCGGCCACCTTTACCCCCCAGGAAATATTCCTGGTACTCATTTCTGTTAGAGGCTGATTCGATCCCAGGGCCATAGTGCGACCGAAAGGATTATGTCAATAAAAAATTCCAAAGACACCATTGGGAATCGAACCCGCGACCTTCTGGCTTGTAGCGCAGTGCCCTCCCTTTATGGTAGTGTATGGGCTTTAAAATGGTGTAAGAATTATGGCAAAATGGCACTCCATTTAGGAGACACAGCCATTTAACTTTATGTAGTTACTGTACAATCACCCTGCACACAACTTATTAACAATTTTTATCTAAGTAACATGAAACTAGGTTTAAGAATAATGTTAACAATGAAGTTAGTTCCATCTGTGTCTGTCTCACAATAACCCCACTGAAACTAGTAACTGAAGTACTTCCTAAGCAACGCCAGTGCATGGAGAACTGCACTATGACCAAATGGGGTTTGGAGCTTTTGTATATATTTACTTAACACGATTTCACGTTGAACAGAGGTCAGAATATAAAGAAAATAAGGAGCGATGACATCTTAAGCATTCCTTCAATCAAGAGCACACAGATCTATGCTCTTCTGGAATATTACGCAGCGTCATGTGGTAATTGTTTACCGACGTTTCGGGGCAACGTATCGGTCCCATCTTCACGGGTCAGGAGTCGGAGTAGGGAAAAAACTCTTGACCCGTGACGATGGGACCGTTACGTTGTCCCGAAACGTCGGTAAACAATTACCACACGACGCCGCGTAATATCCCAGAAGAGCTCAGATCTCATCAACATCGCGTCGGAAGCCTTAAATCAAGAGCACACACTTTAAGGACTGTGAATATAAAACGTCCCCCCAAGCCCGAATATCTGAAAGAAATCTGCATTCACATCCGGAAGAACTATTATACTATCTTAATCCTAACCATTTTAATGACGTATTTTAAACCTATTTTATCACATTTATTAAGCTTAACATAATTTTTTGACTACTGATTTCGGCTTATCGTATCTTTTATGATACTCTTATGAACTTGGGATTTCAGCCATATACGTACATGATGTGATATAGTATTATGCAACGTACATAATAATTTATTTTGTGTCTTATTTGCCTGCTGATGCTTCATTAAGCCGAAACATGTTGCATTAAACTACCCAATATACAAAAAGAGTTGTGACTGACGGTTATTATCCATCTAGTAACTAAAGGACTTTGTATAACATGCAGCAGCGACTGCTGAGCGCACCTGGCGGTACGGGAGCAACAATGGCAGCTGGTATCTGGTTTATTGTTAACTTGTGATGTAAATTTGACACAGAGAGCGAAACGTTTCTGCGTATACTAATGAACATTAACAAGATAACATAACAGCAACTTGTTACGCGTGAAGAAGTGAAAGTGTAGGTTAGAGCGGACACTGCATTGGTTGATGTGTTAAATCAGGAGCAAGAGGAGAGGGAAACGTCGGAACTAATAAATGTGTTAAACACAAAACAAATACAACATCAGTGAAAAGCAACATAAATTCTATAACTAAAAACGAGTCACAAACAAAGATGGCCGGTTTCAAGCACGTAAGTGACACACGGTATTGAAGGTTTTGTAACAAAAGATTCTTTTGGTTCGTGAGAGGGAAAGAGGGGGAGAGAGATTATAAAAAACATTTTGAGTTTATTTGTTACCTTTGTCAGATGTTAAGGAAACTCCATGCTTACCCAAAACTCCATTACCATTGTTACAAAATTCGACAATCGACCCCGTTCAATTCAGATTTCTACAGTTTGTATAACACATTCATATTTGATTGAAAATCTGTTTTCATGATATTGTGTAAACAAAATTTCCTAAACTTATACATTTGGGCCACAGACTCAGTCCGAAGCAGACGAAGTACTTCGGCGAGAGCGAACAGTCACCCTCCGTCAGTTACGTCTTTGTCTGTTCCTAATTGTTTAGAGTATGAAGCAGGAACCGCTCTTTGCCTTACCACACCGGAAAAAGCAGTACAGGGCATACACAAAAGAATGGTGCGGTTTTAATAGTGTTCACTATTAAAACCACACCATTCTTTTGTGTATACCTGTATATAGAGATGTACTAAAGACAGGAGTACACATCTTCTTCACATGCATTATTTGCAAATTTACGTACCTCATTCACATTTATATTCATGTATTGCAGACAAAAATTTGTTGCTGTAAACTCATTCGCGCTACAGTTATCGCATTACTCATTGGGAAAAAATTATTTTTCATTTTAACTGTTTGCAAATCTCCAAGTGGAAAAAGACGCTTCTAAGTTGAGAGTATAATTGAGATTTATTTTTTTGTCATGCGCTATTCTGTTTGCAATTAGCAGTTATGGAGAAAAATGATAATGTTCGCTTTACGTTTCATGGACGTTATATTTTGTGGATGCAAAGAGAGAGTGGTGGTGTAGCACGTATATGCTTGTATATGTGTGTATATACACCGGCCATTTGATCGTCGTTTCCATGTAAAAATCTTGCACTTTTCTTTCCTGTTTTTCTGACGTAAGACTCGTGTCTTGTTTCTGCGGCGGAATTTTCTCAGCGTCTTTGAAAACAAACGTTTTCAGGCAGTCCTCTACACCGAGTGCTTTTCTCAAGAGAACGAACCAGAACTTCTCACTATTACGTAATTTCTTTTCGTTACAGTTGTTTTTTTCTCAAGACGCTTATATAAGCCGTGACTGAGCGTACGGCTGGGGCTGCATGTTGGTCTAGCGGGGTTTACGAAATCGAGACGCATTAAAGGATGGTGTGAATAGGATTGTCGTAGAAATGTAGGAAGTGTGGCCGTACCGCAAAAGAATGCTGTTTTCCCACACTTTATACGTCTCTGTACAGAGAATTGTAATGCACTGATCGTAAAGACTTAACCGCTCGGCGAATAAATGAAGCTGAGAGACATAATACAAAACAAACATTTTTTTGGTGAGGGTTATTTATTAAATTATTTTGTGCTATTTTCATTGATTACCCAACACGAATGTATATATTTTTTTTCCTATGGCTCGACAGCTTTATATGGGCCTGGGCCTCCTCGTTTCGTCGAGGTTTCACGATCACACACATTAGACACACCACACTCGGTAGGACTCCTCTGGACGAGGGACCAGCTCGTCGCAGAGACCTCTACCTGACAACACACAACACTCACAACAGACAGACATCCATGCCCCGGTGGGATTCGAACCCACAATCCTAGTAAGCGAGCGGCCGCAGATACACGCCTTAGACAACACGGCCACTGGGATCGGCACGAGTGCATATAGTAAAGACTAATCTTCCCGTTCGTCCGTCCGCTGTCAGTTGAAATCTATAAGCAAGGATTAATTTTGCTATGTGGTAAATAACTATTGACGTACAGGGACAAAGAGCGTCTAAGTTTATAAACATTAAATATCGTCAATAGAAATACTTTGTTTTATTGTTAATATATTTTAAGGCAATATGTGTTATAATTTAACGTTTTTAATTATACTATTATATATATTAATTAATACTAATTATAAAGTTTTAACAACCACCATAACAGTGGTGGTGAAAAGGCAACACCTATTTTATAGAATGTAAGATAGAGATCTGAATTAACTTTGAATAATACAGTTGTATAGTATATGGCTTATCATTTTAATGACCTGAAGATGACCAACATTGGTCGAAACATGTTGCGTTAAGATCTTCGCTCTTGTGGGATGTTACGCAGCGTTGATTGATAGTTAGTTGCGGAAGTTTCGGGACAGCCTATCAGTCGCATCTTCAAGGGTTAAGCGGTCTTCTTGGACTGCTTAACCCTTGAAGATGGGTCCGATAGGTTGTCCCGAAAGTCCATAACTAACCACTAATGAACGCTGCGTAAAATCGTAGAATAGCGGAGATCTCATTTACACCGCAGCAGAAGCTTGAAATTAGGCATGTTGCCTTAAATTAATAGTAATACAAATTGCATGTGTTGACTGCATTTAATCCTCTATAATTACGTAAGCCGATCTGCCAGTGGCCACACGGTCTAAGGCGTGGGTCTGCGGCCGCTCGCTTACTGGGATTTTGGGTTCGAATTCCATCGGAGACTTGGATGTCTGTCTCTTGTGAGTGTTGTGTGTTGTCAGGTAGAGGTCTGTGCGTCGGGCTGATCACTCTTCCAGAGGGGTCCTACCGAGCGTGGTGTGTCTTGAGTATGATCGTGGAGCCTCGACAGTGAGGAGGCCCTGGCCCACTAGGGGCTGTTGCGCCACTGGGGGGGGGGGGGGGAACTATGTCTAACACGACGGGATGTTTAACGTAAATTTCACGTCCAACGTTTCTGTAGCGTGATACCAATAAAGTTTAAAGTTTTAGAACAATAAATTTGTGAGATATGAGGTTATCAAGGCGGTGACTAAGTGACATTGTATTTACTGTATGTATTTTGTTTTGTAATTGTGTATAGTTTGTTTTGTATTGTTATTTTTATGTATATTTTATGTCCATTTGTATTGTGTGTACTAGTGTAAGGACTGCTGCCACCGGGCGAAAACCCAATTGCAGTAAATAATAATAATAATAACAATAACATACTGTCTCCTTGTCATTGCTGGAATTCGGAATTAATGGAGTTGGCTTACGGTTTACGTCATGTAGTGCGTTGTTGTTCGTCTCTTTCTGGGTGTTTTGTAAGAAGGTCTAAGGAACACAAAGTAACCTTCTCAGTCTGTGGGCATTTCTTACCTTCATCATTAGACCGTGTCCTGAACTGGACGGTTCCGGTTCCATCTGAGCAATCTGTTTTGTTACGATCCATTTTGGCAGTATCCTGCCGCCTGTGACCTTTCTTCCGTGTGTAGCTAAGCTTTTCCAATTTTTTTCAATCAAAATGTTGTGTAATTATATGAAGCCAAGTGGTAACTATGTGTACCATTAAGAAACATTTCGCCACACTGTGTCTCGTATCATTCTCAAAATAAATACCTGTTATTCCCGTGAACAGCATTAACCGACTGGTGTTGGTAATGGAGAAGGGATGTGTTGTCTGTAAGGTAGGAACTAAAGTTTCTTGTAAAGCTTAGATAAATCTCAATCAAAGGGTTGTTATCCTTGTTTCTCCAGGCATTTAACACAACCAGCGGAAGTCAGTATAATTTAACATCTGTAACATTCAGTAAAGTTACTGTCAAAGTATATTCGACTGACGAGAGTTGCGTTGCGACGTTTCTGTATTAGCTCTTTCGGTGCATTGACCAGTACAGGGGTTGGATGACCGACGAAAATGGGGTTTCATTCCCGGTAAGGGCAAGAGACATTTCTTTTCTCCAAAGCGTACAGACAGACTGTGGGGCCCACCCAGCGTGCTGTCAAGCGGGTAACGAAATTTTCATCTCCGGGTGTGAAACCGTCTCGCCGTGACTAACCAACCACTTCTGTGTAGGGCGGCGGTTCAGAACGCGTGCGCCTGTACTTCCACTCTGACGTCAGTGTTCATAACACAGTGTGTAATTAAGTACAGGGACACATTTACCTTTACCGTACGTCAAAAGCGGCTCAGTGGCCTACCCACCTTCCTGCCAAGTTGGTATCTGGGGGGGAGTGTTTATTTGTGATAATTTTCTTTCAAATTACTGTCGGAATATGCCCGATTTTACCTGTACCTTTTTTATAAGTCACTAGTTACTAACCACTCGACCGAAATTTGACTTACAACTGGGGCTGAATTTTTTTCCCCCTCTGCTCTAAGTGAAGGAAGCTCGTTCAGTCAGTGTCCATGACTGTCTGCCGAACTTAAAGTGGCCGGCGCATAAAGTTAGTACTCATCTTTCTTCTGGTGCAGAATTCAAGAATTCATGGAACTCTACCTCTACACTAATAGCCCTACGCCTTCTCAGCACTGCTGTTATTCCCAGGAAGAACGTTACTTTACAACACTTTATTAGGCGCTTTCGAAAAATTGCTTAAAGCGACTGTTAACGTCGTCATGTCTGCCTACCCGCTTGCCTGCCTGCCTGCCTGCCTGGCTGTATGTCTGTCCGTCTGTCTGTCCGCCCGTCTGTCTGTCGGTATGGAACAACTCGGCTCCCACTGGACGGATTTTCATGAAATTTGATATTTGAGTTTTCGAAAATGTCGAGAAAATTCAAGTTTCATTAAAATCTGACAAGAATAACGGGTACTTTACATGAAGACCTATGCACATTTATGATAACATCTCGCTCTATCCATCTTAGAATGAGAAATTTTCAGGCAAAATTGTAGAGAAAATCAAAACACTCTTTTTATGTTCAATAACTTTTTTCCGAAAATCGTGCGTTTATGAGAATGTGAATGTGGAAAAATGTTAGAGCCAGACAGCAAGATGAATTAATACGCGCAGAAAATATGCGATTTGCATGCCGGATAACTAAGGCAAGAATACAGACACAATCTTAACATTCAATACTTTTGCTTTCCACGGCAACAATGGTTACGCGAACGCGCCACAATGTTACAATACACTACACTGCCTGTCGTGTGTTAATTATGTCTTATGACGCCTTTATCAAAATAAACTTTATGTTTAGACATTACGATGTCCGAATCCTGTCATTTCATACTGAGCAGTAAATTTTTGTTCACTGTGTTCAGGGACGTCAGCTCTCACATTACCTCAGAAGGCTAGGTAACTTGAAGAGGTCAAGGTTCGAGATGAGTTCCTGTGTCGTCACAACACGCGTGCAGGCGCTGATAATTAATTTCCTATCAAGGCGATCAGGTAGCCTCTTCACCGTACTCAGGTCTCAGAATAACACAGCTGTCGCTTTTGGTAGGGGACATTAAGTGAACCTGCTGCTGGAATTGTTGAGGTTCCGAGGGATGTGGCTATGGAGATTACTCTTTTACGTGTTACCACGCCGTGTTGTCTTGTAGCATGTTACTGTCCTTTAGAGGGACCCCGCTGCCTCCTTCTTCAAGGTTCCACCGCAAAGCTGATAACTGGCTACCATATAGTACGGCGTTACATGCTGGGAGACTAATCTTCACGGTGCCTTAACATTTAGAGTAGACGGCTTTTTCTCAGTTAAGTCATGCACTTAAAATCTGCTGTTTATGTGATAAAACATGTAACATAAACCCCATGCAAATTTTACCATCTTGTAATATTTCCCTTAGCATAGGGGGTAAACCAAAATATAACAAGGTAGACAATGTATATATACCTAACATTGTGGCGCGTTCGCGCAACTATTTTTGTCACGGAAGCCCAACAGTGTGTCCCCTTCGTATTGTTGACGTACACACACACACACATACACACGTGTATGTCAGCAGTGATAATATAAACTGAACGCGCTGCTACTGAAGCACAGCAATGCCTTCTCTGTATTGTTGCGCTACATACGTCGCTGCCAACAATATGGAACACATTTAGGTATTCATGTAGAATGTCCGAAATTTTTGTCCGATTTAAACTTAAATTTGGAGTTTCTCGACAAATTTTTGTAAAAGTCCTCAATATAAAATTTAAGGAAAATCCGACCAGTGCGAGCCTCGCTGATATTTCGCAACAGACAGACAGAACGGACGGACAGACCTGACAAAGCTAAAGGGCGCCTTTCGCGTCTCGAACGCGCCTAAAAATTCTATCTCTAACTAATTATTTTTCCCCCCATTGTATAGAAAACCGTATAAACGTATTTAGGTCTTCACGTAAAATGCCTTACGTTTTTGTCCGATTGTAACCAAATTTGGAGTTTGTCGACAGATTTCTTACAAGGCCCCAATATCAAATGTCACGAAAATCCATCGAGAGGAAGCCTCGCTGATACATGCAGACTGACAGACGGACAGAGGGACACATGACGAAGCTAAATCTCGCTTCTGACGCCTAAAAACGATACTCCATGTGTATTTTCACAAGGAGTAACAAATCTCGCGTATGTAAACACCTGCTTCAAATATTTCATATGTTTGTCATGTCGTTATTTTCCTTTATGCCAAAAGCATTTACATTGACAAAAGTTTTATTATTTTTAAGGCTCTACGTTGAATGGCGTTGGTGTCTTTTTTCCTCTCAGCATTGCAACGTAGCGATGTACTGATGTCTGTCAGTGTTTGTCGTGGACGTACTGACATGACAGATGACGACAAATACTACCGAAGTTTACAACCACGCAATGAATACATATTGGGAGTAGAGTTAATAGCGCCCACATTCTTAACCTCACCACTGTTTTGAGAGGAGTGGTCGGCTTCAGGCCACTTTATTATCGAGGAGTGAATTTAGTAGAGGCTGAATGGGCGTCAGAAATTGTTTGGATAGAAGGACCTAGATAACAATCCCTAATGCCTGCTGGGAATCTAAATCCAATCTACCATTCCTACCTTTCACCGTTATACGAGGTGTAACGTAACTGAATAGACAGATTCCTAGGGTTGATAGAGGAGATCAAAACAATGTATTTTAGTATAGGAACCAGTATGTGGAAATGTTTAGTTTGGTCGCTAAACACACAACCATGAACATGTTCGGTTTGGAAGGATGAATTGCGTGTTTCCCTGGAACTTAGTAACCTGCTGCTTAATTACTGCTCGGGACATGGGTTTTGTGAAATAGAAAAACGATTAAGAATAATCGAATGTACAAGAGAATTGAACATAAAAAATGAAAATCAATGTAGAAATGTTTGCTGCATCTAATAAAACCATGTCATAACACTACTGCAAGAAACATTTCACTCGTAAATTTTATTGTTCTTAATTGTTTTTTTTTATTTCACGGAATTCCGTGTCCATAACAGTAAAATTAAGTGACAGGCTACTACGTTCCAGAGAAACACGCAATTCATCCTTCCAAACCGAACATGTTCATGGTTCTGCGTTTAGCGACCAAACTAAGCATTTCCAGATATTGGTTCCTATCCTAAAATATATTGTTTCGATCTCCTCTTTTATCCCTAGAAATCTGTCCGTTGGATTACATTAAATTCTATGTACAGTGGGAACATAACAGACGAATAGACATGCATGTATTGTGGCCATGTTTCACTTATGCAAATATCAGTTTTTAGTGTCGATTACTATGCAAACTTGCTGAATACCGAATTCGACACTGATGCAGCAAGAATTGGAGTTACGGAAGAAGTGTTTAAAAAAAGGTGCCCGGTAACTGCTTGATCCGAAACCTGTGCTTCCATTTCCCGTTGTCTGTGTAAAGAAACACGATGTTCTGGAATGTGGCACTGCTCCGGTCACCAGATCAAAGTATGAAGCAGATTTTGCTGTCCATTAAGTGGGCCTTATCTATATCCTCGGACGTTTAAATTAATGTCACACTTTCGTCACAAATCTTTATATTTATACTGCTGCCCATATTTAAGTATACGAAGCTTACAAGAACAAGAGAGGGTAGGAAGCCGTTCTGTGCTACGCCGGACGTATATTTATACTGATTTTGTTTATTAAATTAAACTTTAATTTATCTTGCGTGTCGGATGCTCAGTTGCCCTTTGCTGGCTGTTACATACACTTGAGAGTTCTCGGGAGAATTTGGGCTGCCTCGTTGCACTCAGAGTCTTGTACTTCTTGTGAGAGACACTTACCTGAAATTAAAGAAAATACATTAATTAGAAGTCGAAATTAATCGTGTATATTGCACTAGTTTTTACAAAATTCTAAACAGATTTTTGGAAAGTAAATCTCTCTCCATATAAGTAAGGAATACAATGTCCTATAACACGGAACGATACAAAAAGTTAGGCAGTGTCCTGTCTATGGCGGTTACTCGCTGGTATTTTTTCACGGAGGTCCCGGCACAACCCAAGCCAGTGCATGTGGATTTGTGGTCGAAAGAGTAGAATGGGGACAGACTTGTGGTAGAAAGAGTAACATCGGGACAGATTTATGGTAGAAAGAGTGGCATGGAAACAGATTTGTGGTAGAAAGAGTGACATGGGGACATATTTGTTGTTGATTGAGTAGCATGGGGACAGATTTGTGGTGGAAATAGTAGCATGGGGACAGATTTGTGATAGAAAGGGTGGCATGGGGAAATTTGTGGTAGAAAGAGTAACATCGGGACAGATTTGTTAAAGATTGAGTAGCATGGGGACAGATTTGTGGTAGAAAGAGTGGCATGGGGACATATTTGTGGTAGAAAGAGTGGCATCGGGACAGACTTGTGGTGGAAAGAGTAGCATGGGGACAGATTTGTGGTAGGAAGAGTGGCGTGGAAACATTTGTGGTAGAGAGTGACATGGGGACAGATTTGTTGTAGATTGAGGATCATGGGGACAGACCTGTGGTAGAAAGAATGGCATCGGGACATATTTGTGGTAGAAAGGGTGGCATGGGGACAGATTTGTTGTAGATTGAGGATCATGGGACAGACTTGTGGTTGAAAGAGTGGCATCGGGACATATTTGTGGTAGAAAGGGTGGCATGGGGACAATTTTTATCTGAGTACTTCAGATTCTCCGTATCATTGTCATTCCATCATTTCTCCGTTCTCATTCATTCATCGTCGCTATATAAACGTATACGTTACAGCGTCCTTAATGTAACGCCCTTATAATTAAAATATACACATATTTGCTATCTACGGATTTGAAATGAGTATTATGTTCGAAAGCGCTCTAGTTTAGGCAAATTTAAAAAATTGAAGTTATTTTGAATGAAAAGACTGATTTTAATATTATGTTAATTGAATACATTACATTCTTGTTCAAAGCAATGTAATTGAAAGTGTTGTTACTGCATAATTAGAACAAACAATTTATTTATTTATTTATTACCTTAAAAATGTCCATTTCTCGGTTTTGTACTATTCTGAAACAATAAACTCGGTCATGTAAATGTAAATATTTTTTTATTTATTCCTATCGACCAGTGTTCTGTTATTTCCCGTCATGTTTGTGAAGTATTAAGTTGTTGAAACAGTAAGTCCATTCAACAAATTTTTTACATTTTTAAGTCGCTATAATTAAGGTAGTTTATTTAGGCACTCAAATATACCAGGAAAATTGTATGCAAGAGAGCAAACAATTTGGTGCCGTCCGTTGAAAAGCATATAGTCATAACGTTTTAAAAATTTTATTTTAAATTGCCAGTAGTTTTTATCTCAAGAGATGCGACTTTTCTTCTACACTACAAATTGTATAGAAGTGTAATGCCGTACAGACATGCTTGAAACTCAATACCGCTATAATTTTTGTGTTGAGGTATACCGTCCTTCTGAGACACGACGCCGCGAAAATGGGCAATTGGTTCCTGATATTTTGCTACAAAATAATGGGACCGAAACGTTGGGAACGGCTGCGGCGCCTTCTACTAGAAAGACGGATACCACACATTTGCGAGTTTTTAGAACTCGCAAGTGTTACATTGCTTTTGTGGAAAGAAAATTCCGTGACAGATACGAAAAGAATGTTACGTATGTAATGGATTCTGCAATAACATTAACATTATTTCCAACCCCTGGACTTAAAACGAAAGCACTTGGGAAGGAGTTCGTTTACATTTTGATTATTTCAACAAATTGAGGGATATAGTGGCGCTCATACTGATCGTGAGGTATCACAAGACGAATGCGAGACGTCAACCCATGGGCTTTGACAGGAATGGAGAGACCTCTGAACACAAGAATTTCGTACGACTGAAACTATGCGCAATGTGAGTCACAGGTGGCACGCGAATGAGAGTTCTGCACCTGTGTGTAATTCGTTCATGCAATTAACGAAGGAAATTTTATCCACAAGCGATTATGCAATCAAAGCGGAGTGGAGCACGACAGGTTGTTATTCTTGTTTGACCAGAGCCTTGACTGCAATAAATACTCAGCAGGGGGCATAACGGGATACACAACGACTTTGACTTTCCGAGGATAAACATTATTGATTTTTTTAGTTTTTCTTTTCCAACTTGTATGTTTCATTTACAAAAATGAACAGATCTGTGAGGTAGAGTCAGGCATTTTGGCGCCTTTTCCGTCACATCACTTACAGGAACCCACTGGCGTGAGAAAGAGGTTCTACAATGTTGAGGTGACCGGGGCTTGAAAATCGCCGGCTACCATTTCCATGGCCTTCAAAGCCTTATAAAAGTTGTCAGATAACCTTACCGCCCAGGTTGCACACATATCGTATTGTCCTGATATTTGTTCGTGATAAACTTAATATTATTCATGCTGTACATTTTAACTTTATATTCACAGTCCGGTCTCTCACACTGAGGGAGGAACATAGGCTGAGGGTGTTCGAGAATAGGGTGCTGAGGAGGATATTTGGGCCTAAGAGGGACGAGGTAACGGGGGAGTGGAGAAGACTACATAACGAGGAACTTAATGATATGTACTCATCACCAAATATTATTCGGGTGATCAAATCGAGAAGAATGAGGTGGGCGGGGCATGTAGCACGTATGGGTGAGGGGAGAGGTGCATACAGGGTTTTGGTGGGGAGACCTGAGGGAAGGAGACCACTTGGAAGACCCAGGCGTAGATGGGAGGATAATATTAAAATGGATCTTCAAGAAGTGGGGTGGGGTGCATGGACTGGATTGATATGGTTCAGGATAGGGACAGGTGGCGGGCTCTTGTGAGTGCGGTAATGAACCTTCGGGCTCCATAAAACACGGGGAATTTCTTGACTAGCTGACGACCTGTTAGCTTCTCAAGAAGGACTCTGCTCCATGGAGTCAGTTAGTTAGTTATTCACAGTCCGACAAAATGTACAATTCAATCACATGAATTGTGCAATTCCACTGTCCTACATGTTTCGAACCCTTAATTTGGGTTCATCTTCAGGGACTCATTACACACTATTCACATCAACTGGTACAATTATTTGCATGAACTCTTTACATCTGTGTATGTACGTTGTCCAAAATGAATGAAAAGTGAAAATTGTTTTATATTGGTTAAAATGCTAAAAGTTGTATAAAAGTTGAATAGTCTGTGCTGATTTGATATCCTGTTTTATCGGAGAAGGTTGTCTGCTGGGTGTTGAGAACAGTAAACAATTGTACCAATTGATGTGAATGGTGTGTAATGATTCCCTGAAGATGAACCCAAATTAAGGGTTCGAAACATGTATGACAGTGGAATTGCACAATTAATGTGATTGAATTGTACATTTTGTCGGACTGTGAATATATTTTTCGTGATATTTCCCAGTTCTTCCTGAATGCATGATATCAGTATTTAGAAATAAGCGGTAACTGTTTCGTGCTCAGTCTCTTGTATTTCCACGAACATAATTATGCACCCGTATCACTCCCTGATCAATAGGCTTTACAGATGATTCGGTGTCGTTAAATTGCCTACAACCCATACATTGTAATCTAGGAACGCTTTTGATGACGTGAAAGGTACATCGGCCTAGATGATTTGAGTGCTTTGTAAATTTACAGGAGCAGTAGAAAGGCCTGTTCAGTAATTCTTTTAACCCACTGGCTTACAAAGGCATCGATTTGCCGGCCGCGTGGAGGTTTAGAGCCTTTTCCTTGTTACGTAGAAACTGTAATGCCTTCACCGTGGGCTTTGTGTAGGAAATGTGGAACAATTAACATTCATTTGAGAGTAAATGTAATTAAACAGTAACGTTCAAAACTTTCAAAAAAATTAAATGAATGAAATGTAATAATTTATTAATAGTAATTTCGGTAAAGAAATATCTTTTGCGCATAATTTTTATTTTAAGACCAGCAATTCAGCACGACACGAATTAAAAATTTTGTCATGATTTTGTACTAAGTTTCGGTATCATTACACGCATATTCATACAGCTGGTCGGACCCATTCAGGGTGCCTGAGCGTCACTTTCTCGCCTACGCTGTGCTGCCTAGCATTCACTTGGCAATTCATTTCCGTTTTTAAGGAAAATAGACACGTAATGCTATTATAATGATAGGCTTATTTGCTAAGAGTTCCTCTAGGTGTGTAAACTGGCATCTGACGGTGGTGGTGATGGTGATGACGATAATGGTGATGATGATGATGATGATGATGGACGACGACGACGATGCTTCTGTCCGTCCGGCATACGATCGACCTTACGTATCAGTATGACCTTGTGCCCCATGCATCCACGATAATCAGATGTAAGCATTACGAAGAAAATGCAAAGGTACGCGGTGGCGCAGTTGGTTGAGGCACTGCGCTACAAACCGGAACGTCGCGGGTTCGATTCCCGATGGTGTCACTGGAATTGTTCAGTGACATAATCGTTTCGGTCGCACTGTGGCCCTGGGGTCGACTCAGCCTCTAACAGAAATGAGGACCAGGACTCTTTCCTGGGGGGTAAAGGCGGCCGGTGCGTAGGGCTGACAACCTTACCACCTTCATGTGCCGATTGTCTAAAATCCTGGGAGCCTGGACCTCCTGGACCCTAAGGGCCTGTCAAGGCCTGTATGGGACCACTTTACCTTTTTATTGCATGCAAAGAGTAGTGCTTGCTTTCATGTCAATATTTTCAAGTTCTGTACGCAATTTGAGATTCTCATGGCGGGGTCTGTGAAGTGTACCTGGGATATGATGCCGTGTAGTTTCGTAAATATGTATCAAGGTTTCGGACGAAATTCCGCTTAAGTCTTCAGGGTGAAAGAGTGACTGTTTTATGCAACAGGTTTCTTCGTAGTTTCGGTACGTGTCACGTCCTAGAGATTTCCAAGTCCTCACAAATTAATGTATTATTATTATTATTATTGTTATTGCTATTATGTACTGAAATTAAATGGCAGTGAAATTAAAATGTCTTTTAACTCTTGCCTAATAAGAACGCCGTCAAACACAGCTGTAATTGCAGTTGTGTTTGTCAGTAGTTGACTATAAAACACAACGGGACATTTTGCGACAAAATAGAATGTCTTTATTGAGCTGTGTTCCATTCTTTACACCAAATCGTGCCCGTATCACATCAGGTTCTTGCAGAGCACAGAGTCCTCAAACACGCGTCTATTTAAATTCATCTACTCTCTCATTTTACTAATGTACTTCCATTACTGTATCATCACACTTTTCCCTCTATCTCAAAAAATTTCTTTAGAGTCTTATTCTATTCCTTTCTAGCCTCGAGTAAGGGCTATCTTACCTAACTTATTTTCCGATTTGCGTTTGATTTTAAGTATTTCCAATATTTTGTATTTACGTTACATTTGTACAGTTTAATTCTTTCCTATAGGATATTTTCTCATTCATACTCAGTCATTTAGTACGTACAAGACCTTCTTTCCGCTTTCTCGTTTCTGAATATTTTAATGTTATCGTATATCTAGCATCCTCTTCCTCCAAACACAGGATCGCCATGCTGTCTTGAAACCTTTCTTAATTTCTCGTAATTTGCAAATCCTTGCCTTCAGCCATATAATAATAATAATAATATAATTATTATTATTATAATTATGCTGTCTCTTGTCACAGGCCTTTTCTCCCTGGTACATCTCTTGAACCAACGGTGATTCCCACCGCTCAGGTTTCAAGTTTCAGGCTGCAATACTTTCCGTATTATGTGTGATGTTCCAAGTGTAGCTGCCTTTTTTAGTGAATCTGTGAATGTTTCCTGTATGGCTTCTAAATTGTTATCCAGGTTGAAGTAATCTCAAGGTCGTGGATGAATTATTTGGGTTCTTCAAATAACTGGCAGTGTTCAAGAAATGAAGTTTATTAAATAATTCAATCAGTGTCGCAGTTGGTTCTGTCAAGTGATACAAATAATAAAGTGATGACTATCACCTTATTTGCCCTACGCTTTCTTGACCGCTCACTGACCAAGTTCCGAACTGATTTTAAACGAGTTCTCTCAACCGAAAGTGAGAGAGATAAATGATCTTAAGCCACTAAGACGGCACTGAAATTCACAAGAGTCATAAGAGAATATGTCTTCGAGAGTTCCACACAAGAATTAACGTTTCCTACAAGACCTAATTTCGCACCAGTGATCGTTCTCACCCACGAACTCCTCTTATCTCCAAGAACTGCCTGACGAAGCAATCAAGTAATCTCTCTTCTCTCCAGAACCGAATCCTCTAGCCTAGGCGGGCAACCCCTTATGTTAACTTACGCGCCTCCCTGTACCAAATTCGAATAAGTTCCACCGTCAGTGATTGGTCAGTAGTCACGTTAGGCCACACACCACAGAAATGATTACTGAAGTTAATACCTACTTAAGAATTTTCATTGGTGGAAGTGGTGGTGCGCTTCCGCGGTTACCCAGACTCTATGTTAGGTCACGAAAACACTTAGTTGAGAACGTGACCGCACCGGACGCTACGAGATTAGAATACAAAGGTAAAGACTTTGTGAAGAGTAAAAGTCCTAAGCATTGAGGGGACACCTGTGACATGCAAGTGTCTACACCTGTTCACCCTCTACCTGCAACATTTCCAAATTAATATTGAGGTAGACAACAGGAACGATCCGTTATACTTTTCTGCTTCCTTTTGCGTAACATTTCTGTCTGCTGGTATTGCCACGTCTATCAGTATGCATGTTTTCTCTTTTTTGTTTTTAATTTATTATTATTATTATTGTTGTTGTTATTTGCACAAACTCCTCTAAAGTCGTGTCTTTCCGTCCGCAGGTTTTATTTCCCGAATAACTCACTAATTTCGATGCAATGTGGTAATGTGTGTCAACATTAAATGTTGTTAGCCCGAATTTAGTTTCGTAAATAACAGTCCACTGTACACTTACTCGTACTTTGAGAGAAGGTCATCTCGAATTGTAACGATTTGCTCAACAACAGCTTGTCACATTAAATACTGATACATGTAACTGTGCTGTAGAAACATTAACACCTGAAGATTTATCTGAAACATTTCTAGACGTGGCGAGTATTTCACAAAATTCAAGTAAAAATAACGCGTGGCTGCACGTAATGTGATGTGTGCATGCGATTGACATTGCAAAAAATGACTCTTATGTGCTTTATTTACGGTGCTATCAGTGTATCAGACTGCTTAGCGTCAATTTTGTGATGAATGGGAAATAACGAATTGGAAAGGATTTGGGGGAAGCGGCCGTTCCTCAATCGAGGTACTATCTCTTCATCAGCTTGGAGGAACTGGGAATAATTACGTTAAATTAGTCAAAATCGCCGGTGTTTTGGTCGATGTTTGAACCCGGTGCCGCGTAATACCAGTCTATAAACCTACAGTTACAAAAACCTGGACGGTTATTGAAAGAATTGTGACAATAAGAAACAAACAGAGATGTAAGGAAGGAAAGAACTTAATGTTTGAACAATTTGTTGTCATCTCCGGAAGTTCAGAAAGCCATGGCTCCTTAGAATGGTTCTAAGTATGACAGAAGTAAACATAGACCAATATGACATGTTTCTTTAATGAAAGACATTTCTAAAGGCGTTTTTTATTTGAGTACAAGGCGTGTTCCATAACCTTGAAGAGATTTATAAAACAGCTTTTGTCTGGAATGCATTTCTGCTGTTGCTTTTCTGTTGTTCAGCATAATGGTTTAGCTGTTGCCCGTGCTACCGCTCATCTTTGCCCTGGTCACTGCATCCTCGACTCACTGACTGGTTGACCAACTTCTGCGGTGACGTCGCCTTCACATGGGAAAATTCATCAGGCCAGAACGTTGACTTAATTAATCTACATTTGAACTTAGAAGAAATTTATGTCGGTCGGAGTTTAAATCGCTTTGGTCTTTGTCATAAATGGTTCGAATCCCACGCGGAACCAGATGTGAAGTTTGTGCGTGTGTCGTGTTACGCCGTGTGGACTGGTAAATACGGATTTCAGCGGACAAATCTGGAGGTTTGGAAAAAAAATTTGTAAACCAAAGTAACACTCTTACCTTCGCTCATAACTAAACAAGCGCATTTCAGGTTTTTTATACATATTATTTGCTTTTCAAAAATTACGTGACCAAGATGACTTCCATCCCTCTGCATACATTGTTGTACTGTGGAATGTAAATACCGCGTTGCCCGCCTTTTCGTCTGCATCAGTACTGCTGCGGTTTCTTCTCTGGTGTTTTGCTCCAATTCGGTGAAACTTCCAGGCGTATTTACGTACACGTTGTACTACAGGTATCTCCCTAACAGGGAGTCAAAAGCGGATAAATCAGGAGATCTTGCAGGCCACAGAACGTTCCCATTCCTCGAGTAGGGATGGAAGTATGTATTGTCTGTCATAAGAAAGCAACTGATCAATTCCACATCGTCCTGAACTTCAAGATAGGGATCGTTGCCTTTATTCATGAGCCAGTTAATTCCTGAAATGCCATGACGTTTAAATTATAAAAAATTAAAAGTGTTATGCACCATTTGGCTACCGACGTTTCGGAGGAACGTATTTTCTTCACTTTTAGGGTAAAGCAATACGAGAAGGGTGTCACTTGTTGAACGTTCTTGGACTATTTTCCAATCGATAGGGCGTAAAATTTCAGAATATTTGAATATTTAACATTTCGAACACTCATCACTCTAACCAACAAATGCACTCTTATTTTACCTTGTTATGTTATACAATACAGTCACAGTGAACTAGTCCGACGTGTTTCGATGCCTTGTTGGGATCATCATCAGGGAATTTTGGATTATAAATTACACAATTACAAAATTAACAGTAAAGGTACATGTTAAAAGTATATCATGTATAAATTTTAAAATTGTAGGCTATCTCCGTTGGTTCCTGGGTCCACTGTGTATCGGAAATTGCCTGTTTACATGTCTTAGCCTTCCACATGTAAACAGGCAATTTCCGAAATACAGAGGACCCAGGAACCAACAGAGATAGCCTAAAATTTTAACCTTTATACATATTATACTTTTAATATGTACCTTTATTATTTATTTGTAATTGTGCAATTTATAATCTAAAAGTCCCTGATGATGATCCCAACAAGGGATCGAAACATGTCAGGCTAGTTCACTGTGACTGTATTATATAACATAACAAGATATAATAACCGTGCATTTGTTGGTTAAAGTGGTGTGTGTTCGAATGACAATGCACGGTATGAATACTCGTAGTGTAAAGTTTAACGTTTCATTCCTCCAGAATAACACATGTCGATTCCAATGTCCAAGCTATCTTACATCGCGCGACAGGTGATTGCGAGCTGGTACCTCGTCCGGGACCAAGGATGTTCTGTGTGGTTCTGTAGACTGATTGTTCGTGTGAAGAGTTCTGTCGCATGTTTGACTTAACGTAGAACATTGATATGCCAGACACACCACGTCCATTGTGAAGATCGAGAATTGGAAGATGGAAAACATGATAATGGCTTAGTGTGGGAACTGACAATGGCAACCATATGAAGGAATAAAATGAAGACCAAATAGGAGGATTAACCTTAGGAAATGGGCTGTGTGAATAGACTTGGATGGAGATGAACTCAGGATCGTGTACTTTTTGTTTTGGTATTAGCGACGTTGATCATTACGGTAACTTAATCTTACGGTCTTTTGGGATGCTTCATTTTTCAGTGTCGAAGAGTACGCTTCTGTCTGAAGAATGAAGTAGCGAGGCTTTCAGTTCCTCCGAGACGTCTGTACTAATCTTCGGGGCAACACGGTGCCGTATCGCATAAATACGTATCACTCCGCCGCTAGAACATCACATCTCACATTACGTTGGTTTGCTGAGTCTGCTATCAGACGGTGCCCAGTTTCAAATTGGGTTTTAATACCAACATGAGAGCTACCAGAGTCTAAGCGTGTTTTGTAACAAGTTATGGATCGAAGAAAGGGAAGATAAATAGCGTTTCTGGTCACATTTGTGTTAACAACACTGGACGTGATATACAACGGCCTCTCAAGTACAGGTTTATTACCATATAAACGGAACTTGTTTAACTGTGAAGAAGAGAGTTTACTCTAAGCAGCTCTTAGGAGTTTCTCTGTGCCAGATGCACAATCAAGTTCTGTTCCGTACATTCATACGCACATCCTTCATCAATCATGTGTGAAGATCGGAAGCTGTTTCTAACACAGTCCTGTTTCTTATTGAGACCTACTTCTTGCCTGAACATGCAACAGACAGACAGACAGACCTGACTAGTGTATACGCAAAGCCCTTTATTTAATAAATACTAGAAATAAAATGGAATAACCAGACTTCCTATTTAAAACCGGAATGCAAATTTTCTGGTTTAATATTTTGATATTTGGGCTGTGAAATATCATAGTTACAATACACGAGCGTGGATAGAAACACACGCATTTATCGTTTTTACATCATTTATCATATCGATCTCTGACGATATGAGGCAGGTCTGAAACGTAGGTTTTTAACGTAGTCGTGCCATTACGCCTACTCTGGCTAGGAGAAGCCATTATTATTCGCTGTGAACACTTCAGATTTTAAACATAGTCTGAAGGAGTTCACCAATTTGTATTCTGCAAAGAAAGCTGATACATGCTAACTGAATCGTATTGCGTACAGCAGACTTTGATGTTGCAAAGCAATGGTATGGACGAGGTACACACTTTAGAAAAAAATATTGTTTGAAATGTTGATGCTTTATTCCTATAAAATCGTAGAAAAGAATGCATTTTTAAAAGGAGGCTGTATTCGAAAATTTTTTCATATACATCAATCCAAGACCTCTATAGCCTACATCTCTTCCTAAAAAGGGAATACTCGTATATTGGGCATTCCATTTGTTCACATTGTATGTGTTTCTGTATGTGTCTCTCATGTCAAACTTCGGACCAGCTGATCTTTTCCATGAAACTTGGCATGAACCTTCTGCCATTGGAAGGTAGCTCAGCTTCTTATTCTTTATTTTCCAACCTTCAGTAATAGCAACATGGTGGACGCGCGTACTTGTGAGATGGAAAGGGCATTAGAGACACCTAGTTTCAGATTTTGAAATTATGCCTGGAAAGAGGCTTTGAAAAATATGAAACATTTCATAAGAAAATACTTCTCAAAATGTAAAGTGTGAAGATGGTGGCCCTGCGATTTATTTATTTTTTTGTTTTCGTTTTGATGGTCGTAATAAATGGGCCACTGGGTATAAGTATGTGGTATTTGGTGTGAAGATAGTTCGTAATTTTTCCCGGCAGACCTTAGGCAGTATTACATATTTTGTAATTACATAGTATTTCACGAAAATGTATTAAAAGAACGATCAAAATACAAGTTGTTATAAATTTATGCAATATAAAGAAAGGTTTATGGGTTTCACTCAGAAAGCCTTGTTTTTTTTATTTCAAGAGACATGATTTATAACTTCTCGATTTTTGTAATTGAAGGCTTCCGCCGTGGTCGTAATGTTGCTTAAAATCTTCTGGGTTGTTACCGGCGTCATTTTTTTGGTTTATGACCAACGTTTCGGGGTCGCTTATTTGTCCCATCTTCAGGGTCTTAGGAAAAAAAGGATGCCAGGAGTTAAGAAACATGTGTTTATATAGGAGTAGGGTCCAATGGGTAGTATTGAATGGACGCGCCAATCAGGAAGATCTCGATTTTTGTCATTTAATATCATCACAGCATCGTTGATGAATTTGAGGTCTCCTGGTATATGACGCCATGTTGACGCTTGCTACAGGATACTCAAAATCGTCCGTAAATAATTACCAATTGTTGGTGTCATATTCTAAAATAATTTAATCTTCTTCAAAATTTTGCGTCTGTAATTCCGTTATTTTGATTATGCTTTCCGAAAATGCAAGTAAACGTTACACTTGTCCACCTGCATCAATTCATCCACAGTAAATCCTTCCATAAATATCCGTATGTGTGTAGGTTAAAAGCATCTTCCGTTCCAACCTTATTGCTGAGTAATGCTATTTTTTATATTGTGGTCAGTCGAAAGTTTTATTTGCCTTGGGCAAATTTGAAATGGGTTTATAGCTGGACCTCTTCAACACGTGATTTGTTAGTCTATGTGTATTAACATGCCGAAGTCTTAGCGTATCTACCTCGAGGGGTTTATGCGCCCCACATAATGGCATGAGGAATTGAGAGGTGGGTTCAGATTTTCAGTACACATGTTTTTCAAGTGCTTCTTGACGATTTAGTTATACCTTTAACCTGGACATCCATTTGTAGCAGATATGCGAGCCAGAAGTTATCCTGTATTGTGTCGAGATCTGTAGGCGTGGATATTATAACTTATATGCTCTTTGCATGCTTATTTTCTTTAAAGAACCTGAGGCTATAGCTACCTCACATTTTCTTGTCCACTTCCTAAGAAAATATTAAGTAGTTGACGGAGTGTCATGAAAGTTATTACGAGAATAATTACGGCAGCAGTGGTTATCCTAAACTTGACCTTTTTAATTTTCTACAATCAATATCATCAACATGGCGGCTATGCGAAGTTCTAACTTGGACGCAACACGTAATATAAGTTCATGAAATTTAATGTACAAAAAGAATATGAAAGAATGTGCGTCTATGTTGATATAGTTCTGTAGGATGTTAAATAATAATATAGCTGTTGCAAGAATTCTCTACTTGGCTACCAAATTCCTGGAGATAAGCATATTAAATGTTGTGTGGAAACGTATATAAACATTCGTGTATGTATATTTATATGTTGCATATTAAATGTAATTTCATATGTTAATAGTTAAAAATATGGCGACGATACAGTGCTTTAAAATAATGTCTTACATTTAAGCGGTCTGAATCTGCACCGAGCAAAATGGCGCTGCAGGCCTGGATATTTAAACAGAATGTCTGTAATCATTAATCTATACTTGCGATTAGCTTCGCCATGTGGACTGAAGCATTTGAAGGGAATCCTGCCCAGAGCTACTTAGATTGTTTTTACGACGAGCTGCATAAGAACGAATGTAACAAGTGATACCAGTAAACACTATACCAACACATGCACTTTTATTAAAACATTGATAGTTTTAAAAAATCAAGCCCTACCTATGTTTCGGCCAGCTAACTGGCCATCTTCAGGGGCAACTAGCGTTTCACAGCATAATCACGTTCAATAGGTTTATCGTGAGGCGTGTGGGTGTTATATAAAAAATATTAAAAACAATTTTAAAAACAATAAAGTTTTTCGTCGTTCTAACAAGTGATATTCGAGCGTTATAGTGGACTGATGCGAACCACAAATTCTGTCCACATTATTAGTGCAGACCCCTGATGCATAGATTAAACCAAAAACATTTAGTCTTCTGGCACTTGAAACAAGTACTGTATGGCCAGGCAAATTTACACTACCTTAAATACATGAGTATATTTTTTTCACTTATTCGGAGAACGTGTAAAAGTATTGCCGAAAACCGTATTCAACCCTTATTGTAAACACTGTTTATTAAAGTTCCGTCGTATATATTAGATTACATCTGTCTGGAGTTTCTTAAAGTATGATTAGTCACTGAAGGTTAATTTTACGGTGATGTCATTATCTGAAGTATGTACCGTGTCGGTTTTACTGTGATTATGAGTAATAATTGGAGACGATAGGAAGGGCCGTGGTTGTGGAATGTCTGAGGTAGCATAATATTCTGACACTTGCCTGGAAAGCTGAGGAAGATCACAAGGAATCTCACTCAAGATAGCCAGTGTCCCGGCTAAGGTTCGAAACTGGCACCTTCCAAATACACGTCAGATGACCTACGGCTTATGACAGTTCAGTCGGCAACGTGGTTAGTGAAATGAAAACTTACATATTTCTTAGCCAGTTCATAGTGCAATTAACTTAACTTGACCACGTATATTTTTATAATGAAGGCATAGCGTGCGTCTTGTCTATTAAGGGTCAACGGTACGAATGTCGCTCGTAATATGAGCAGCTGCTTCAGGCCACCTATACCTGAAGCTACTAGGTCGCTTTAGTAGGCTGGCAAACACACGTACGTGTTTCGTAGGAACTTTTTTCTTCCATCTTCATAGCCGAAATTTTTCTTGGACTAATATTTACCTATCGACAAGGCATCATATGACAGAAACCTCAGTGCTGCTGTATAAACCTCAATTCTCACATTTCTGTACCTTATCTGATGGTACAGGTTGATAACCTGTGCAGTTGATATGGTTTTGTTAAATAACAAAAGACTCGGTAAATTAACCTGAGGATTTGTACTGTGGCTATTTTAGTTGCCTGTAATAGGAATTACAATTATTAAAGTGTTGTGGAAAATATATGGATCTGAGAGCCATTAACATGAATTAAGAATTTAGTTGCTTCCCTCAGTAATTGACTTAATTTATACAGACACTCTAATACTAATAGGACAGTGAAAGCCAGACAGTTTGAACTGAATTATACCAGGAATATTTGCGGAATTTTGGACAGTAAACCTCATCCTGAACAGCCACAGTAAGAAAAGTCCGCAGAGGATGTGACAGACGGGAGTTAGTTGGATCCTAGTCAGGTAGGATGTAGGATGGGCGGAGGAGGTAACTGTGTCGGAATAATATTTAAGTTCTGGCTGTGCTGGCAGCTGCACTTGACCTTCCGGTTGGCTGGTCGCTGGCCTCACGGCTTATTCCTTTACTGTGAAGGTGAAGGTAATAGCTTCCACTGAAATGTCGGTACCTTATACCGGAATATATGGTGTCACACCCTACAACAAAGTAATTTTGAAAGATTCTTAAATATTTCGCGATCTTTTATCATGTGCCTTATATGACGGCGTGTTTGAGATAATTAATTCGAGTTTCACATGGAGTAGGACCTGGCTGTATGTTGGACCGATAGTGACTTATGTTGTTGATTTTAAATACAAACTCTAAGGAAAGTTATAAAATGGTAAAAGGTAAAGTTCACCTTAGAACAGGCTATGAAGGTCCAGAGCGGGAGTAGAGGTATAGCTCTACTCTTTCTTTAACCCTGTCACTAGATGAGGTTGGGTGGTCAACTCCACGCCCCGGCCGCTTTACCCCCGGGAAAGAGACCCGGTACCCATTGTATAGGAGGCTAGGTGGGCCCCAGGGTCGGTCTGGACGGATGCAGAATCTTTCGCCCCCACCGGGATTCGATCCCCGGACCTTCTAGCCCGTAGCGATTCGCTATACCGATTACGCTATTATATTCTTGACATGGTCTGCCTTGAAATCACGAAGACCAGAGCCCCTGATTTGGTGTTGTCGTTCCAACACGCCCAGACCGTTTGTCCAATTTGAAACAAGTGCCGTTGTTGAAGGCCGCTTATGAGAACGTGGCTGAAAGCGCAGACACCTGCTTGTGAAGGCTGTGCACGTATGTCGGTCACTGTGCACTTTCCTCTACCAACAGCTTGGCTTTGTCGCCGAGACAGCCTCAGACTGGTCAGTCAGTTCCGTAATCTATCCAACTTCGTAAACAGTACTCCGGATAAGACAGCTGAATGGAAACCAGGAACATTCTCAAGTTTTACTGCCAGCTTTCGAAACTCGAACATTCATAATTCTAAGGAAGATTTTCTGCACTATACACCCTGTAAATTGTTAGTTCTGGGAATAAACTGTGGAATTTATATTGAGAAATTACATGTAAAAGAGTACGATGTCTTAAGTCTTGAGGCTACATAGTCCCTCCACCTGAAGGGCGAAGTAGAACCCATTTCCGAAGAGATTTGGCTTTTATAAAAAGAAGCATGTGGATGTGCAAAGTCCAAATTTTTATTAATGGTTGATTAAACAATGTCAGTAGCTCAGATTACGTAGGTTTAAGTGGTAGGGTGATTGCTGAATAATAAAAAGGATAGGATGTGTAAGGAACACTCATGACTTAATTTTATGCAGCCTACTGTTGTGGCACTTGGCTGGAGGGACTGAGTAAATCACGAGAAACCTCAGGATGTTAGTGTCCCTGTCGATGTTCGAAGCAGACATCTTCCGAACGTAATTCAGATATATCGCTTAAGCCATTTGGTTCTGGACAAAATTTAGCATTCGAGATGTATAGGCCTAAATGTATAGTGGGATGCCACGTTCAATAGCAGAAGTTGTACTCGTATATCGTAAAATCAGGTGGAAAGCTGATCGCGATGAAAAATAATTGAAAGGAAGCGATCAGGGATTTTTATGCTCGGTCGCAGAATTGCGAAAAGCGACTGTTGGCTTCATGTCTGTATGTTTGTCCGTCCGTCTGTCCCGCATGCAGCAACTCGGCTCCCACTGACGGATTTTCATGAAATGTGATATTTGAGAATTTTTCGGAGATCCGTCTAGAAAATTTAATTTTCATTAAAATCTAACAAGAATAACGGGTACTTTACATGAAAACGTGTGTACATTTATGATGGTATCTCGCTGATTTCTTCTCATAATGAGAAATATTTCACACAAAATTTGTAGAGAAAATCAAAACACACAATTTATGTTCAATACATTTTTTCCGAAAGTCTTGCCGTTTATGAGATAATGTGGAAAAATATGGTAGAGCCGGATAGGCCACAGATGACAATATAATACGGCGCATGCGCCTTGCATGCTGGACAACTAAGGCAAGAATACAGACACACGCTCATATTATGTAATACTTATTGCTTTTCCACGGGAACAGTGGTTAAGCGAACGCGCCTCAGTGTTACGTTTTACGTACATTGCCTGCTTATTTACACGTGGCGCCATCAGGTATAGTGTTTTTTTAGTCTTTTTTCACTAGTATTATTTTTATTTTTCCCTATTTATAACTTTTGGTCCATGTACTCATATTAGTTAAATTGGTTATCGGAACAATTTTTGTAATTTTTTCCTTGTAAATTGTAATCTTCAATTAATAATTAAAAAACACGTGGCGCTCCGTTATTGAAAAGAGTGAATGAGAAAACCTGTGGGATAACTCAGTGATGATAACAGATAATCCACCGAGATTCAAACCGGATATGTCCAGAATACAGAGTAGGGTGTTACCGCTAACAGCTCGGTCCCGGATAGGAAACTGGATGGAAAAAAAACTGTCAAGTCAGAACTGAAGGTAAGCTTGAGAGACAATGCGCTAAAAAAGCCTGTAGTGAGCTGAACTTGTGTTCGTTGACTGGCACAGCATACTAAACCAGTAGCTTACTTGACAACTGTATTGAACTAAACACATAGCATATTTGAGAGCTGTATTGCACTGAACAGATCAGTAGCATACTTCAATGGTATAGTGCACTGAACTGAACAGTACTTTGACTAACGGAGTATACCAAGTCAGTAGCACTTCAGTCTATTGTGCACTAAACTGAACAGTACTTTGACTTAGCATATACCAAGTCAGTAGCATACTTCAGTTCTATTGTGCACTGAACTGAATAGTAGCTTTGACTTACGCAGTATACCAAGTCAGTAGCATACTTCAGTTCTATTGTGCACTGAACAGTACTTTGACTTACGCAGTATACCAAGTCAGTAGCATACTTCAGTTCTATTGTGCACTGAACTGAACAGTACTTTGACTTACGCAGTATACCAAGTCAGTAGCATACTTCAGTTCTATTGTGCACTGAACTGAACAGTACTTTGACTAACGCACCAAGTCAGTAGCATACTTCAGTTCTATTGTGCACTGAACTGAAGAGTACTTTGACTGACACAGTATGCCAAGTTAGTAGCATACTTCAGAGCTATTCTGCACTGATAGAATGTTATTTTTGTAGGTGCAGAGTGTTGTCAGGCAGGTTACACAAATTTTCAAAAAATCTAAGAGCCACCTGAAAATTCTAAGCGCCAGAAGGGTGACATGAAGCAAGTTTCACACTGAGGACCAAAAATATTAGGCTCAACTGTAAAAAATTTAGTAGCCCGGGCGACTTGGCGCCCAGGATTTGTGCACTCAACGAGTAATTGTTTGCAGAGGCAGCAAACTAAACCATATCGTGCTTGATATCTGTACTGCACCAATGAATTGACATACCTGAGAACTGTATTTTTGTTGTTTATTTAATGATGCTGTCAGCACGGTAGCTGTATTTTATGAACTAGTAGCATATTGACAGTTTAATTTTACTGAACCACCAGACCAGCAGATAATTAATGTATTTTGAAAGTTACTAATTTAAGAAAAAACATTAACTTCAGCTGTTTGCATGTAAGCCACACAATGAACAGTAATATTATCGATAAGTGTAAGTAGCTGTTTCTACTATTATGAGTTCAAGTGCTGCCTGACTGAATACGAAACCGGTCATCATTAAGACGACACAACTTTCCTGCTGTTCGTTGGCAACTGCACGCTTCACAGGAGACGGGGTATCTCCCAGATGATTGGGAACGGTCCGTTGAACAGCTGGGTGGAAGAGCGACGTAGGTGTCTAACTGATTGGCGTCTTGTCAATGGAAGCGAAATGGTTAAAGTGTTCCCATAAAATACATCGAAATTAAATTTCACAATTGATGTTCCAGTTTTAGATTAGGTTAAATGTGGTAATGAACTGAGTCTGCAGGATTTATCTGTGTCCGTGTGTATCATTTACGTATCAGGGTTTACACTGGAGTAAACTCGGGTCCATGAAGGCGTTGTCGACTGAGGTATAACACCATGTATAAGGGTTCGTAATGCTTAAGGGTCTAGTAATTGCGATAAGTTATTATCTTCAATGTTGGTTTGAATCACCATTGTCATTATAAGGGATTTGAATATGTTCAAATAGGTATTCTGGGAAAATGAGAAATATATGTGAGATTCTAGTGGAAAAGCCTCCAGATAAGTTTCGACCGTGTTTCTTTTTCCATCTTCCGCCCTTTCTGTGTTTCCAGTTCTTCCTTTCGCCTTTTCTTTTTGTTTCTTACCGAGTAACTGGGATTAGACTCAAGGCAGGGCTAGCCATTTTCTCTTCTGTCCACCATCCATACCACCTCTTGAGCCCATTCAGCCTCCTATCCAAAGGTATCTGGAGGGTAATTCCTCAGGGGTAGAGCGGCCGAGGTGTGGAACTGATTACTCATTTCCATCTAATGCTGTACTTCCATTCCATAAGTCTTCAGGTGTGGTGATTTTGCCAACATCGGGACAAATCTACCTGCTTTGTATGATGTATGTATGTATGTATGTACGTTTGTTTCCCTATCCTTTCCTTGTAAGTCCTGTGGGCCGATTCGAACGCAAAAATAATCGCGGACAATCAACACACGTTGCCATTTTGTGTACTTTATGAGTATTGGTGTAACTGGAGCATGCAGTTTTCTGTTCTTTTGGTTTTATTCCATTTGGTCACTTGGCACTGACCTTGTGTAACGTCTGTAGTGTGTTTTTTTAATTGAAGGTCCCCGCAGCAGATGCTACGGACGCACCTCAGCTTTGAAGGCTTATTGTCAAACCTGTGATGAAGATGATGAGGGTTTTTCTGCTTTTCCATTTTAATGGAGCACCGGTGGAATGAAATTGACAGGGGAAACCCGAAGTACTCGAAGGAAAACCCCACATGGACCGACCTGGGATTGAACCCGGGCCTCCGCGGTGAGAAACCGGCGACTAACCGCCTGAGCCATGGCACGGCCCTTATGTATTGGATTAGTTGATGACACGGGCATTTGCTAAGGTTATATAGCGTCGGTGATAGATGAATGAATGAGTATAGACCATTGGTGGAATGCTGCTGAAAGAGGAATATCGAAGTACTCAGAGAAAACCCTGTTCCCTGACTCTTTGTTCACTACAAATTCCACACGAAGAGACCTGGGATTAAACCCGGGCCTCCGCGGTAAGAGGCCGGCGACTAACCGCCTGAGCCATGGCACGATCCAAACAAAAACATTCAATTGCTCACCTGTCTGTTCCACACTTTTGTCAATTGTTCAATTGACAAATGCTTTTCAACGCTTGTATGTGCGTCATCTTCAGTGTGGCAATTGTGTTACATTGGATGATGGTCTTTTGGTTTTCTGTACCATGCAGTGGTTAAATTTTCCGACGTTTAGGATGAACATACTCCTTTCGTCTTCAGGGTGACTGAACTAGTTTAAGCGGACGGATCTTTCTGATCCGTTTGTCGACCTGAATATGGAAGCAGAATGTTCCTTCGAAACGTCGGGACATTTGACCACTACATTTTACAGAAACCCAAAGTAGACAATGATATGATTAACAACCGTCATGAACTCCTGAAAACTTACACGTGTATGATGCATTTGTTTGCGTATTTTTGGCCTTGTTGATATTTTTATTAGATTGCCTCGCCATCTTGGGATTTTTCAATGTTTGCAAAGTAACTTATAAAGATCTGAAATTAGAAACTTAAAACATTGGACTTCTATTGCAATTTTTAAGTCTTAAGTTGTGGGTCTGCTGTCGCTCGCTTGCTAGTATTGGGCGTTCGAATCCCGCCGTGAGCATGGATGTCTGTCTCCTGTTAGTGTTGTGTGTTGTCAGGTAGAGGTCTCTGCGTCGGGCTAATCAGTCGTCCAGAGGAGTCCTACCCAGTGTGGTGTGTCTGAGTGTGATCGTGAATCCTCAATAATGAGGAGGCCCTTGCCCGCTAGGGGCTGTTGCGCCATGGGGAAAATATTGCAATTTTTAATATAATTCATTTATAATGTAAGGAAATTTACAATAAAATGACATTTAAAAGTACATTAACATAGTCTGTTACATTCTCAGCGTATGTTAGTATTACTGAATATTTTATGTATACATGTATAGGCCTATATACAGTCGGTATATTTAATTACTTGTTAGACACATAGCTCTGTTAACCTTACAGTTGTGTCCCCACTTATTATTGCTGTTGCGTTTCTGTGACAGCTGTTTCACTGTTATGTTTACTATAATACAAAATATGTTACATTTGTGTTGCAATTCGTGTTTGCTGCTTTTTAGTGTCATTTCACTTCGTTTTTGGATATTATTAGTATTAATTTGTGTTGTATAGATTCTGATCTTCCTTTTTTTTTTCTTGTACAACATGATATATTTCTTTCATCGTGTTTTTTATTGTTGTGTTCCTGTTATTGTTGTTTAGTTTTCAGTCATTTGTTGTTTATTGCAGTTTTGTCGTGAGTGAGCAGCTGCTCTTGGCTGTAGATAATACAGATTTGCATGTACCTGTTCGCCCAACTCGTAACTATGACTGCGAAAATATTTCTGCACCGTAATCATTTTTAATGAAAATTCGAAAGCAGTGTAGTTTGTAGCTGAATGCATTTCACTACATTTAGTTCGGTTCCTGCCATGTGACTTAGGTTACTCTTACACTCGTCAATACGGGCGGACTTTTGCAAGTTGTCATGCTTTTTGGCGGGTGAGATGAGCCGGCTACTCTTTGGTATAATCACAACGGCCTCTCTAACCTTTAGCCAGAAACCGACTGTCGACAAACAGCTGTGCTTCCCCCGATATGTATGTACCTCATAATCGTTCGATACGTGAGATGTTCCCAATTTCCACAAAGAAATCCAGTACATTATATTTTTCTGCAGTGATTTTTATTTTTATCTTACGAAGTTTTCAATATCTCAGATTATATAGCTTCGATAATGTGATAATTGAATGAACAATTGGAAAGCATGTACAAGAAATTGGTAGCGGCACAATCGAGGTACCATCCCAGTATATGCCTGGAGAAACTGTAAGAACAACGAACACCTCAGTCAGGATAGTCCCTCAGGCGAGGTTTGAACCAGGAACGTCCCAAATAAAAGGCTACAGGCGTGCCGCAACACTTTTGCTGCTGAGACAGAAATAAAGTGCCCCAGAGAGACTCATTGATATAAGCCTCTTCCTTCTTGTGCCATATCAGTCCAAACACCAGCTTTTAGAAATAATTCATGTTACTAGAGACGTATGTTTTAACATGTTGGGACATGTTATACGTCGTAACACATCTGGCGCTTTTGCCGTTATTACCCCTCACATTTAAAATTGCTGAGTATAAAGCGTGTGCCTTGCCACATTATACACACCACATGAAATAACAGTGTCTTAGTAACGGATTTACGGTCGATTATAATCGGTATCCTGTAAATGGAGAGATATCCTGTTCCTTATATTTACCTAATTCTTTTTGTAACGTTAACCTTTTTTCAGCCTTAGTTTGTACCTCACAGGGAACATTCTTTCAATTATAAAGGCCAATCATGGTGATATATTATTGTACCCGTACGTAGGTCTTTTTGTGAAATGTCTGTTATTTTTCCATGATTTTACCAGAAATTGGGATGTACCGACAAATTTATGAAGATTGTAAAGACTGAATTTCACGAAAAACGTCTGGTGTGAGTCGCGCGGTTCCGTGCGGCGAGAGAGACTGACAGACGGACGGACAGGCATCTTTTCGCAACTGCTTTGCGTCACGTCCCACAAGAAGACAGGAGTCTTTCAAGAAAGTATGCATATCAATTACCCGCTACAACTCTTGCATCAGGAATAAATGAATATCAAAGCAATTGAGCTACATGTAATTGAAAGCAACGCATTTAGTAAGGAGCCATAACCTAGTCACTGTACCGACTGAGGTAAGTCGGGATAAATCGGTATAGTGGGTAGGCTACGGTTTAGACGACCGAAGAATCATGGTTCGATTCCTGGCAGAGGAAAGAAATTCTTCTTTTCCACAAAGCGCTCAGACCAGTCCTGGCTCACACTCAGTTTCCTATATATATCTTATGCAGACAAATGTACATTGTTTTATGTTATTTAACGCAGTTTTTATTAAATGCTGCCTTTAATGCAGCATTTAATAAAAATTGCGTTAAATAACATAAAACAGTGTACATTTGTCTGCATAAGATATATATAATTAAAAATGTACGGTACAAATAACGTAAAGTTTACTCAGTTTCCTGTTCAACGGGCACTGGGGGGCGCTCAGTTTGATCACGTGCCGATGTTCAGAATGGGTGGAGCTGTACCTTCACTCCTCAATGTATTCGTAGGGATGCACAGGGATAACTTTACATTTGGTGCGTTTGAATAATACCACCATCTCCAAATTGGAGTATGTATTTCAGTTCTTGTTAAATGTCATGTCCGATGGTAACTGAGCGACGACAGGCCTCGTTGGTGAGCAGAGATCATGAGGAAGGGAAACAACAAGATAGTTATGAAAAAGAAAGAGCATGCGCAGAGTACACGATATTTGGTCACGAATAAGAATCAATGCTTTTTGATTGTAATTGTAGTGATTATTTCTCTTTGCCAGACAATTTCTATGACCTGCTTTGTGTAACGTTTCTGTTTCCTACATCCGCTATATATAACTCTTTCCTTTGTTTTTTTAAACAGTCTTTGGTAATAAATAACACCATGATTGTCAGACTAGGAGAAATTTTCCTAAGCATAACAATCTGATAGTGCAACAACGATGATTTTATCGACCAGCCGTCCGTGAACTGCAGTGGTTCTTATGCCTGATGGAATATTGTTACGTTCGTGATGTCAATAGACACATACGAGTATTTTAACAAATTCCGATTTCGCAATTGCACACATGTACATGAAACTCAAAGGGGAATTGTATTTCCATTAAAATCGAATTTACGCCAAAGACGTTTCGTTTTTGAATAGATGGTTATAAGTAGATATTCTTCAAGATTTGGGACGCCATGGCCTGAAAAGAGGACAAGCACCTTAGAAGATGAAGAAGAGGAAGAATAATGAGATTAAATTGTTTCGAGTCCCATTTGAAAAATAATTTATATCTGCTAAAATTGTTAAAATTTTTCTGAACACAAATACATAACCAGTGTGACAACCGTTTCGTTCTCAATTTATACCAAATCAGTATTTACTAATCATCCTATCATTAGATGCTATTTAGTTGGAGTCACTGCCGTGTTCGTTAAATACTTCTTTGCCTTAAATAATAAATCCGTCCTTCTTGTTACTTAGTTTTCCTTCGGTCGAAGTATTTACCAAAATGTGCAGTACAGGCCTGAAAATCGAAACTGTACTATGTCGATACAGTAGTTAATGAAGCAACTCAAACAAAAGTGAATGTTAGTGCCGTGGGTTATTGTTGGATATTTATTTGATATCTGTTGGTACTTGTACCAGTCAAGGAGTAACGTGAGGTTTTCTCTCTATACACGATAATCAGAGCATGTCGCGCGGCATAGATCGCAATCTAGCCCACTTAGTTCAGAATTATAGTGGAAATTACTTTAACGTATATTGAATGTCTCACAGATGACATTGCTTGTGATCGGATGGTCGTGCACTTACATAACGAGTGCTCATTTGGTCATAGCATTTTAGCAAACGTATAGCTGTAGCGATACATATGTCGTCATACTGTGACAGTTTAAGCAGGTAAAAAGTCCGTTTAACAAATTTTTCATACTAAGAAAAATTAATCCCCTGATTATTAACCTGTTTTCCTGAAGTGAAATGTAGGTGAATGGGACCTCCAAGCCGCTGTTTTGTGTGGCGGTATATGTGTACTCACTGTAACCTTTGAACCATTACGTATATTATTATTGATTTTGGCACGTAGGCCTACATAATGTCATTTGAAGAGGGGGTATACAAGTTTTTTGAAAATCTAGGAGCCACCTCAAAACTCTAGGCGCCAGAATGGTGACGTGAAGCGAGTCCATATTGAGGATCCAGAAATATTAGGCGCCGCCTAAAAAAATTTGACATAAAACGGTCCGCATTACTAAGCATTTTAGTAAGTGGACCCGTGATTCAGTCAGCTGGACAGAAAACAAAATCAAAGTCGAAATAATTTCGAATCGATATTTCTTGTAAAGTGGATATGGAATTATAAATACGCAAATTTGTGTAGCGGAAAGTAAAGAACACCAACGCTGAGGCAAAGAGAAATCTACTGGTGAAAACGACTGACCAGGATGAATGCAGAGGTCAGTGGAATAGGCATAGGATATCTTAAAGTTTTGAAAAGTTGATGGTGTAGTGACCCTATGAAGTGAGCTGTATGTTGGATGTCGCGACCAGTATTTCAAACACTGAGTCTGCGGCCACATTAACCGAGTTGAGTCCAATCTGGTCCACTGGGATGTCTCATTAGGCTGTTGCAAAGGACAGACCTTCAGATTCACTAGATTCGAATGACGCAGTGTGACGGAGATACAGGGGAATCATATGCAAAAATGGGTCTGCTCTTGCAATGTAGTGACTCGGGATCGACCGGACTGGATTTGATCCTCGCGCGCAGAACCTTTAGTATGCCTCCAGACGGCAGACTCCAGCTGTTGTTTCTAACCGTAAATAACTGCATGCAGCAGAGTTGTTCTTCGAAAGGGAATTATGGCTCCTGTGGTCGAAACATCACCCGCCGTTATTGGAACCCGAAGGTAAATTGTCTTCACAAGAGCCCACCATTTTCTCTGTCCTTAGCTAAATCCAATCCCAATCCTAACACATTTTATATTTAATATCCAATGTAATAGCTTATTAGCCGATCCCAGTGGCCGTGCGGTCTAAGGCGTGGGTCTGCGGCCGTTCGCTTACTGGGATTGTGGTTTCGAATCCCGCCTAGGGCATGGATGTCTGTCTCTTGTGAGTGTTGTGTGTTGTCAGGTAGAGGTCTCTGCGACGAGCTGGTCACTCGTCCAGAGGAGTCCTACCGAGTGTGGTGTGTCTAAAAAGTGTGATCGTGAAGCCTCGAAAAATGAGGCGTCCTAGGCCCCCAAGGGGCTGTCGAGCCATTGGAAAAAGAAATAGCTTATTCATCTTTCTTATACGTCCCACACACCATTTCGTGTAGATAACAAGTACCAAATTTCACTGAAATTTGTTCAGTAATTTGGAGATGGAACGTGCTAAAGAGTGGAGACATCCAAATTATGTTTTGTTCTGTACGCGTGTGAAATACAGGGACTTACTCAAGGAAAGACTGGGCCCATTACTCTAATAGCCGTCATTTATACGGCTGAAACAATACTCTGTTCTTCAATATTCAGTGCTGACATCCAGATCTGATTTGTGACAAGTTTCAGTTTTAGTAAAATGCACCAAGTTGTTCAATCGGCACAAGAATAACCTTTATTAGAATACAATCCTTTTCATTTTGAGCTACTTTCTACATATTTCGACCATTCTTGGTCATCGTCATGTAAGAATCTTCCCATTCTTACAATTTCATGGTTTGTATTAAAGTTTGATCGTTTTTGTGCTCATTACGAGGTGTCGAAATTCAGCGTTAATGAGGCGCTAAGTTTTATCTTCTTTGTGAAATAAATCTTACAGTAAATAGTCATGAATATTTCTACATGGGCACTTTCTCAAGCAAAGACCTTGTGACGTGTTAGTAAAGTTAACAGCGAGAGGAAGATGTATGGAGGCTACCATTAACATACAATGGGATTTGTTTATTGAGGGGAAGCGACTATCCTCTTGTTCGAGTCAGTTGTAATAAGAGTCGTCGATATTGGTTACGATTCTTCTTAGAGCGTGATTTCTTTAGAGGTGATTTCTTTAGAGCGTGATTTCTTTAGCAGAACGTGTGTGCTGCTGCCGTAACGTAATTTGTATGTCATGTTGTCCCATCTTAAGGGAAGAACATAGAGAGAGAGAGGGTGTTTGAGAACAATGGGAAAATGTCGATTGGGAGTACTTGAGAACAGAGTGATAAGGAGAGTGATTATATTAAGAGGCAGAAAGTAATGTGACAATGGACGAGGAGCGTAATATTTTATAATCTTCACGAAATATTAGTCGCATCTCAAAATAAGGAAAAATGAAATAGCCTGGACATGTTATGCGAAGGGATTGTAAATGCTGGACTGGAAGATTTTAGTAGGGAAACCTGAAGGAAAGAGACCTTTTTTTTTCCTATGGCTCGACAGCCCTATATGGGCCTGGGCCTCCTCGTTTCGTCGAGGTTTCATGATCACACACATTTGAGACACACCACAGTCGGTAGGACTCCTCTGGACGAGGGACCAGCTCGTCGCAGAGACCTCTGCCTGACAACACACAACACTCAAAAGACAGACATCCATGCCCCCGGTGGGATTTTTTTTTAATCCTTTTCGTCCTTCATGTCACTTTTACGTTCCATGCTACCGTCCTTATACAACAAACACAACACAAACATCCATGCCCCCGGTGGGATTCGAACCCACGATCCTAGTAAGCGAGCGGCCGAAGACCCACGCCTTAGACCGCACGGCCACTGGGATCGGCAAAGAGACCTTTTAGAAGACGTAATTATAGATGGTAGGTTAGTTGTAAAATACACCTTAAGGAATTGGGGATTGATGGAGGGGTCTGGAAACCAACTGGCTGAGGATGGGATCCAGTGTCGGGCTCTTGAAAAAGTGGCAATGAGCTGTTAATTCAGTTTCATCAACTAAGGTGATAAAGTCTATACAGTTTGAAATTATGCGTTCCTTTAAGATGGTAATGAGCTTTGGAGTATCACTTTGACCAGCTGAGCCATTATCAGTTTCAAAGTAAACACACCGCTGCTCTATGGACTGAAATGTTAAATAATTTTTACTGAAAATATAGCGGTATTATTTTTATTCGACTACTGTACCATGTCGCTTCCCGTCGGCTCGCTTAACTTAGAAGACTTCGATTTACAATGAGCAAACTGCATGTTGGATGTGAAGGCCTGTCTCCGATCCGAAAGAAAATGTTTCCTGCATTTTCATTAAATATGGTGAGAAAATATCCTAATATTGTCTGTAATACATTGAACTAAAATACGTGAACACCGACGCACGGCAAACTGGAATAGCAGCGAGCGCTGCCCTGCCTACCGTCACACGAAACGGTGTGAGTGAAGTGTGATGTGGGTTGTCGTATAAAATAATGTGCCTGTGTATTCATCTGCCATTTGGTGTCAATTGAAGCTACTGTTGGCCTTACCTCCATGATAACTCTAACTTATGATTTAAGTGTAAGTTATCAAGGTTTATCTTTCTTTCAAAATGAAACTGGCACATAGGGGTTTAGCTAATGAACCGGTAGTTACACCTGGGGTGGTGAAAATGAAAGTTGACCCAGAGATTTTATTTCCGGTTTTACTGCTGACAGGTGACATACCGGTTGCATAATGTGACTCGCCTCTCTGGAACGGTCGTTAGTGTAATCACTGTGGTTTTCTGGAGAACGTATATTTTGCAGGCCAGGCTTTATGGTTATATGAATAAATGCATACAAAGCGTACATGCATGTGTTCGTAATGCGTACTTACGCAACTAGATGTCTTCCTTACAATTCCTCATAAATACTTTTCCCTTCAAGAGCAGTTTTGCAGCTAGGATTACTTGGTTTTTGGACTGTCTGTCTATTATTTAGAACAAAGCACAATATATGTCGGAAAATTTATGTCCGTCCGCATGTGGAAATATGGCCCGGTCCAGTAGTTGATATTATATCTTTGTATTATTTCCAACTGCTTATACCTATGTCTCCCGCATTTTTACGTGCGGACGAAAAAGAGTCCATTTTCTGAGAACTTTTAATCGTATTGTTTAACTCCGCTGTTAATTGCTAAATTTGTATCCAGACATATTATTGTCCCTTCTCTACGTCGGATAATTCCACAAACCAAGCAATCCTGAGTGTAATAGGCCATCGTCGTAATACGTAATGAAGAACTTTATGTTTTCAACTTTTCCCCTAATATTGTTAGGGTAACAAAGAAAGGAAGCTTGAGATGTGATTATAGTGTGGATGGGGGAGATGAGAAATGTATGCAGGATTTTAGTCGGAAAACATCAGTGAAAGAGAGGAACCTAGACGTCGTTTGGAGGGTCGTACCAAGGTGGATCTGAAAGGAAATTATGCAAGGACGTGGGCTAGATTGGACTGACCTCGTAAAGGGTCAAGTGACATCTTTATTGGACACGGAAACATACTTTCTGTTCCCGTAAATGTGGGAAATTTCTTGTCCATCTAAGCGACTGTTGATTTTTCAAGAAAGGTACGATATCGTGCAGTTACACCTTGTTTATTTCGCTGCTTTTTTTTCTTGGTATAGGAGAGAGAGTAAAATTTGTCCGAATAGTACATTAAGAACGTGTAAAGTGAGTATTGTTACACGCTGTGACCAATTTTAAGACACTATCCCTATATGTGCTTGAGAGTTGGAGAAGTATCTAGTTGGCCTGTAAATGGATTAAATATAAAAAATGTTGGACCCTGGTCCTCATGTTACGAAGTTACACAGGGTGATGCATTATCGGCCGTTACGGTTGTTTAGTTAAGCATAATTCTTCAGGGTGATGCATTATCGGCCGTTACGGTTGTTATTTAAGCATCATTCTTCAGGGTGATGCATTATCGGCCGTTACGGTTGTATAGTTAAGCATCATTCTTCAGGATGATGCATTATCGGCCGTTACGGTTGTTTAGTTAAGCATCATTCTTCACTGATTAATTCCTTAACATATGCCTACTATTCGAGTTCGTATACAAACTTCAGTATGACAAAATATAATCTTCATGTCCACAGTACTTCTGCAGACCAATGTTTGTGTCCGCCAGCCAGTAAAGGAATCATTTCGACTTTCATTGCAGTAAATACACAGTATTTAACGCCATCTGGACGTCCTGAAACTGTTACAGTATGCCAGTGGGACGAGGATTACCCTTTGAAATGTTACTATTCAGAAATAGTGTGTGGCACAAGGAACCCTCGGCAGGGTCTGTCCTTACACAGAAAAATGCAGACAGATCAGCGCTCCGAGCAGAAATCGAAACCGTCTTTCCATTGTTTAAACGATACAAGTTCGTAAACTGTGCGGCCAGTTTCACAGTGCTTGTCTTATGGTATATGTATGAAATGTTTCTTTCCTGTCTTTGAAAGACAGAGAAACGCTCGAGTGGATATGCAGTAGGCTTATGTGTCCTATAACTTGATACGTCATGTTCGAGCATGTACGTTATTCAGAGCATCAGCAATGCTCATTAGCCTGGATGTTCAAAGGACAGGTCCTATAATTCACGTTAGCTAGTAAGTTTTGTGATCTCTTGCAAACGATAAACCTTTATCAATGTAAGTAGTGACTTGAGACAGGAGCCACAGAATTTTTGATGTTGCGGCGAACTGTATGATTTTGAAAGGTATTTGGTTGCCCCCCACAGCTAGCGGCTTAATTTTGTTTTATTTAAATCCGAAAAGCTACAATATAATGATGCCGTGTTGGTAACTTGGAATTCAGCAATCTTCTTAGAATTTGGTTAAACACAGAGAAACACCAAGAAAACCTGTGTCGAAAGGCCAGTCATTGGACCTTCAAGATGTACATATGTTGGTTTCTAGACAGCAGTCTGGCAGTGTATACGTGTATATAAATCTCTTAAGGTTTCCCTAACTCGCGTGCTCTTGCATTATTAATCATAAGTACATAATTATTAGGAAATAAACATGTAATACCTTTATAGTAAAAGTTAATATTTATGAAATGTATGAAAAGAACAATTTCAAAAGTTTTATGAGCCAAAGTAATTATGAACGAATGGGTAGATCAAGCGGTCTGCCCTGAAGTAACTGGCTAGACTGGACTTGTTTAACTGAGCTTTCAGATACTGCTGTTTTTTATCAGTCACTGGGTGTCACATGTATCTTAATCTTATGGTCTCTGTATTTCCAGCCCTCGTCGCTCTCATGGCTGTCGTCAGGACATTGTGTGGGCTGTCGGTTTGATACAAAGCAGCCATTTGCCTTGATGCTGGATCCTCCGGAACGCCGGCTAATATCTTGCATAGACGCATCAGCGAAGATTGTCGTTAGCTGAGTGCCTGTGGAACGAAGAAACTAGTCTCCAGGAAGTGACTAGACATCTGAGCGGGAGTTAAGTAAGTGCAGTACTTGGGATTTTATATTCTTCTACCATCTGGTAGTATTGTTGTGTTTGTTGCAGTGTCTAATTGGGTTTGTACAGACATGGGACCTATTTTCTAATGACCAGGCGTCTAATAATTTCTAGAATGGTATTTGTCTTTCCGTTCATTTGCAGTGTCTTTGTAATAATCCATGACAATTTAGATACTACTTTCAAGCAGTTGTATTAGGAACGTTGCGGGCTTTGCATGTAGCTGAAGGCTGTAGTGCCCTAAACCTTTGTAGCATAGGTTAAGATGGAAGCTGATGTGAACCCCGGAACTTAAGTTCGCGATTTCGGTATAACTGGCATATTCTTCTATGCTCTTTCTGCAGGCACGGATCGTGTATGTAACTGAGAAGCAATTTTCATGCCAGTGTGATTCAAAGATATTTTAACTTGGTTTCCCAATGGTAAATTTTGGTTAATGTGCCTAGTTTGGATGGTTTTCTTTCCGTCCTTGCGGTCTCCAGCTTCCTACAACCACATTTATTCCATTTGCACCAAATTCTTGCCGGTGTGCTCGTTAGTCAAGGTCGTACAGGCGTTTTACATTTATAGGGTAAAGGTGAAATTGTCCCTGTACACACCATGAAGGCTTATGGAGGAGTGGAGGTACGGCTTCACTCTTTTTTAACCTCGTCATAAGACGGAGGTGAGGGCTCCCCTTCATGCCCCCGCCGCTTCCTCGTGGTTAGCGCCTCTGATTTCCATTGAATAGGCGGGGTGGACTTCGAGCCAGTCTTGAAGCTTTGAAGAGAAGATAAAGCTCTTACCCCAGCCGGGAATCGAAACACGATTCCTGAGACGTAAGCGCGTAGTCTAGTCCCTACACCGACTAGTAAGTCACGGCTCCATGATTTAATTATGAGTACCACTTACTTTGCCGATCCCAGTGGCCGCGCTGTCTAAGGCGTGGGTCTGCGGCTGATCGCTTGCTGGGATTGTGGGTTGGAATCCCGCCGGGGGCATGGATGTCTCTTGTGAGTGTTGTGTGTTGTCAGGTAGAGGACTCTGAGACGAGCTGGTCACTCGTCCAGAGGAGTCCTACCGAGTGTGGTGTGTCTGAGTATGATCGTGAAGCCTCAATAATGAGGAGGCCCTGGCCCACTGGGGGCTGTTGCGCCATGGGGGAAATCTACTTTATTATCATTTTTGTGTTGTGAGAGCCGGAACAGCACAGTTGGTATAGTGACTAGGCTACAGGCTGGAAGGTTCGAAGTTCGAATCCCCGCAGGGGCAAGTCATTTGTCTTTTCTCCAAAAAGACTATACAGGCCTTGAAGTCGACCCAGCCTCCTATTAAATGGGTACAGGAGTTCTTGACAGGAGGTAAAGCCACCGGGGCTTGATGCTGACAGATCATCTTCATGTAGCGCTGGGCTTAAAAATGAGTGGAGTTATACTTCTACGCCCCTCTATAATTTATGCCTTTATGGTGTCGACAGGGACAACTTTAGCTTCGCCTTTACTTCTATTATATTCAAATATTAATTTTTAAATTACATGAATAAGATTTAATTCAGTCCCAGTGCCGCAGGTATTTTTTATTTTATTGCCTACTTATTGTAATATCGACAGTGGTAGTAACTATATCTTAAAGGCAGGACGTGCTTTCTGTTAATGTTGATATAAACTTGCCACGTAAGACTGCGTGCCTCCGGCAGCAATGCACAAGCATAGCTAGCATTCCCGTCAGGCTCAGGCGAATGCATTTCCATCAGTGTAATGTCTATACAGGAGGGGGCCGGCCGATACGTTCAATTACGCTGAGAAACTGTAGTGTACTACATTACCTCATCATGATGCATTGAATTATAAACTGAGTTACAAACAGGCTGGCACTGAAGAGAAAGTTAACACATGACAGCACTAACATTATTTATTTTGTGATTTGTTTGTGTTAACTATTGTATAACTAAGAATACTAACTAAAAGGATTTTTTGGAGAACATTTCTTCTTGAGAAGGCAATAGCCGATCAGCTGCTCAATAAATTCGCTACATTTTACGTTAAGGAACCGGAAGCTTCATTGCCGTATTTACAACAGCCCTCCAAAGTGAAATGAAGTAAATACATAAATACATATACAGAGAAAATCTCTACGATCAATTAATTTGCATTGCGCTAGCTGTATGCTCTATCATACACACTCTCCTTCTAACAGTCAACTAAACATCTCCAAAATGTCAAGTTTTTGGCACAGCACAGGGTTGTTGCTTTTTATTCATTGGAGTAAGGAAATTACGAGATACAGGCTATCAATAAGCTGAAACTTATCGATATCATTTATGTTCCTGATATTGTCTTACCGATATCAATTATGTTCCAGATACTGCCTTATCGATATCAATTATGGTTCCGATTTTGTCTTATCGACAAAAATTATGTTCCTGATACTGTCTCATTGATATCAAATATGTTCCCGATATTGTCGTATCGATCTAAATTTTGTTGCCGATATTGTCGATATCAGTTATGTTCCTGATATTGTCTTATAAATTATCAGTTATGTTCCCTATTGTCTTATCAATTCATAGATATTAACGAGAATACCTGTTTTATGCTATTCATTCATTCATTTGAAAAATATTTTAATATTACTTGCCAGTGAAAATTAAATTTTAATAGGATTACTAATAGTCAGTTGAAAGTGTAAATGATCACACGAAGACCCGGTTTCAACCAGCCGGGAAGTAGGAACTGGTTTCTACTTTTACGAGTACCTGCACTGGCTGTATTAAGGTCCACAGCCTGCTGTTCTAAAACGAACGCTGCGAGATAATCAGATCTGGCCAAGTACTTTCCAAACTTCACTTGCCACTAAGGCAGTGGGCAGAATGTGGGTCGTGGAAACTGACGCAACGAGACAGACAGCTGTTAGTGTAACTCCCTATAGCTTGATCTCTGTGACAATCGTGATGCAGGGGACAATATCAGGACATACGTAACGGGAAGCACGAGCTGCAGAGTATTCTGTCCCTCGTATTGTTAAGGTAAAATGTAAAGTTGCCCCTGTGCTTAAGAAGGTGCAAGGTGGAGTGGAGTTAAAGCTCTGTGCAGTCTTACCTTCGACGTTAGATGCAAATGAGTGACCAGATTAATGCTCCAGGCTTTTCAGAACTGCAAAAAGGCCTTTTGGTGCCCATTTGAGAGGTAGGTGAGTCTGGTACAAGGTGCCGAAGGGGAAACATACCGTGTACATTCAGAAATCAAATACTGGTCATCCAGCTCGTGATAAAGCCTTTGTTGACGAGCTGTCACCATCCATTCACTTGACACTGATAGAACTGTTGAGTAGGAGATGTTTCGTAAGTGTGGAATGGAGCACACAGGAGCTATATAACAACTTTACTGACCAACTCCATGTAGCAGAGTCCTTCTTTCGAAGCTAATATTGCCTCAGATAGTCCAAGAAATTCTCCGCATTTTATAGGACCCGAAGGTTCATTACCGTGTTCACAAGATCCTGCCACTTGTTCATATAATGAGCCAGATTAATCCAGTCCACGCCTTCCCATGCCGTAACTTTAAGATCAGTTTTAATATTATTCTCCCATCTAGTCTAGGACTTCGAAGTGTTTTCTGTCCTTCGGGTTCCCCATCAAAACCCTGTATGCATTTTTCTTCTACCCATACGTGCCACATGCCCCGCCCATCTCAACCTCCTTGATTTGACCACACAATACAGGAGATACGCAAAATTGTAATAAGATGTGGAGATCTGAGGTTCTCACAACAGTATTTTGGGATGTGACACCGTGCAGATTTGTATATAGGAACCAACATTAAGGAAGAGCGTACCGCCTCCATCTTTGGGGTAATCCGAGAGTAGTTTGGACTGCCCTGAAAATGAAGTACGCGACTCCGAAGCGTTGGAACTTACATATCCGTCTGCACGGCGTCAGATCCAAGAAAACTCGCATCCTAAAAAAAACTGTTCGACAAACCTGTAGGGCTGAAACTAGATACAAGATGTACGCGTAGATGCGAGGCCAGTATTAAAATAGCAGTTAAATAAGTTGTGAGGGTGTAAACTGTTTATCTGGCTCAGGGTGTGGCCCAGTGGCGGGTTTTTGTTTACTTGGTAATGAACTTTTGGCTTCCTTGAAATTAGAGAATCTCTTCAAGAGCTGAGTGACCATCAGTTTTTCATGAAGGATTCTGGAGATAGTGTTATGGGTTTCACACTTAAATGACTGTTAAAGAAATGACCAGATTTCTTACGCATGCAGGCTCTTGTATCTGACAGGATGCCAACCAGATGCAACGCTTCGTAATACCGTATTTTAATTTGTTTAAACGTGGCGATTATGTGCATTGCTTGACGCTATCTGAACTACATACTTTGTGAAGATAAAGATTAATACACCGATATATCAAACTATAATTTTGCCTAACAAGGAATGTAAGTATGATTAGTCTAATCACAACTTAATTTAGAGATAAAATCAGCTACAGTTTTCGGCTAATGACGGTAACCATCATCAGGCTGATAAAAAAAGTATAAAAAGGAAATATTTACAGCTGCATTGGTGGTTAGAGATCTCGAGTTACACACGTAGTGTTATGTAATGTACATACCGTGTAAAATAAGCAGCTTCAGGTTTAATAAATATGAATTTTATTAATATTGTATAATTGTATAGTTTATGAAATTTAAGTAATTGTAGATGTGTGCAGAATATAATAAATAATAATAATATACGTAATATTTCAAATGGTTAAAACTGGGATAGCGTAAGCGAAATTTGTAGAGGCGGCTGGTATATACGTATTTTTTCGTTTATACTGTTGCGATGGCAGTACGTTGGAGCGTAGGCTCGAACAAGTAGCTAAAATAATCAGGAACTGTAAAACGTGAAAAATGTTCTTGCCTCGATATATTTGAAGGCGTTTAGTGGCTAAGGAAAGTCATGAAAATCTGCATTCACGATTGTCTGCTTTTCAACCCCTGAACAAAATATGTGTTACCGTTGTGTTAACCTGCTCGATGCAGTGTACTGTGCAGGCTAAACCGACTGTTAACTTGCTTGAATAACTAAGTGCATGGAGAAGAGTCCTTTTTGAGATGTTAATAGCTCCTCGGCTAGTTAAGGATATTCGCGCATGTTATGGAAACCGGAAGTTTGTCGTGTGCACCAACGACCGCATCATGTCCATATCCTGAGCCAGATTCAGGCCTTCCCATCCTGTTTCTTTAAGACTGCTTTCACCATCAACGCCTGGTTCTTCCAAGTAGTCGCTTTCCTTCGGTTGCCCACAAAATTCTGGATGCGATTTTCTTCTTCCTCATACATGCCATATTTCCAGTCCATCTCACCTGCTCTACATAGATTGTTACTCGTCTGGCGAGCGAATGTTTTGGCAGATTGACGGGCGGCTCTGGTTTGATGATAGCGAGAGTGCCGGCTGACACGCTTAGTCAGTGTATAACTGAAGTACAGGTATCAGCCCTCTCGCTTTATTCTTACTCTGAAAGGCCAGGTGCCGGTGAAAACAAACAATAACTCTCAAGGAAAAGTGCACACCGTGTTCAGGCTGATTATACGTGGTTACCTTTTTGTCCCATTCTAATATCTGTAGCTGTATACCAACTGAACACAAACGAAGTTGAAAGAAACCTTAGTAAAAGGTTGAGGTAATTAAATGTAACGGGTTACCGCTACCAGGGGATATAGCCTTGGGCTTCTGTCTCTTTCCTTTCACATCTGTTGCAATATCTTACAGTGTGTTGGCATTCTTGTCCTTCTCACTGATGTGCACACACGTCGTCTGTGTTTGCCTTTTTTTTTTTTTTTGCAATATCGCTTCTTCTTAACCATTATAAACAAAGCGATTACTGTAGGCCTATATGCTACTTGCTTAAGACTTAAAGAAGCTGGATTTTGCTCACAGAGTGCGCGTGTTTCGTAGGAGTCTCAGAATAAACAGCGATTATTTATTATCCATAATCTCTATATTGGCATTCGTGGGAGGGGGCAAAACAATTCTGTCGTGAACACTCCATCTCTTTTTATAAAGTAGGACAGTGAATGTTTGAACTGAACGTGTGGTAAATATGGAAATAATTTTACATTTGTGTGGTTCGGTGTACAATTACGTAAAATAAATGCGTAAAGATTACCATACATATATCTGCTTGTTTTATCCCTGAAACCACTGGACAAATCTTGATTAACTTCGTATTGGGATTCTGCCTCAAAACTCTGGCAAATATGATTTTGATTATTAAAAGTCGATAATTATCCATCACCACAGACGAATCTCAATTTGGACTTCGTAGTTTTTCTTGGAAACGATTCATCATTAGAACATTTACATTACGTAAGATGCTTACCTTATCGGGTTTTTATGTGAAAAGTTTTATGTTGCGCATCTAACGAAATAGAAGTAGAAATAATTTCTGTTTAGTGTGAATAATTGTGAAACACTGCAGTGTGCATCTTCAGCGTAATGGAACGGCTATTAAAGTTTGTTTGTTCTTCGTTTGGTGTTGAAGAAAGTGCGCAGTCACATACTTAATGCGTCATTTTTATTTACAAATTATTTTCTGTTAAAGAGACAAAGAAATGAATGTAATGGTCTTCATCGCCTACATAATTTCCATGTCTTTTAAGTATTACTTTCTATAAAGAATAAGAGGATATAGCATCCAAATTGTGCGTCAATATGTGAAAGCATTTGTTCCTTAGTCGTTTATTTAACGATGACGAGTATAAATAATAATCGATAATCGTCATTATCCCGTACGGAGTCTGAATGAAGCTTATAAATGACAAGATGGCGTCTGTTCCATTCTCTCTCACATCTTTTACGCGACATTTCATGCAGATCGGGAGAGACACAACCAAGGGTTAAAACTATGACTGCTGTAGATCCATCTAGGTCAGAGGTTAACAATGAGTGGAGCTATCCGTTTCCACTCCTTCATCTGCCTTCATGGCATGCAGAGGGTTATTGCGTATGAAGGTCCACAAACTGAATGAATCCCTAAAATATCTCGTATATGGAACTTGGTATTTAGAAACCGGTAGGGAAACTTATTCTGTACCCATGTTCAGAATTTCAGTGACGTTTAGAAGTGCGTTACATATACTTGCTTCACTTTGAAAGAAATGTTCCTGTGATTTCAAGGAAAACGCAAGCCAATGTACAAGGACACCCCATATTAAAGAATTGTTTTAGCACAAAACACGACATTTACCAATTGTTACTTTCTCTTCCAATCATATCAAGAACATATATATATATATATATATATATATAATGACTGACATGTTATAAATTGTGTCCTTTACCAGATTAGTAAAACTTTGTCCCTGTATGTAGAAACGTATGGATTTTTGAGTTGATTGTACGTGTTGTTATTCTTGAAGGCCAACTTCAGCTTGTAAATTAATTTTGAATCTAACTGCAGCCATACCGCATGTATTTATTACGTTTGGCGATAAACAGGGTCAATGATTAAAACATTTTGTGTGGTTCTTTGCCTCTGTTACAAACCGGTTTAGGTAAAGAGAATGTATCTTTAATATGCTTTCTTGCTCTGTTATTCTTGTTTATTTTGCTGCATGTTGCTTAGATCGGAAAGTACGCGTAGAACAATCGTAAATACCATCGTAACTTTTCAGACAGTTAACAGAATTATCTTCCTTGTCTATTCCCGCATTCATGTTTCCAGATCCCATAATAATTTCTGTGGTTTATATAGGTTAATATTTAATGCTGTTTGTGTTTGTTTACGCCCATTGATTTTGCTGGTTTTTGCACGAAATCTGAAGTAATTTTACTCGTAGTTCTCTATAATAAGTATTTTGTTTGATTATTTATGTTAATTCTCATTTTTGTATTGTAGGAAATTACTGTTTATTGTTTCGGCATTTAACTACACCAACACTGCCACTATTTATTAGGTCAGTGGTATTCAACCTTTTATGTTCGCGTACCCCCACATATAATTTCTCTTCAACTTTGTACCCCAAAAGTTGTTGGTGCTTAATTCAAGTTATACATTGTCTATAATCTACATCTAAAATAAGTTAAATAAATTACATCCAAAATAATGTATTAAATAATAAGTTTTAAATGAAAAAAAGGAGAATCGTATTAAATAACAAATATATTATTGCCTATCATATAAAAATGAATAAAGGAACAAAGGTATTTTAGCAAAGCAAAATTATATGCACTATGTGGAATAAAATGAAATTAGCCGCCCAGATAAGAATCGCATAAAGGAGAGAGATACAGAGAGAAAAAATGGTGTTCCCAAATCGCATGTCCTTACGTGTCTCTTGTGGCTAACCCTAAATCAGGCCCTGATTATTCAGTGTTTATCATGAAATAATATATTCATTGTTTTTAATTTTGCGTACCCCCTAAGATGTCTTCGCGTACCCCCGGGGGTACGCGCACCCCAGGTTGAATACCACTGCATTAGATGATAAGAAACAGCTCCGTAAAATAAACCACACAAATACACTGCTTACACTGTTTTAGCAGTTACTCTGTCATCCTACAATACAGGGTGTGCGGCTTCAGCGTCTCTCCCAGGCAACTACAGAATATAAATAACAAATGTCATCACCTTGCACGGAATCTCAATGATGCTTATGAATAACAACGCGGTGTCTGTTCCAGCCTCACGGCGATGTTGCATGTGACACTCCCTGCAGATCACGACAAACAAAACCGACAGTTTAAACGGTGCTTCTGCTGTGGGTCAGAGTGTAATGTCCCGGATCATGACGATCCTGACATCTGCTGATCTGACTGGTTTTATGCTATTCTTCGGAACGAATATATTAACTGTGAAGCAAGCGTGGGTTAAGGAAACGGGCAACAGTTGAAAACATGGCTGTTAAGTCACAAGGGATTTGGGTTTACCGTAACTGGAAAAAGAAAAATGACATCAGCGTGTGTGTTTTAAAATTTCTGCCTATGCAGCAGGCGGAACTATCGTCCGTAACTGATTCTAAAATGTACAGTTTATGCCAAAACATCAGTTATGGACACATATAATTTTAAAACCATAAAATGTTTGGTGACCCTAGCAAGGTACGGTCTAAAAAAGGAATTGTCCATATTCTAACATGCGACAGGCTTGATGCGCTACGACACTGAGATCGTGGTTTTGAATCCTGACGAGGGTATCGTTTCATGTCTGTTTTGTGTGCTATGTTAGTCTGTGTAAGAACAGACCTTGCAATAGACCGATCAGCAATACAAAGACCCATACTAAATGTAGAAGTGATTCGTTGTTACAAATATTAATTATATATTGGAACAGGCCATTGGAATTACGTGACAGTTATGTAAAGAAACAAAATATTGATGGGGAATTAAAATAACTTCAGATTTCATTCAGAAATATAAAAAAATCGTTAGATGTACATAAATAATGTCTCCTTAAATATGTGAGCTATATAGCTCTAATAAATTATTAAAAGACTTCAGAACTTTAATGCTGTAACAGGCAAGGAAATTTGTTTTATGACAGTGCCCTATGATTCAGTAATATTTTACACGAGCCTGCCTGAATGTGAAAGAAATTTCCCAGGTGAATATAAGCAAGACGCAGGATAAGAGAGAACAGAAACTACAACAACGCATACTAAAAGAAATATAAGCGATACCTGTATGACATCAAACTACATAGCGTCAATGGTATGATGGTCAGTAGATAATGAATTGTGAATGATCTTAGGGGAAGCAGATATGATCTAACCGAGGTACTAACCCGGTATTGCACGGAACGAAGAAAACCACGATTGCTTTAGCCAGAATAGTTGGTGTTGTTTGCCAAGATTTAAGCCGGGCATCTTACGAATATTATTCTACATCATAGCCACAAGATCGGCCCGTTGTGCCGTGTAAGTGGTTAGAAAAGTTAATGTTAGCCACTTATATAAATAACGAAAAAAATCCATTTACAGCCTGATAGGGAACAGGTGGCTTAAAATGAACACAACGGTGTGAATCCGATTTGTATTTTGAAAGAGAGGGATAAATTGTATTTTGGAGTTGTTTCATGATAAGAAAATTAGTGATTTACAGAAATAAAGTGTTCTTCGGCTAGCTATATGTAAGAAGCTAGACGCAGTAGGGCTAAAACTACTCTGGGTAACCCACTTTTAAGTGGTAACTTGGAAACCAGAGAACAAGATGTGATATGACATTGAGTGTTAAGGGGACTGTGAGCTTGCGAGCTGGATGTAACAAGCTTACATTCGTGTCCAGTGGCGGGCTTTGGTTTTGGTGATGCTGAGTCTTCGTTTTTTGCTATCACAGACTTGCGAGTCTTCAGGTTGTCACAGCGGTGTGGTTGACTCCCTTCTTCAGGTACAAGATGCCGCGTCACTCTGCAATCGTTTCCCGATCTTTCGAAGAATGTAATGCTTTCATCTTCGAGGGTTCAAAGGTCCCGGCCTCTGGATCCTTGAAAATGAAAGCACTATGTTTCTTCGAAACGTCGGGAGCCTATTATCAGTGACGCTGCTTCATATCATAGAAGGACGGAACTCTATCGTAATGGGTTCTATGCCTAACGGATAATGGTAATAATACAAAATTATCTCTCTACGCAAGTACAATGCAATGGAGACGTGGAGAAGTGGAGGCAATGCTCCATCTTGGTAGTAGAGTGCAGACAGACATTTTCTAAATCAACAGTTTTTGCACACACACTTTTGAGTCTCGGGCCTAAGGTATTAAAAAGCGCCGAGTGATAATTAGGTGAAGGTAAGCCAGCGGTAGACAGTGTGGTACGTCAGAATGGTAATCGAAAACACTGGCCTCATAGTGAATGCTCTGCCCGTCAAAATATAAAGGGATCTGTAATATGTGAAAGAAAAGACTTAAGGATAGAAATAATTACTCACCGAGAATGACAGCAAGGAATGCGATCGCTGCTACAACTCCGTTTATGTGTCTGGATCCCATTATATTGCAGTTGTCAGATATCAGTCCATAAAAATAGTCCGAACGTTTAGTTACAGGCAAAAGAACTCCGCCTCAAAGAACACGCCACTTTACACAAGATTCCAAGTACAAAACACAGGCAGTAGACTTCGCCCTAAAATGTTCCCACCAAAATATCACTTTTAATTTACTTTAAATTCATTTGTAAACATTGAAATTTCTTATTATTTTGTTACGAATTGTAACACCGTCGTCGGATTATATATGTCTTTTTAATAACGACAACAGTAACAGAAAATGTAATTACACGGAATCGCTGGTGTGTAGAACCAGGAGAGAAAGTCGGTATGGTTGAAAGCTTCGCCAGATCTGGTTAACTTGGCAGCAGAAAGAAAGCGACGGCAGCTGCTGTCAGTCGACCCGGTTAGCTGGCAAGCTGGTCGCAGACTGAAAGGAAATGAGAACGCAACCAACAGCGGCTTTCTTTGGGCTCTCCTACTTTCAGATGATAGTGGAGGGGACAAACATTTACCCCTTGATATCTTGCACAAGGCTCGAACTATTACTTAAATCGACAGGAAAGATGCAGCTGATCGCACCTATGTCGCTCTCATTTCCAGCCATTTTCGCTTTCGCAAAAGTGGGTGTTCCTGGACCCAATAATTCGAGCTTGTCTAATGCGCGAAACTCTTCCCGCAAATACACAATTTCACGCTTCAAGTCTCCAGTACTGTGATTCCCATGGGAGCTGCCTGTGCTTGTAGCAGACTCGCCTGTCGTTAACATAAATGTAACATTAATGTAATGGGCATGTTTAATTTTGGAAGCTGACATAAAATTCTCTATAAATGTCATGGACCGCACAGTCCTCTGTAATAAGTAACAAAGACTTTCGGAAGGAATGAAGTGCTGTCTTTATAACAGTTGGTACACTCAGCCAAGGTAAAAATATTTTACACTTGTAAGTTATGAGGTTATTATGGCCGTGAAGATAATCATTATGAAATTCCGGGTTGAGACACCAGAAGACTGCATTGTTAAAATGTTCAGATTTTTGTAAGAATCTGAAGTGCACTCTCTGAGGGAGAATGTAAATTTAGATGTTTCAGAAAAAGACTCTCAGGAAATATTTTAATGCTAGAAGGACGAGACATTTAATGGGTTACATAACGAGGACCTTTTAGATTTACGTCGGTCATCTAGTGTCCTTACCGTAGTGACACGTGGGGGCTGCGACAAGCTGCAGGATGGAGGAATGAAGGAATGTGATTTTTCATTGACTTAATCCTTCCGGCCACACTGTGGCCTTGGGATCGACTCAGCCCCTAACAGAAGTGATTACCAGGGATATCTCCTCGTGGGTAAAGGCGTCCGGTGCGTAGGGCTGACTACCTTGTCACCTTCATGTGTCGATTGTCTAGAAATTCTGGGAGCCTCAACCTCCTGGAACCCTAAGGGCCTGTCCAGGCCTGTAATGGGATTGCTTTGCTTTTTACCCATTGGTTGGGTCCTTTAAAGAAGAGAAAATCTCTTACCCCTGCCGGGATTCGAACTGCTTATCGTCCACGCCGTAGTCTGGGTTTTTTGTGGAGAAGGACCCCGCAGCAGATGCTACGGACGCACCGTAGCCTTGAGGCTTATTGTTCAACCCTGTGATGAAGACGATTAGTGTTTTTTCGTTTCTCCGTGTAATGGAGCACCGGTGGAATGAAATTGACAGGGGAAAACCGAAGTATTCGGGGAAAAACCTGTCCCAGTGCCACTTTGCCCACCGCAAATCCCACATGGACTGACTCGGGATCGAACCAGGGCCTCCGCGGTGAGATGCCGGCGACTAACCACCTGAGCCATGGCACGGCATGACTACGCTACCGTGGCTCGTGAAAACTTTTTAAATCACTATTATGTGACGCAACAAATTAGTTAGTACAGTTTGTTTGAAACTCTATATAATGTGTTACATATTTAATGAAACAGAAGAAAAATCATTTCTGACTATGCGCGTTGTTGTCAGCTTTGCCACACTGAATTTACAACTGCAGTAAATGGACGTAAAGACCAGTAAGATATTCTAAATGACTAAGAGTGCACTTGGAGCACACGTGTAAGAGTACTGCAAACTGCAGCATGAATTTAGAGACTTGTTCTTTTGTAGTGTACAAATCACATCCTCCTCCGTCTAAGGAACGGTGCTGCTTGTCTTAGTGATTATTCAGAACGTTCTGATATGAGGCTAAGTCGCGCTTTCCAAAGGAGAAACAACTTCAAGCCAGTTTATTAGTGTGGCAACTACAATGGCTGTGCCATGGCTCAGGCGGTTAGTCGCCGGCCTCTCACCGCGGAGGCCCTGGTTCAATTCCGATTCGGTCCATGTGCGATTTGTGGTGGGCAAAGTGGCACTGGGACAGGTTTTTCTCCGAGTACTTCGGTTTTCCTCTGTCAGTTTTATTCTGCCGGTGCTCCATTAAAATGGAAAACCACATCACAGGGTTGCACAGTAAGCCTTCAAGGCTGCGGTGTGTCCGTAGCAACTGCTGCGGGGCCCTTCAATTAAAGAAACTACAATTATTTATATAAGTACTTATTTTATATTCTGTTTTGTTAACAGCTTACATGAATACATTAACTTCATTGCACGCAAATAAATTTAAAATTGTTTTTCGTAATTTAGTCGTGATGTGTTGATCATGTCTCGTTATACTAAGAGGCGTTCCCTCGTAACTAGCAACGTTTCGAATTGTGTGATGGAACGGGACATGTTTTCTCGATCTGTTACGTAACTATAGATGTTGGATGACTGAGGTAAATGACGTCATAGGAGAAAGAACGTATAAAGTCATTGTAAACATCTCACTGATTTTCTCTTTCCGCGTACAATTAATCGACACGTTCCGTATTCTGTACACTTTAATTCATAGTAATGGGCTGTAGCTTTCAAGTAATGCTGACTTGTGTTTTAAAACACTTCACTTGGATATTGATTTCTGTTTTCATCATTTGCTCTTTCTTTTATTTCATATTTGCTTACAAAACACCTTCCTCTTCGTTTCAAGTTAGCTTTTTCGAGGTTTATTTTATCTGACTTCAGGTGGATAACACTACGGTTGCTTAAATGTATCTCTGTTGCTAGGGGCCGTTCATGTATGTAACCATGGACATTAATTGTAATTGTCCTGGTTAAAAGAGGCAAAGAGTTCGTTTGTACAGAACTAGTCGCACCAACTTTTACTGGCCACTGTGGTTGTCACAGTATAGTATAACGTGTCTTGGTAATTACGCCAGCGATACATGTCTACAGATACCGTCCTGTAGTTTCAAAACGTGCTAGATAACTCCGTGTCAAAGGAAAGTAGGTAGTTGTTCTCTTGCTTTAAGATCTTTTTATGTTTATGGACCCCGAAGTTTCATTTTCGTGTTTACGAAACCCTGCCTTTTGATTCTGTCCTGAGGAAGTCCAGTCTGGTCCACAACGTCGTAACCTATTTTAGTGGCAATGATTTTAATCTTATCTTCACATTCACTCCTAGCCTATACCTCCTAAGTGGCCTCTTATATTAAGATTTTCGGCCCAATGTTTTGTATGCATATCTGATATACACGTGCGTGCTACGTACCCTTCCGATTTCATCCTTCTTGATTTAATACACAAGCAATGTTGAGTTTATAACAATGATTATGAAGATTCTTCTGACATAATATCCTTCTTTCTCATTTTCTGCTTTTTTACTTACGTACTCCTCAGCACATGTTCTTGTACGCCTTTAGACTCTATACTTCTTATCGAGGTTATTTCCTTGAGCTGGGACTTTGTAGTCTGGTAAGGGTCTGTACATTATTAACTCTCAGAAGTTCTGATTTTACACAGGCAGTACATATTTACGGACATTAAACACGCCATGTTAAGGACGTGAAGTATCGCACAAGCTCCCTAATTATCAATTTACTTGGCTTGTACGTTTGGGTATGGGAATGCGTAAAATAATTTGTTACGTAATGTGACACTTCTCAGTGCAAGTCTAAAACACTGGCAGTTACAACGGAGATTTTAACGCATGTATACAACACGAAGTAACAATATGGGAATATTTACCTAACACTATTATTATGGGCCGTGCCATGGCTCAGGCGGTTAGTCGCCGACCTCTCACCACGGAGGCCCGGGTTCGATCCCGGGTCAGTCCATGTGAGATTTGTGGTGGACAATGTAGTACTGGGACAGATTTTTCCCCGAGTACTTCGGTTTTTCACCGTCAATTTCATTCCACCGGTGCTCCATTACATGGAAAAGCGAAAAAACTAATCATCTTCATCACAGGGTTGCACAATACGCCTTAAGGCTGCGGTGCGTCCGTAGCATCTGCTTTAGTGCCCTTCACCACAAAAAACATTATTATTATGATTATTATTATTACCACCCCATCGCCACAACTACTGTACTGCTTCTGTTAATATAACTGACCGTTTATCAGAGCGCTTGACACTAATAGTAGTAACAACAATATAACAATAGCCTCTTTGTAATGCTCATCCACTCAACAGAAGACCTGTTTTAACGCTTTGAAGACTACAGTTGATATACATTGTGCATAAAGGCTCATTTCCTTTGTTAGACAACACAGTTTGCTACCATTAAAAACACAAAGCGATGAATGTTGTTTGGGTAAATTATCCCTGTTTGTTGTAAGAATCGAACGGAATAATAATTATAGGTTAATGATAATGTTAGTATTACTACAAACACTTCATTGATGGTAATTACAATAATTTTTTTCCAATGACTCGACAGCCCCTTGGGGGCTTAGGCCGCCTCATTATTCGAGGCTTCACGATCACACACTTTAGACACACCACACTCAGTAGGACTCCTCTGGACGAGTGACCAGCTCGTCGCAGAGACCTCTACCTGACAACACACAACACTCACAAGAGACAGACATCCATGCCCAAGGCGGGATTCGAACCCACAATCCCAGTAAGGGAGCGGCCGTAGACCCACGCCTTAGACCGCGCGGCCACTGGGATCGGCAATAACAATAATAATGAATCAAAAGTACCAAAACTCCTGAGCGCCTTATCATGATGGCCTGCAGATGTGTGGACTGACATAGACCTTACCTACTTTAGGCCTTATTTTTCTTAACAAGAGAAGTAGAGAAACAGATTATCAGCTTAACTGGTGACAAAGTGTCATCGAGACAATGAGTTAAGCGCTGAGGTGTCTCTGCATGTGTTCAAGACAGCCGGCCATGCTTCACATCTGTACTGTAGATTTATCTTAGTCCTTTCATGTAACTTCTACTTCAGTTATCGTCCACATTCAACATAATTATTGTAACATTTTATTACGCTTCCTAATTAATATACATAATGTACAAGAAATGAGGGTTTGCATATTTTGTACATATATAAATTTAGTCGCTAGTTTTATCTTCGCCAACGCATTCAGACGTATCCTTAGGATCAAATGGGTAAAGGGTGCGCTTTTGTCGGGGGTAATCGGTCGGCGTCGGAATCTATCCACTCACATACACACAGAGTTGAAGATTAAGACATATTAGAGGTTTTCACTTTATTCTTCCATACTCTTTATAGCGTAGCTCTTAATAAAGTAGCACAGGGTCAACTTCACCTTTACTTTTACCATCTTCCTCTTGTTTACTCCAATTTCACTCTGACATACTCGTAGTTATGTCCACTGTACGTGATACAGTGTCGTCAAAAGGACAGACCTATGCGCTGCTAATTTTCTACCAAATTGTAATGAAACATGGAACTGCATTTGGATTGCATCACAGGTATTATGTTAAACCTGCAACATAGAATGCAAAACGTTCATAATTTACGGGGAGATTTTGTGGTAAGGAGTGTGAAGCGTGAGGAAGACGAACAGTAAATCGTCAGGGAACTGCGATCTCTTTTGATCTCTTCTCAGGATAATAATCTTTGTCTTGCCGTCACATTTGGTCTGTTTCAGTGTCGAATGGGCTAACGTATCTGCAGTTCCGCCTCTCAAGAAAGAACTTTTATGCACTATTGTTAAGAAGCGATAATAAACAATAATGACAATGTCAGTAAAATTATGATTAATAGGACATTTAGCAACAAAGGAGAAAGGATATTATATCAAAATTTTATAATTTATGGCTACTCCCACTCTCTTGTGCGGATGCGTTATGTTGGGTCACCAAACAACGAGATGACAGAAGAATACAGGCCGCGGAAATGGATTTGCTGTGTAGAGTGAAAGGTACTACACTGGCCAATCACCGAAACTAGAACATCAGAAATGAACTACAAATATTGCGCTTACAGATAATACATAAGTAGCGACATTAATGTTGTCAGCATGTACAGTAATTAGAGACTTTTCAAAAGGCAATATCACACAAAATCAAAGGAAAGAGGAGCCAAGAACGCCCGAGGAAAAGCTGGAATGACCATTGAAGCGGGAACAGACATTAGTGTCTACTCGTGAATATATGATGGGTGATGATGATAATAATAATAATAATAATAATGGCAATATCGTACAGAATCAAAGGAAAGGAAGCCAAGAACACCCAAAGAAAAGCTGAAGCGGCAACAGACATTGTGATCTACCCACGAAGAAGAAGAGAGATGATGATGATGACGATGACGATGATGATTATGAAGAGAAGGGGATTATAGTACAGAATCAAAGGATAGAGAACCAAAGACGGCCGAGGAAATGTTGAAGTGGCCATTGAAGCGGCAACAGACATTGTGGTCTACCTATGAAGAAGAAGAAGATGACGATGATGATTATGAAGAGAAGGGGAATATATTACAGAATCAAAGGATAGAGAAGCCAAAGACGGCCGAGGAAATGTTGAAGTGGCCATTGAAGCGGGAAAGTAAAATAATCAACTATGCTCTGCAGGACAACATAAAATGTTAACCAGCCCTTGCTACTATATGAAATATGATGCTTTCACGGCGATGAATGTTATGATTATGGTATTCTGGCATGTCACGTCGTTTAGATCCTGAAGATGGAGCCAGCGATTTTCTCCGAAACGTTGGTAGCTATCTTGACAAATCATAAAACCATGTATGCTTAAATATTGTTTTGGTTTCTTTAAGGTAATTAATTTTTTCTCTCGTTTCCTTGATTCGGAATGTGCAAAGCGTTATATAAATAAATAAGGTTTCTAATGTACGTGAGAACTTCACGGCTTACGGTTACCATGGTAACAAGACCAACCTAAGGCGAAACCGGTCTAATTCAACATCACCTCAGCGGTTGCTTCTGCGAACTGAACGTTACAAAACTCTACACCAGGACCCGGGGAAAGCACCACTAATCGAAATTGAAACTGAAATACTTCAGTCTAATTCTATAGAGCCCATTCCGTCTATAGAAGCATACCGTCCCTCGGCTGGTCAAGTTAAGTCCCTACGTTTCATGGAAAAGGAAGGCTCATTACAATGTTTACAGGAGTAAGTTACTGGATTCCATCCTGAGCTAGTTAAATCCAGTCCAAAACCCAACAGCCCGTATCGTGAAGATATATTTTAACATAATTCTCCCAGCTACTCCTGAGTCTACCGAAAACTTCTCACTTTGCACTTATACCCTTTCGCCTTACAGCTAGGACGGCAGCGGTCTCAGCTAGTATTGCATTACCTCGCTGAAAAAAAAAGGCACGTGTTCTTTCGTATTCCGACATGTTGAAAAATGGGGTCAGAATATGTGTTACATATTGGTACGAATTTATGGCTTACTACTATGGGTTATATAATAGTCGTAGTGGTACTCGCAACGCATCATACACGAACTTAGCATAACGTAATGACCGCATTTTGTCGCGTATTAGCCTGGGAGTTTGCATATCCACTGAGATGAAACCAAGCTTCATCGTTAAACAGAAAGAGTGTGGGGTCGATTTCTCCAGCATTCATCGCCTGAAGTTACCAGTTCACAAAATTCAGTCTTGCTTCACAGTCTGCCTCGTACAGTGCATGTACGACAATTGTCATATGGATATAAATGCGGCAGTTTCGTTGTAATTAGTGCTGGCGACGCAGACACACCCGTTTGTTGCTCAAGTTGCGCCAATGATTTTCGTCCAGTTTTTCCTCGTTTAGCACGTGTCTTCTGCGTGTTCTCGTCCGGTCTAAAATGGAGCCTGTTGCTGTAAAACAGTTCATGTATTTGTATTTTTGTTTCCTATGTGCAACTGCGGATCCGGATTTTTTTGTCTGAATTTAAGACGACAATTCTTGTAGCAGATGCATTCAGATAGCACACCATACATAAATTAGCAATGCGACTGCAGGTGAATCACAGCGATGTCACAAACACTTAGCAAGCAGTTTAGGAACTACTGAACAACTTATTGTTGCAGCATTGGTTGTTGTATTTCTACATTATTTGTAGAGGTCCCTCTAGTATCTTCTGAAGAGTGTCTGCTTAATTCTAAAGTGTTTTTACTGATGTGTATCACTATGCATAGTGCAGTGTGGTGGTGTTGCTGCTGTTTGCGGTACAAATATAACAAAAATACAGCAACTAATATTTCAACGTCACTAGACCGTAAGACGAACCCCAACGAAACAATAAGTGTAACAACAATTGTAAGCAGGTATATCAAATTTATGCAGCAGTATAAATACATCGCATCGTAACATGAAGACGTGGATTATATCGATGTAACTTTGACAGTTTTGTTTAGAAGTGTACCAACAGACGAGATAACCACGTCATGACATAACCACGAATAATGTGCTGCGATATCATAATGTATAATTTTTATGTTTTCATGAATGTTTTACACGATAATGGTATGTTAACTAGATCGTGTTAGGTTTTGGAGATTTAATTTGTGTTATTCTTTCATCAAAGTTTGTTAAATTTTATTGTAAGTAGTTCGTATGTACTCCCCTTAAGATGACACGCTCGTGCCGAAACAAATATACGTTAGATTGTGTTGTTTTGGAGATCGAAACATGTAGTACTGCTTCAGTAATCTTAATACATGATCCGTAGTATGTAATCATAAACGTATTACATTCGTCTACAATAGCATTCATCGTAATGTATAGTATGCTATGGAAAAGAAAGGCGCTCTTTGTTAATTAAATGTCTATGTACGTAGTTTTTACGTTTCCTTAACGCTTAATATTTACATACAAATTGTTACGTATACACTGTCGTTCGTAATCTTTATTTTCCAGTTTATCACGACCATGTTCTCTAAATATTAAGCTTATAGGACATTCTATAGAAAGACCATTACCGCATAAAAGTTTTATTGCCTACCACTGCACATAATACAACATTAAGTGTACCATTACCGCATGTAACACATAAGCTTCAGGACATTATTTGCTTCTGCAATAATCTTCGCAATCTACACCGACGTATTTAATGAAACTTTCTCGGGCTAGCAGCCGCATCACGTGGTTGAACGGTGAGTAAACCAGCGTTTCGAGAATCATCTGTTCTTGTCATCAGGGAATTGAATACCTCGGTCAAAGTCAAAATCACTTTACAACTGACGGTCAGTCAGTCCATCTTGGTATCGAGTCCCCCCTGGGTCTCAAGTTGATGTATTGACCCTCTCTGACGAGAGTGCGGGGAATACCTCGTGTCAACCAACCAACCAACCAAGGAGCTAACTAAGGGCGGAGACTTGTGCTCCGTGCAAGTCGACGTCACTTGGTCTGTTTAGCCATTCCTGCGTTTTAACGCATCGCTGGGCTCAATAACAGACTCTTATACTATAACAGGGGATTGCGCTTACGCTAACGTTTTATAGTCTCGGTTAAGGGCCGTGACTTGGTATACTAAAGGCTACAGCTCTAGGAGCGTATAGTCTTTCTAAGTTGGTGGGGGGGGGGGGTATACTTTGGCTGGGTGGCTCCCTTAGGTTTGAACCCAGAGTGTCGTTTTCGCTATTATATTCGCGCGTCTACAAGCTGGCACACAGGTAAAACCGCCGTTACCGGGGGGGGGGGGGGGATGCGGGCCGTGCCCCCACTTTGTATTATACCCTGGCATTCACCTTACAATTGAGGAAAAATTACGGAAAACCCTCAGTTAGGGTAGTCGAAAAGCGCCTAGTTAATCAGTGCTGGGCACGATTCGGTATCGTAATACCTCGTGTGTCAGTCCGCGTCATGTATATACCTGCCCGTATCTTTGGCTGACACTCGGACGCGAGCCAATGAGGGCTGGTGGGCGGAGTCAAATGCTCTCTCTGCTTGGTCCTGCTTTCCGAATAACGTGTTGGTTACAGGATACCAGACCTGGCTTATTATGAAGACTGTCTCTGTTAAAGTTGTTCGTGTTCAATCGTAGCTCAGTTGCTTTCTTTACGAGGCGGTCAATGTATCCTGATGTTCTGTCTAATACTGAGGAGTCACTGAAGTCGATGGCTATGACCTATCTTGATGCCATGTTCACTGCCACCGCCCACTTCTCAGGTTGATCCAAACGTGTGTGTCGCTTGTGTTCTTTGCACATCGCCTCGATAGTCCTCCGCCTCTGTCCGACATACACTTGGCCACACTTACACGGAATCCGATATACGCTTGGGAACTGAAGGCGCAATGCTGGTGTAGTACCGCCACTATGCCACAATCATGCCTTTAGAAATCATTTACAGTTCATCTTTCGCAAATCACGCTATTATCGGTGCTGTACAACCTGATATACTGACAGCTTAGGAAAATATACCACAAAAAGTCTACAACCCTCTATTGATCAAAGTAGTATATTACTTTATATCGTAACTGCTACCTCGAACAATATATGTATAATGGACTTCTCTGTACACAATATACATTAATTAGACCTTCGAGATAATAAAAGGATTACGAATGAATCATGTGAATGCTTTCAAATTCATTGTAGACTTGTCAGACAATAGACATACGTAGTCATTTTCCTTAATTGTAGCAGAGATAGCTCAGTGAGTATAGTGACTAGGCAACGGACTGGGCGATGTGAGCTTCGAATCCCGGCAGGGATAAGATATGTATCTCTTCTCCGAAACGTCCAGAGCTGCTCTGGGGTCCACCCAGCTTCCTAGACAATGGGTACGAGGGTTCTTTCTCCAGGAGTAAAGCGGCCGGGGAGTGAGGCTGACCACTCACCTCCATCTAGTGCCGAGGTTAAGAATGCGTGAACAGGGACAACAGTACCTTTACCTTAGCATAAGTAAGGAGTGATGTGATAGACTTGCATGTCTCGTTTTCGTGCGTTTAGAATTTACGGTATTTCATTCTTGAGTTGTGAACAGATTTCACTGAAAGCAATTGAATTACTTAGAACACAGTGGTAACTCTGTATACCACCTGATTAGGTAGTTAGAATCTATGTACGTTGCCCACAGTATGTATCTATATGCAGAACCCGGTGACTGTGCGGTCGGGGCGTACAGATGCAAACGCTCGATTTCTCGGATTGCCAGTTCGAATCCCGCGGAGGGCATGGATGTTCGTCTCTTGTGTTCGTTGTGTGTTGTGTAGGTAGCGGCCTCTGCGACGGGCTGATCACTCGTTCAGAGGAGTCCTACTGTGTGTGTGTGTCTAATTGTGTTTGATCTAGAAACCTCAACAATAAGGCGGCCTGGGCCCGAGTTGGGCTGTAGTGCCATAGAAAAAAGTATATGTTTCTTATTATTACCAAATTAACAACTGTTATTTCCGTAGAGAGCATTAAACATTTGATCTTTGCAATGTACTTGTAGGTGCAGAGTGCTTACTGGGAAGTAGGACCACCTCAGTGTTTAGTACATGTTACTTAAAATTCGTATTCGAATTATTAACAAAGGCAGTAGGCAATACTGTGTGTACTCCACGGAACAGTAAACTTTCCAAATGTGTCCTTTTTTGGATTTTGCATGCAGAGTAATTCTCGACATTAATATGCTACATGTATACATCGTATACTGTTTTAAGTCTGACCGCGCTACATATATCTGATTACACAGACATATTACGCAGACACAGTGTGTCGTTCGGTATTTAGCCTTGCCACATTGGGGCCTGCCTGACCTCCTGTCCAGTGGGTTGCTGGCAGGCGCCCGTGCGCTAAAGGTACAATTGTGTCTGTATTTAAGTAAGCAATATGCCATAAAGGCATGTGAGGAGTAGAGGCTCCTTCTCTGCGGATAAAGCAGCAGACTCATGAAGCAGACCATGAGTGAGGAAGTTAAGAATGCTTGGAGGCAAACCTCCACCACTCTACTTGTTTTCATGTTGTGGTACTTAATGAAGTACTGCAGGACAACTTTACCTTTATATATTTACACTATTGATAAATATTTAAAATATAGAAAGTGTATGGCGTAGTGAATTTTGAGGTGCCTTTCGTGTGACATGTCGCATGACGTAAGAATCCCACAAGTTCGTATTCCTCAGATCTTCTACTGACCTTTATGCACTTACTGAAGATGTCCCCATCCATCGAACCAACAATCCATACACCTTTTACTCCAACCTGTACACATCTATCAACTAACCATCCGTCCAAATATCCATCCCGTCTTTCCATTCACCCAACCATCCTTTTATAGTTACCGACGTTTCGAACGTACTACATCCCTTCAGAACATCGGTAATTATTTACGATTCGACACTGCGTAACATTCCAGAAGGCTTGGATTTTCAGCAACACCGCTGTGAGGACTTCAAGTCTAGCATTTGAATATAATTCTATCGATGAAACCATCTTCATTTATCTGTCCATTTATTCATGCAACTTTCGAAGGAATGATAATAGTCCTCTTTCCATGTTTAACCACCTATCGCCAATCATCATATTGAGCTCAAATTTAAATTCTTGAAGGTGGGAAAATAAGGATGTTGTTTTGTCTTGAGGCCGACATTAGCGGCACGTGTGGGGTGTCTGCTCTGTATCTCGATGAGAGATAAGTACAATCTGCCAGGTCACTTAGCCACTGAAGCAAGATTCCGGAATAGTATCTTAAAATAGGCTACGATCACTCTTTTAGAGGTCGTAACAATAATTTTAATCTATCGACTTCTTGCAAAAAAAGGAAGTCCCATTATCAGCCCAACAAAGAATTATAAAATAGCAAAAGTTTTCATGTTTTTGATTACAATCGTAGTATCACAAACCGGATGTGCTGTTAGCGGTGGGGGGGTTCACTTATTAACGTTCCAAGGCTGACCACACACTTTCAGAACCGTTACAGGTCTAACAACCCAACCAAATATTAGATCGCAACTTCCTCTCAACACAGAATGGCAGAACGATCACTGAAACGTTCAGTTGTTTCCATCACAGCAAGCCAACCCTAACAAAGAACATTTCAAAGATAAACACATATTACAAGGTCAATAGCTCTTGACCGCAATCCGATGCCTTCAAAACGTCTGTCAGACACAGAGGCGGCTCTGGAAACGGACTTGGTATTGTGCAATGCTGAAAGTTCAAATGGCTAATTGAACGTTGCTTAATCAACCTTTCTGGTTATGTTCTATTCCCTTGTTTTGTTTTCATGTTTTGATAGCCTGATGCCACGCTTTAGGACGTGACAGCCTTCCCAAACCCCCGCGAGTCGACCGCGGGTTTCTCTGTTACTCAATAACTCTCCACAAGTGTGATTAGCGAGAAAATTATTCCTATAGGACGAGAATTAAGTTTGGGAAGTTGCTGCTATACGCATGACTTTTAGAAGGTACGGTTTCTGTGTCACAGGTACAGTTATTACCTGACTTTTAGCAATATCTTTTTCAGTGCCCATTGAACTTTGTTTTTTAGTAACTTAAAGACATTTTAAGTTGTAAAATGTGTGGTACAAGTTTCTGTACCTGAGAGTAGTGTCCGGGCTTGTACATTCTTTGAAATACAAAGAAATGTAATTTTTCGTAAATGGTAAAATTTTCTCCAAACTTTCTAGAACGTGGTTAGCAACTTTTCCTTTGAGACCAATGTTATACGCACGCGTTTTAAGAAATATTTCTGACAGTTTTTAGGACATTTTACAGTTCTCGTTTAACTCTTTAAAGTGTCAAGAACAGTTTTAGCACTAAAAACTCTGAATTTTTCCAACACAATACATGTTTGTGTTCCTATGACTCACAATGAACAATTCTTATTTTCTTATAGAATATTCGCTTTTTGCTAATACCGTAATTGTAATAAGATTTTTGTGTAGTTGCAACAGGCTTAACAGACACGTCAGCTTAGTATATCTAGCCTTCTTTTTAACATGGCCGCTAAAAATACTAATTATGGATATTACAATTCAATTAATTAACTTGACCACTCCCCTCACACTGAGGCTAGGACGGGTAGTTCTAGTAGCAGCAATGCACTGTATTCGAGCAGTTACTCTTCACTACAAAAAGTAACCTCCTTTCTTACTGGCATGGTCAACGCAATCTGTATATAGTATTGAAGTCGATTTTTATGTACCACTTGCGAAATTTTCTGAAAATTCTTTTGTGTATTTTTTTAAGATTCTAAGGGACAAAGCAGCCATTTCACTTTCCATTTGCTTTGGACAACTAGAATTTAGTGTAGTTTACTTCATTTGGCTTCAATACATTTCAGTTTTTTTTCAAGAACTATTTTTCCTTTCGGTCTGATGTTCATACACGTGGCTTGTTAGAAATCCGTAAGAAACATCAGTGGGCAAATCTCGAGGGAAGTCTTTGCCCATGCGTAAATGGGAGACTGAAACTCAAATGACTATAGCAAGTAGACGGCGGGATTTATATTGGCCTAGGGTAGGGTGTATTAGCCAGCGTATACGAATACAATGATGGCTCTTCCTTTTCTATGTAAAAACAAGAAATATGTTGAGAGCCAGAGCAACTGTAAAGAGTTACAATTAGGACTCAGCTCCATGTAGTCAGTTGATTGTTTAGTGAGTGAGATAGATAGTTCACTAGTCAGTGAGAATTTACTTATGTTTAGGCCTGCACGTAACAACAAATGCAGTATCAAATAGAAATCAGAAGAAAGTGAAACATTAATCCAGACACTTTTCCTGAGAAGTATCACACAGGATGTTCGTATCGGTACCTAGATGGTCTAGATTCCCAAGATAATACGTAATTTGTTTATGTAAGTGTGTAAAGAATTTCTGTGGAGAAACAAGCCCGTCGTTGTGATACTTCCTTTGAGGCCAGGAAGTGCTGAATTCTGTTTTCACTAATCTTGTAATTAATTGTCTACGCGTATGATAGTGCCAAGCAAACATCAACTTCAGATAATCTTACACAATTATTTTAAAATTTATGCATAATGATTCCACTTCACTTATAATTCAGTTAATGCTAATACATTTTATGTGCTACTAGCGTAATATCGAACGAGTTCCTCTTACTGTACAAAGCATTTACGGAAAAATAGTAAATACCTTCTTGAAATTAACGTAAGGAAACTTCTTCTTTAGAACTACCACATTAAAATATCTTTTAGAACTATGTACAAATTTTCCCAAGTATCGCAGTCAAATAACGAGTCATTCAACACAACGACTCAAGTCTAAAACTTTTCAATATCATGCAGTTTATTACCACTTTATAAAATTACAATCCCAGCTCTGAAATGTTGCGTGGAGATATATTTATTATTATAATATATATATATATATTTCTATGTGTCAGTGGGCCTATTTAGATTCCGGTTAGTTAATGAACATTTGCCGATAAGAATTGGAAATTTTACATTTGTTAAGTAATATACCTTGTGTTGCTGACAAAACAGAAGCAATGATTTCCCATGTGAAGAGGGGATGCGTATATATCAACGAGTCCAACAAAATGCACTCATAGGTAGTTTTGATATATTACTGTTACATACTATTATAATGTCGTAAATGTTTCTGCTCTTCCTGGGTCATCATCAGGGAGATAGATATAAGAGACGTATAAAACATTTGTATATATCTTCATTAGACAATGTAGCTTGTGTGTAGCTAAACGTGTACAGTAGCTATAAGTATTAGTAAAAACTTGGAGAATTAAAATCAACAACAGTGTATTCAATATTTGCATATAAAATGTCAATACAATTTAAAATTTTTGCATTCAAAAAATGCAAAAGCGTTATATTGTGTCGCAATTCTGTCAGTAAATATTGAATGCAATTTTATAAATTTTAATTCTCCAAGTTTTTACTAGTACTTGTACTGTACATGTTTAGCGTGCTACCATGTTTGGTGACTCGAGCCATCAGGCAGCAGCCATCTTAACACACAATGTGAAGCGCTAAGTTAGGCTTCAGGTCTGCGCTACGCAACTTAGATGAACATGTTTATTGAAACAGCCGTGAGTTAGGTTTTATCGCGTCACAGTGAAGGTTCTGACACAGTTTTTGTGGTACTATGGTCAATCTTATATGAGTACTTCATTGTTCCTCTTCCATTGATCTAAACGTGCTTATCGCCGCGACAGACCTGACCAGCTTGCACGTCATAACAGCCTGCATCATTAGTTGTGACTTGCTCACTGATTCTCTGTATTTGACTGTGTTCGAAATGAAAGGTGGTAACTTGACAATATCACGCATAGCTCCGCTGTAAACTTGACAATATCACGCATAGCTCCGCTGTAACTTGACAATATCACGCATAGCTCCCCTGTAACTTGACAATATCACGCATAGCTCAGCTGTAACTTGACAATATCATGCATAGCTCAGCTGTAACTTGACAATTTCATGCATAGCTCAGCTGTAACTTGACAATATCACGCATAGCTCAGCTGTAACTTGACAATAAGCTCAGCTGTAACTTGACATATAACGCATAGCTCAGCTGTAACTTGACAATATCATGCATAGCTCAGCTGTAACTTGACAATATCACGCATAGCTCAGCTGTAACTTGACAATAAGCTCAGCTGTAACTTGACAATATAACGCATAGCTCAGCTGTAACTTGACAATATAACGCATAGCTCAGCTGTAACTTGACAATACCATGCATAGCTCAGCTGTAACTTGACAATATCACGCATAGCTCAGCTGTAACTTGACAATATCACATATAGCTCAGATGTAACTCGACAATATCACGCATAGCTCAGCTGTAACTTGACAATATCATGCATAGCTCAGCTGTGTCAGACTGCGTCCTATATGGGTTTATAGAGTCGACAGACATGGTGTCCGTGGCGTCAAGTTGTTCAGAATAATATTTCGACCTTAAGTCACGAGGAAGTAACTGAGAGGTGGAGTAATTGCATAAGGAGGAACTTGGTAACTTTTTACATTTCACTGGGAAATGTTATGATTATCAAATTATGGGAAATTAGATGGGAAGGAATGTAGCTCGTGTGGGATATGTGGTAATTTCATACATATTGTTTGGGAAATTTGAAGGGATAAGTAACTCTTTGGGCACTTAGACATAGGTGGGAGGATTATATAAAATTGAATCGTAAACAAATCTTCATCATTACGTAGTCTGTCTTGTGACAGATCCATAACCTCTTCCAAAGAGAATTCTCCAGACAGTGCGATCTACTGCTTCCTCTTTCAGTTTCCATTGTCTTCTCATTTCTTTAAGGGCATTCATTATCTGCTTACGTGTTCTTCCTCGTCTTCTCTTTCCCCCTAGCTTTCCTTCAGTAACGTGTTTTAGAAGGCAGTTCCTACGCAAGATGTGACCAATCCAGTTAGCCTTCCTTCATTTTATTTTATGTAGGATGTTCCTTTCCTCCTTGACGGTTTGCATTACTTTTTCAATTTTCACACAATCGGTCCAAACGATCTTCTCCATCCTTCTCCAGGACCAAATTTAAAAAATTTGAAGGTATTTCTGATCTACTTTCGGATTATGGGATGCCAAAATTTGGACGGAATTCAACAGGCTCAGAATATGGTCCACTGATAAGTTTGTTAAAGCGTTATTATTGTACTACACACAAACTCTTGTGATAGAAGCGTTAAAGTATTAATCTTAAACAAAATTTCTCTTTTCACGCACAAGTAACGAAAGTGTGCACAAGGTGGTTACGTTATCTTAGTTTTTTTTCCCCACCGCATACGCAAGGAGAGACAGCGAGAGAGAGCACATGCTCAACATACTCTTAGTTACAGTAACTCGTTGCTTAAACGTTCTAACTTGAAAGTGTTACGTAATGTACGACAGATAGCAACTACACAAGGACCCTTGGAATTACTCAGTCACATATAATAAAATTAAGATTACGTGTTTTCACATACCACTGACCTTTCAGGATTACAGAGCTTATTTTAAAGCTTTGTGCATGAGTAAATTTGTGCACGAATTATTCTGTAGATTAGTTTTAGTCGTGTACATATAAAGATAGAAATATATTATAATTGTTACGTCACGGTTCTGAAGGTTTCTGTGAGCACGACAGCCCAGATTAAATCCTGTTCATGAAGACAGAATGGTGAAGCATTAACAGATAATGTGTTAAGCAGATTGACCTCTATCAGTCTTCTTTTTTTATTCTAAGTTCACCGTGCATTTTTTCACTAATTAATGTCTTATCACCAACTAAATGCACTTTATTTTAAAAAACCAAAATTAGGTTTCTTTAAAACGTTTATTAGGGATTTTTAAACGTTTTAAAGAAACCTAATTTTGTTTTTATTTAAATAAAGTGCATTTAGTTGGTGATAAGACATTAATATCAGTCTTCTTTTATCAAATGTTGGAACTTTTCGGTAACATTGTGATGAAAGCTACTTTTACATGTCACGAAATTACTCATTCAGTTTTACAGAGAATAACAAATCTTTAGCCCTTTGAAGCCGGAATGTCATTTAAATAATGCTAAATTTTCAATTCCTACCTCAGAGAGAACATTAATTTTTACATTACAAAGACCAGCTGCCGTTTATATAAATATTTGTTTATTCTGAGAATCGTATGAAACACGTATGCACACACGGTGGAACAAATGTTGAGATTTCAGATCTTAAAGCAAGTATGGCAGATGGTTGGCACTGCGATTCAAAGGGATTAGGTAGTACCAGAACAGAACAGTACTCACGCGCAAGCGCGCACGCAACACACACACACAACACACACACTGTAAGTAGTCCGATCCATTTGTGTGTCTACTAAATGCTGTATGGGAGAAGAAAGACATAAAGGGTAGTAATGCTTACTTAGCGCATAACTGACTTTTTGGGAATATTATTTGCATATAGACAAAACTGTACATGACGCTTAAAAATGTGAATCACATACTTTGTCATGCTTTTGTTCACAGAAAATCTTAAACAGGGAAACAAAGATGAACAAAATGGTTTATGCAACTTTTAGCTGGATAAATGTTTTTGTGTAATATTTTCACCCCAGAATAACGAAAAATTCATTGCGTGTATAACATTGCAGTCATTCTGTCTCAAACTCATACAAATCTTGTGCCGAATTTAAAATTTGTCGTGGAATTAAAACATTGTATTAGGGCACAGAGTAATTGTATAGAGGAGTGATTTTCTTAAAACTGCTCTTGAAAAGATCCAAATTTTAAGGAACGCAATTCCCTTTACAGTGTTCAGAGGAAACCCCCATTGGACCTGCACATAACCAATGTAACTCGTTCCACCACTTCACGCCCCCTATATCCAAATTTCATTTTAATATTTGTCTGCTGTCTACGCTTAGAAACTCCAGGTATCCAAATTTTTTTACCAGTATTTCTTACGCATTTAATTTTTCTCCATTTGTGCTATCTGTCCTTCCCATCTCGCCCATCTTCATTTAATCCCCCAAATTATATTCGGAGAGAGCAAAAATTACGATAGTCCTGTTTCTTATAAATGTATTTAATATTATATTACTGCTTCATCTCTGAGTGTAAGTAATCTATCGGCAATTTATCCAAACACTTGAAATTTATGTTCGTCACTCAGACTGAAAAAATAAAAACGGAAGTGTATATTTTGGTATGTTTTGATTCTTGAGCACTGGAATTTCAAGAGTTTTTCACTGAAATGAACCCTAGCTTTCGAATTTAATCAGTTTTTATTTTAATTGCGAGTGTCGGTTTTCGTTTGGAAGGGTTTGCACTTGAAATTGTCAGTGTGTTTATTAGTCATTCTTATGCAGATATTAGGCCTGTTATATTCTGAAAAACGACCAGGATATATAAAACTTCTGAGAACTGGACTTCAGATCTGGTTTTCACTATGTCACTATATTTGGTATATCACAGAAGCAACTGGCAGTAAGCAGGCTGCGACAAGCGAGGGAAGGCAGACAGAACTGCCGCAGAACCTGTTACGGAGTTTGATGAACTGTAGCAGTGGGGAGACGAAACAAGCTTATTCGCTTCACCCACACGCAAAAATGTGATTAGCAGCTACAGCTTCCACACAGTTATCATCACCATTAATATAATCACATTACTGCCATTGCCAACACATCATCAACTGTTGTCTCTACCAACACCAGTAAAAATCATAGCGATCTTCGTCTGCAAGATCATCATCATTGTCGTCGCATCAGTTGCATCACCTCCAACAGCACTGATATCATTACAATTATCACCATTATGCTACCATCACCCGCAACCTCAACAATCACCATTAGCGTAACCACAACTATCTACTGCCTTCTAAAACACGTTACTGGAGGAAAGATATTGGGAAGAATAGAAGTGACATGAAGACGAGGAAGAAGATGTAAGCAGCTACTGGATGACCTTAAGGAAAAGAGAGGATACTGGAAATTGAAAGAGGAAGCACTAGATCGCACTCTGTGGAGAACTCGCTTTGGTGGAGGCTGTGGACCTGTCGTAAGACAGACTACAGAATGAATGAACCATCTTCTCCCTGTCTCTACTGGCCGATTGAAACCTTGGTCTTCTCTGTTATAATTACGTGGTGAAGATGGCCTCATCGCCGAAGACATTAAGATGGCGTATAAGAGGCGTGAAAGTAAAACTCACTGCATTGTTGGCTGTTGCACTAAATATAATTGTGAGGACAGCGTCGTGTTTTTTCCCTTTGCCCCCACGGAAGTCCCTGTTGTTAATGTTGCCTAAGTATGTTGTGAAAAGATGGACGGACAGAGGGTTATATCAAATCTCCCATAAGACTTGGGAAGTCCCATTTGCGGTCTTCTGCCCGTACACAAGCTATCCTGACTGAAAAATATTGTGGCTTTCCGCATTCATTCCATATAAATGCTGAGGTGTTGCTCTAACAGCGCCTACAGCCGATAATTTCCACATTCATTCTGAATGATCATGTCCAGTCATTCTACCGTTTAATTTGTTTATCTCACTATCCTGATTTATTTAAGTAAAAACTGGAGTATGTTCTCCATGATAAGTGGGTCCCTGTCACCACGGCATGGTGCGTCCTCGGGTTGCGGATGGAGGAACGGCCTCCGGATATGGAGGGTAGCTGCGAATACATTGAATAAGCAGTCGCGGGCAGCCGACAAGGGGTGGCCCTCCAGCTTGGGGGTTGGGCGAGGTGTTAACAACTCCTCACCGTAAAAAATTATCATGTTACGAAACATTATACAGAGCCTCGGACCTGGACTGATTCTTTGGTACAACTTACGCAGTATGGCTCAGGATAGGGACAGGTGGCGGGCTCTTGTGAGTGCGGTAATGAACCTTCGGGTTCCACAAAACGCGGGGAATTTCTTGACTAGCTGACGACCTTCTCAAGAAGGACTCTGATCCATGGAGTTAGTTAGTTCTGGAGTATGTTATTGTAATGTGTGTGTTTTTCATCATCGCTGACTCGAAGTAAGACTTTCACATCTTGCTACGCATGTATGCCTGTCGTGGCTGATTATTTTCAAACAGGTGATGAAATTTCATTGAAATTGAACATGAAGCCATTGGAGGCCACCCCTCTGTTTTAATATCCATTTCTCATTATCAGTAGTATCAACATATGTTCGTGCTAGCTTTCGAATTGTCAGTGGCCCTGGTGCTGCTACGACAATAAAGACGTAGAATACTGAAAATTTTGGGATTGAATAATATAAAACTTCTCTTAAAGCAATCTGTTTGCCGAGCGTAAAGCATTGTGGCGCTCATGCGAAATATATTTACAGTGAAACCTGTCTTAAACCTGTCTTTAGCTGAAAACTTTTACAGTCCTAAGGATCCAAACTTCAAGTACCTTTATTCAACTGAAATTCCCTGCAATGTGAAAAATTTCGGTTTCTTGACTTTCCTTTATAGGCAGGTTTCACTGTTTAGCTGTCGTTTTGGTGACGATAACTAACGGTCATTTTGGTGTCTAGACGATGAGTTGGATGATCGAGTTTCTACTTCCGGCAGAAGCAAGAATTTTCTCTTTGTCACTGCTTCTAGACCGGCTCTGAGACCCATCAAGCTCTTTTTTTTTGTGGTGAAGGGCCCCGCAGCAGACGCTACGGACGCACCGCAGCCTTGAGGCTTATTGTGCAACCCTGTGATGAAGATGATTAGTTTTTTCGTTTTTCCATGTAATGGAGCACCGGTGGAATGAAATTGACAGGGGAAAACCGAAGTACTCGTGGAAAAGGCCTGTCCCAGTGCCACTTTATCAACCACAAATCCCACATGGACTGACCCGGGATCGAACCCGGGCCTCCGCTGTGGGAGGCCGGCGACTAACCGCCATGCCATGGTCCCCACCAAGCTTAATGTCTGACGAGAACCGAGTGTCCGGACCATGAAGATGGCCGTCAATTTCGTCTAGGGCCGAACTCGTTCAACTGTTATACCTCTTACATGTTTTGTTCTGAAACCAAGCACAAGGACAACATGACTTTTTTAATTTGACTACAACATTTGATAACAGCTAATGTCAACATTCACAGTTTAGCTGTTGTGTGTAATTTTGAGTTAATATAAGGAAAATGTAACATAGATGGAATCTGTATCAGATTAGTGTTAATATGCGCAGAAATGCGTCATTGAATTTTATAGTTATGCTAATACTTTATCAAAATTCCTTTTTAAATAAGCGTTTGAAAGAAAATAGCATTTTAATTTCTTCACAGATCTTTGAGTGTACCGCCATACGTCCTTGATAATGATGAAAAATGCAAACACGATTAACGTGCAAACTCTAGAATTCTCCTGCCTTTCACCTTCTACACATTATAATTAACAAAATAAAGTTTTCTTGTAATATACCTCATTTACTTGTAGACATCTTATTGAGGAAGGAAGACCTTAGCGATAACACTGTGTTAGTATTAGTAAAACAGTGTTATAGTTTGTAAAACCGAGTCATTAATTCTCTATGTTTGCTTCAGAATAAATTTTACACAAAACGTTGCTCGATGTTGCCGACCCTTTCAAATTGTGCTTCTCACCAGCATCCGTGCACAACATAAGTACAAACAAAGTGGCGCAAAAGTCACTTGACAGTGAAAGCAACATATATTATTGTCCCCTACAGCACATCTGTGCGATGTGAGATTGTTACGGATGAGTGTGAAGGATCCTGTTTCCTGGAACGTGAAGCTGCACAGTCCGGTAGAAGTTTGCGAAGGTTCCAACGTGTCTGTGATTAGACCTTCTGACTTAACAGTATTTCGTAAATGAGATGTATATTTTATAACCTATCTCCTTACCAAACTTCATATGCCTTACCTTCAGTGGTCAGTTACGTGTCGCCGCCAAACCAAACACCATAGAAATTTTCTCACAGCCATCTTGTTTTTATTCTATATTATACAAGAGCATTACATGAGTAAAGGTTTGCATATGTTCCACTTTTTTTTTTTCCTATGGCTCGACAGCCCCTAGGGGGGCCTAGGCCTCGTCACTTTACGACGCTTCACGATCACACTTTTTAGACACATCACACTCGGTAGGACTCCTCTGGACGAGGGACCAGCTCGTCGCAGAGACCTCTACCTGACAACACACAATACTCACAACAGACAGACATCCATGCCCCGGTGGGATTCGAACCCACGATCCTAGTAAGCGAGCGGCCGCAGACCCACGCCTTAGACCGCACGGCCACCGGGATCGGCATATGTTCCACTACAATGCGTAATTTCGGGGTCCTAGATTATTAGTGCTACTGTCGCTCCCATCTCAGACGTTCGCACGGCCGGCATGTTGTACGAGTATTACTGTCTGATATTTGGGTGGCCTTAAAAGATAAAAGGTTATGACAAGTTTTGTGAACTCGAATAACTTTTTTTAAAAAATTGAGAGGTGACACACATACACGCGCACGCACACACTTTCATGTGCGCTTACGCGCGCGGACGAACAGTCGAGCGATCTTGTAAGCCTGCTTTTATTAAGAAAGGAAAGTGGATACAGATGGAAGGAACGTGTGAAAATGGTTGGTAGTTACTAAGACACGCGTGTTCAGGCCTGTTACAAGCTGATATGTACTAATTTCGACATATACATGATTAACATCCTTCGCAACAAAAGAAAAGAATATAATTATTTTATAATTTCCTGTAATATGTCTCAGGCAAGCGTTCGTGCGTTATAGCATAGACACCCACCCGCAGTACTGAGTCCATCCTGCGTTTACGCTTCACTTGTGCTGAAGAAGAACGTGACAGTTAGCGATTCGCTTTTTATTTCCTCTTCTGAGAAAGTCGACCAGCCTTTACAGATGGGAGAAAAACATTGCTCAACCATTCAAAGGCGAAAATCAATAAATATTTCACATGAAGATTCAGTCCGTACCTTACAGAGAACACAGTATCTTTCTATTAGAAACGCCACTCTGTTGATGCCGTTTAGGGAAATTATCGTTGTTAATTGTGAGTGTAATATGAAACCCTGTGAGCAAAATTCTAAGTCTCTTAACGTTTCTTTAAGCCTTACATATGGGCCGTGCCATGGCTCATGGCGGTTAGTCGCCGGCCTCTCACCGCGAAGGCCCGGGTTCGATCCCTGATCAATCCGTGTGCGATTTGTTGTGGACAAAGTGGAACTGGGACAGATTTTTCCACTATTACTTAGGTTTTCCCCGAGTGCTTCGGTTTTCCCCTGTCGATTTCATTCCACCGGTGCTCCATTACAAGGAAAAAGGAAAAAACTAATCATCTTCATCACAGGGTTGCACAATAAGCCTCAAGGCTGCGGTGCGTCCGTAGCGTCTGCTGCGGGGCCCTTCACCACAAAAAAAAAGCATACATATGCTTAACCACTAGGCTTAATGCGGTTCATTAAACGAAGAAGATTTAGGTGCCACCCATAGCCATGGTGTTTAAGAAGCTCTGTCTGCACGGTAAGGGAGGATCATGGTAGGTGTTGAGGAGAGGATGCTGAGGTGAATAACTGAAACTGAACGTCAATAGATGCGTTTTATTAAATATGACTTCCCAATTTTTACACTTCGCTAAATATCATTACAGACAATAAACAAAGATGAATACGCTAGGAAAGGCATATAAGCACGCTTGGGGAGATTATAATTACGTAAAAAAATTTTAGTGAGGAAAAAGGGAAAAGATTATTTGAGAGACATAGATGTAGGTGGAAGAATAATATTAAAATTTATTTTACGGAAATGGGCCGGACGAATGTGGACTGAATTCATGTGGCTCACAAATCGTGCCTAGTTGCGGGCTTTTCTGAACACATTATAACCAAAACGTCAGGTAAAATGAAAGGAGGACAATTTCTTTGACCAGCTGAGTCACAGTCGGCTTCTCAAATAGCAGCTCTGCTTCATAGAGTTGTGTAAGTTATAAGTGATTGTATCACTTGTTTGACAGGTTTCAAAAAAAGGTATATAAGTTGTTAAAATAACATTTCCTCGTACTAATTTGAGTCTTGTTCCCTGCATTATCAGCACTGGGATATTTCTTGTCATAGATCTACTTACTTTCCATTTACTTATCACGCACTTTTAATTCTTTAGCTATTAATTCTGCAGTATTTAGAATTTTTGTTCATATTGTGGTGTTTGGTTTGTAACGCCGTATATCCTTTTTGGCGTTTACCAACTTCTCCGTGAAACCACTTGCCTCCATCTTCAGAGCACTTTACTCTACCATAAATAATTACCAAACAACCACCCAACTAGCCCATTAAATTTCAGTTACGTGATATGTGTTCTCTTCACTTACAGAAAGCAGAAACAAGTACTTATACGCACTACGACTAAAAGCAGAGCTCTGTTCTTGATAAAGACGCTTATGCATGAAACTTACCAAACCAAGTACGCGTGTACCCACGTATAAACAGAATTAATAACAAAATAAGGAAAGCAAGAAAATATATTCAACTTGAGGGCGAAATTGGCTAGACATGTAATACGCTTTACACAAATGAGGAATGCTTATAGAATTCTTATCGGTAAAACCTGAAGAGAATATGCGTACTTCTTGAAACACATAGGCGTAGGGTATATAGCATGATGATACTGTAGTATTCTTACAGCGTGATACTATGGCTAAAGAGAAGAGTACTGTAGCGGGCTTTTATGGACACGGAATGAAGCTTCGCTTTCGATAAAAGGCGGACTGAGCAATTATCAGCTTATCAAAAATTATTATATTTCCTGAACCTAATTAAGATGAATTAATAAGGAGAAAATACGTGTTGAAAAATCAGGACAAGTAAATACAGGAGGAAAAATGGCAACACAGGATTCACAGACCAATATTATCAACAAGTGTCACGGATATTTGTATGGTTCGGGCTGTCGTACTGAACCAAATGCTCTGTCGACAAGATTAATAAGTTCAGGTCGGTGGGTGAGCTGATTTCTTTGCTGTGACCATGACACTACCACTAATGCACTGCGGTCGGTACACGTTCACAGTTACTACATTTACGTGCCACCATTGCTGCCAACTTTCACTCACGAAGTACGGACAGTAAGTGTGACCTATACCAGACAACAAGGTCTGTCGTAACGTAACTGTGTCTGCTTCTTCCACCCCTGTGTGCTGGTGACAAGTGTCGACCTCAGTGTTAATCAATCAGGGTCTTTACTTAACAAATTCTATCAACTGAAGAATTTATATAGCATTTAATAGTAATTATATCAAACATACTGACTTCACCAGCCTGAAAGAATGGGTAAAATCCGATTTGCTAGAAGATTTTACCAATATAGGAAGCACGGTAGGAGAAAAGAAGTAGACCATACAAAAGGTGGAAGGGCGAAGTCGGAGAGAGTTGCACCCTGGAGCGGGAACAATCTAGTGAGAATAAAATTTGCTGCGGATGGTGCCAATTCATTGAAGCATACTCCTTCATAAGAAAGAGCTAGTGAAGAAATTCCCCGCATTTTGTGAAAACTGAAGGGTTTTGTTACCGTATTCACCAGAGCCCGCCACTTGTCCCTGCCCTGAGCCAGCAAATATCTGTCCAAATCTGAGGCCTTGTTTTACTACGGATGCTAATGATGATATTTGTAATAAGATTATAAAATTGTTTGGTGGGACAAAACGTGTATTGTATAGTTTGTTTATTTTTGGCAGCGTAATGACTTTTCATCGACTTAAGGGATGCATTTAATGAACACCAAAGTCTACGATGTGTGTGGTAAGGTGTAGGACGCGTTTGTAAAACATTCACACTTGACAGTTAAATAAAGCTGGGTCACTTATTCGTATCATAACTTCTTGATATTTTGTTAATTTCTAAGCTGTTTTCTTATTTCTCATCCAAGCGTTACTGTACGGTTGTATAAAAATGAAATGGAAGCACTGATGTAAGCAGAAATGTAGCGAGCAGTTGCACAGTATTGCTTATGAAGCTGTTCAGTTGATATGCAATTGAAAGGGAAACAGCAGTAATCTGAAGTGGTCCACTGAGCGACCTTGCGCCCCCCCCCCCTCCCCACTCCCACACCGTGACCTACATCCTAATCACGCGCGTTCCGCTTCGTAAATGTTGCAACACCTGCAATAAAGAGGGGGCGGGAGTATTCCGTTCAGTTTCGGCTCAGTAGCAGTCCAAAGATATTTCGTGCAATATTAAGCGGAATTGCCGATCCCAGTGGCCGCGCGGTCTAAGGCATGGGTCTACGGCCGCTCGCTTGCTGGGATTGTGCGTTCGAATCCCGCCAGGGGCATGGATGTCTGTCTTTGTGAGTGTTGTGTGTTGTCAGGTAGAGGTCTCTGCGACGAGCTGGTCACTCGTCCAGAGGAGTCCTGCCGAGTGTGGTGTGTCTAAAGTGTGTGTGATCGCGAAACCTCGAAAAATGAGGAGGCCTAGGCCCCATAGGGGCTGTCGAAGCATATGAGGGTTTCTGTCGTCAGGGATGTGAAGCAGCTAGAAGGTTATCTGCGTTTCAGAGGATCCTGATAAGTATGTTGTCAGTCTACCGTGTAAAGGAGGTGGTAGGATCCTCTGGAACTTCTGTGCACTTCAGATATGCTACAGAGTTTCACATCCCAGAAGAGAGTAGTTTTCAAAGGAAGTACAAGGTTACTGTTATCTGAAGTGTGACGGCGTGTATTTTCGTAGATACGTACTAACTTTACAGAGGAATCTTCTGTCTCCATCAAGTCTTTTAGAACGTATTAAATTTACACCAGAAGACTGTCACCGCTGTAAGAATCTCAAATCTCACATATAATTCCTTGAATTAAGCTGGTAGAAGCTCAGCTTGACAAGAAATTCCTAGCCTTTTATATAAAAAAGGTACGAGGTAAAGTTCACCCTAGAACAGGCCATGAAGGCCCAGAGGAGGAGTAGAGGTATAGCTCTACTCTTTCTTTAACCTCGGCGCTAGATGGGGGTGGGTGGTTAAAGCCACGCCCCGGCTGCTTTGTGTAGAAGGCTGGGTGGGCCCCAGGGCTGGTCTGGACGGGTGCGGAAAATCTCGCCGCCAGCGGGATTTGATCACCGGACCGCCCAGCCCGTAGCGAGTCGCTATACCGACCTTGTATAAGAAGGAAATCATATTTGTAATGTTCACTGCTGCCCGTCACAGATCTGTCCTGAGCCAGTTAAATTTTCTCAACAACCTCACAGTCCGATTTGTTTAAGCTCCATCTATTTCTTCGTCTTAAAAGTGACTTCTTCCCTTCCAATTTCCCAAATAAATATTTGTATGCATTTACCATTTTGTCCACGCGTAAAGAATGCCTCATCCATTATATCCTCCTTTATTTTATCACTCTACATTAGTCTTATACATTAGTCTTATGCCCTGAAGTTGGAGGTAGCGGCTTTGTCAGAAACGTCTGTAAAGATTTACCAGAATACACGACGTCACCTCCCAGAAGACAGTAATCTTCAAAAATCCTCTTAACATATAAACTGTAAGGTATTTATTTAGTACTTTTTGAATATAATAAAAGAAGTACTGACGTATTAGGGATTTTTGGAAATAACATTGAATTTTTTATGATTTTCGAGCATGCATCAATGTGAGGTGAAAGAAAGACTACTATTCTTTCAATATGGATAGTCGTGCAGCCGCATTTCCACACGACTTGACTTTAATATCCGCATTGAGCCCAGGGGGATAGATGAAGCCATAGTTCGGGGTCACTTAATTATACTCGTCCAACTATTGTTATATTGATTCAGTGAATGTCTATCGAGTTGACTGTAACAGCGACAGTGTGTCTTATTCGTGCCTGGTTCGACTCCAGGCCGGGAACCAACAATTTCTTATTCACTGGTTTAGAACTTCCAGTCGTGGATCTCACCATTATTTGAAATTAGACCACACGAGTATTTTTAGGTAATTTATGCTCTGACAAGTGTCCCTGATGATGATCCCAGGATGGGATCGAAACATTTTGGACTGGTTTACAGGAGTATATATAATATCTAAAAAAAATAATAATAATAGTGCGTTTGTTGGTTGAGTGTCTTATGTTTTCGCTCTTAGCATCTGGACCTAGTGCAAGTAGACTCAAAGTCATCCCATATTACAATACTGATTCTGTACTGAGCTTCTATTTACACGACAGCGGAATAAAGCGTAACACTCCCACGCTTGGTGTTGGAATAGCTTTCGTTTCTTACTGTATCGTGATCGTTTTAATTAAAGCATTGCTGAGGCCCTCCTTGGGAGAGAATGTTTCTGCTTTACGGGTACGGCGTCACCATCGTTATCATATTAAGCTTCATCTTCTTCTTCTGCTCCTTGCATCCTTTTCTTTCAATCGCGGCACTCGGACCAAGGAAAGTATCAATACGAATAGTAGGCCTATACGTTAAATTCGTCCGTCCACTCTGCCATCCTCCACTTCACATAGCCCAACAATCAACACCAATAACAAACCAAGAATGCAAAAAAGAGGAACAGATCGATAGCTAGTGATAGAGGCAGGCAGGCAGAGGGGAAGTAGCTGCTAGCTTGAGGATGGGAGAGAATCTGTATTCGTTCTTTCACTGACCCGACTTTATTTGGATTCAGTATCTTATATGCCACACAAGTGTTGAGAGAAAATAGGGAGGAAGGAAAGAAGGAGGGATGGTAAAAAAGACCAATAATAAGGAAAGGAAGCAATGGAGGATGGGTTGATGGAGTAAAATAAACTTTTGCTTGCGTATATTATATAGGCCTACGTGAAGAAAGTAAATGACAAATAAGACAGGGTATTAATTCCTTTTATGACGATACCTCGACAGTTGTAACCTTGTTGCACTCAAAGACAGGTTTCAGCTTCTGGTCATTACGCTCGGCGGAATGGTTCTCTCGTACTTGTATTCTACAAGTCCTCGGTTCACATGTCAGTACCAATACAAGCACTTCACCGATTGACAGATTATCACGTTTTGTAGTGAATATGTCAAATTTTCATATATACTCTTCAGCGCTCTCTTCTAAACATTCAGCCTTTACTCCTTCCCTAGACTAAGAAATCAAGTTTCAGGATCACAAAATAACAAATAATATACACAGTCGGACTCGGCTATAAAGTCATGAAAGGGGCTGAATATTTTGTGTCGTTATAAACCAAGGAGTGTAATGTTATTGTTGACATTGAGGAATTAATTTGTACCACAGAATATCTGACGCAATAGTCGAGGTGTCGTTATAATCTGGTTCGATTGTATTTGCAAACAGTTGTTACGCATTTAAATGTGAGACGAGCAGATGGCGGGTCTGACTGAGTTGTGGTAAGCGTTCCCTGGCTTATTTTGGGATGGTCTCAATATGGTCCTTGGGAGCAGAGGCAAACAAACAGGCTACCGTCCATTCAGCGTGCATTCTTCCTAATGCTTAGGACTGTAATTACACCTTTTTATTGTAACCAAAACTATGCAGTTACCATCACGTTGGTAAATGAAATACAAAGTGTACGTAGGACCATTTTGGTTTGCTTGACAAGACTTTATCACTAGGGACGTGTGTCAAACTGCGCAGCTGTTTTATCTCGATACAGGTGTCTCTGAAGACGTCACGAAGTCGCCGAGTGCTGTATTTAAGTTCTTAAGAATATCTATTTCTCCTCGAGCAATGGCACCAAATAATTAAGGACACACAATTATGTATAAATAAGTACCTTCAGGTGTTTGTTAGTTACTAGTGACGTTTATGTCCTTTATTAAAGCTGTGGCACGTTTTCTCTGTAACGGATCGTGTGTCTCGTGGCCTACTGACCGGATGGGTTTCTGCCACAAGCCAAAGGACTTCACTTGGAACTGGAACCTAACACCAAGATACGTAATTTATGTTCATAAATTTGTTGTTATCCCATTATTTCATAGAACACGAATCTTAATTACTATTTTTGCAAAATGTCAATTCATCTTCTACACCACTTGAATCCAGTCCAAATTTTCAAACCCGATTTCTGTAATGTGACTTACCCTGAAGACGGAGGCAGGAGGCTCCTTTGAAAAATCAGCACATTCTTGTAACACTATACGACACCACATCCGTAACGACAGTAATTTTCAGAAAAATTGGTGTTTACTTCGCATCTCATCACTTTTATGTCCTTGAGTAGACATACCGAAAACTGACAGAAGACAAACTGCTGTCAGCATTTCTAGTCCTTGCAGTCGATTTCTGATCCCCTTTATACGACACATTTTACTCTTTGACGAAACATGCAGATGTCTTCGCCGTTTTAGAGTGACTCAAAAGTAACATGCCTGTGCATCTCTTCTCACAGTTCCGAGGTTGCTGGTCCGTGTATTTTTGTGTCTACTTTGATCAGCTTGTAACTAACCACCTAATCGAGAAATTCCCTATTGCGCGATTGGTTCTGCGGTGTACAACCTACCAGTTACGTGACAACAGTGTGGAATTTACGCTGCTTTCAGGAAGTATCACCAGCGGGTGCTTTGATAAGCATATCCAATTTCATTAATATCCATTTGACTATCTTCCTTCATCTGTTCTCAAGTATCTCAAAGTATTTTCGTGATGCCTCCTGCCTGTTTCGCCTGCTTATGAGACTTGCTGGTAATAATAATAAGTAATAGTTGAAGTATATCTCTGTAAGTTTCTCCATTCCCTTGTGAATGGAATTCGCTAAAAGTCTTAAGTCATCTCACCTCATGTTAAAATCTCACTCACTTCACTTTCATTCATTGGAGCCAGACACGTGAAGAATTACACGTGAATTTGTTCTCAGCGTTGCTTTTGAAATAATCCACACCTTTGTGTATTCACAGCTTGGCTTATTTACCGTTCTGCCTAAATGCATTTGCAAGTTTCGCTTACAAACTAAAGCAGCGAATGTGCTGGAAGTTTTCCTAATCAAGTATTATGAGGGGATGTATCAGCATTATTTCTTCTTAGTTACCGGCAAAATTCATAATAACTTAGTACTGTTATACGGCAGTATATTACAACCTGCTGACTCCACTACCATTGTTAGGGAAATCAAATTATGATAATGGCAAGTGCAGAGAAAGGAGGCGGTCTCCCTTAGGCTGGTTCTGGCTGACAGTGCTCTCGTTTCCTGTGTGTTATGTAATCTTGTACACGGTCTCACTCGTTTACCGCAAAACATAGTTCCGCAATTAACCCAGATATTTTAATTTACCTGTACAAAGAGGTATGAATGTGCCTTTACTTGAAAATAACAAGAATCTTAGCTTTATTTTTCATGTTTTCACTTTCTACAGCTGTAATGTAACAAAGTAGCTCGCTATTTGCGCGTCCCGTCAATATGCCTCATTGACGGCCCTTTCTGAAAGCCTTATGTTGCATAGAATGAAATTGGTATATGGTTATGAATGGTGTGTAAGGGTTCTGAGTCAGATGGTCGTTCCTGCGGTGTTCAAGTTATTGTACCGCAGCTCTATTCAGGAGACTGATTAGGGTTACGAAAATCTTCAGTGGAGATACCCGTTGGAGATATGAACCGGGTTTCCAAAGTAGAAGTGTGGCTCTGTATTACTGCATCACGGATAAAATGAACAGATATCTGTCGCTGAATAACTGTGCCACCGGGTTCATATATTGAGTAGTTGTTTAATTTAGAGTAGGTACGTAGCTATATGCCTTTCGGTCGCACTATGGCCCTGGAGTTGACTCAGCCTCTAACAGAAACGAGTACCAGGAATATTTCCTGGGTGTAAAGGCGGCCGGTGCATAGAGCTGACAACCTTACCACCTTCATATGCCGATTGTCTAGAAATCGGGGGAGCGTCAACCTCTGGAACCCTAAGGGACTGTCCAGGCCTGTAATGGGATTGCTTTACCTTTACCTTTCACGTAGCTATATGGCGGCCGGTATAGCGTAGTCGGTTTAGCGACTCGCTACAGGCTGGAAGGTCTGTGGTTCGAACCTCCTGGGGGCGAGATTTTCCGGACAGTTCCAGACCGGGCCCGAGGCCCATACAGCCCATGTGCAATTGGTACTGGGTCTCTCCCAGAGGTAAAGCAGCAGTGGTATGGCGTTGACCACACACCACCATCTAACACCAAGGTTAAAGAAAGAGTAGAACTATAAATTTCCCCCCCCCCTTGCCTTCATGGCATGTTACACGGTGAACTTTACTTACCTATGCGTATAGCGAGCAATTTAATTTTATGGTATTGGTACTCTACACTAATGCAATCGGGGCAATGAAGTTCAAATATAAGCCCAGATTAAACAGCTGCTGATGCGATATTAGTGATAACCGAACAGATGGTGTAAGATGTAATGCTTTTACTTGCTGGCTGAAAGACGGACTATTCTGAGACTTTTCGTGGTCTTTCTTAGTCCCTCCGAGTGATTACAGGAACAATATTTAAATCAGGCCACGACCGCTTCCTTCCTTGCACTTTTCAATGTATTGCTTACCGCCATCCAACCTTTTGGCGGTATACATTCTGAACTACCGACAGTGTCGTTAAATAAACCATAAATAAATAAATAACACCACGAATAAACAACCTAAATTATACATGGAACAACTACGAAAGTAACCAGTCACATTTACATTAAAAGGAGGAAGTTAGAAAAAGTTTTTAACAGAAGTACTGCATCAGACATAGTGTATCACCCAATTCTAATATATCATTTTAATGTATAATTGAATATTCATTATTGAATATTTATTTAACAGCATTTCGGCTAATAACAATACAAAGCCATTTCTCCATATTTTAATAATGTGTTGTATATAAGTGCTTTTCCTAATATATACGAGCTGGACGGTCCGGGGATCGAATTCCGGTGGGGGCGAGATTTTCAGCACCCGTCCAGACCGGCCCTGGGGCCCACCCAGCCTCCTGTACAATAGTTACCGGGTCATTCCCGGGGGTAAAGCGGCCGGGGAGTGGCGTTGACCACCCACCCCCATTTAGCGCCGAGGTTAAAGAAAGAGTAGAGGTGTACCTCTACTCCCTCTCTGGGTCTTCATGGCCTGTTCTAGGGAGAACTTTACCTTTACCTTTATATTTTTAGCCCGCACCTGATGATGTCTTCTGAATAAGCGGAAACATGTGGCACCTCAACAACAAAATGTACGAGTATTGTCCAAATATAGTTGTGATTGACTGTACATTTCTGTTTACTTAAAACTCACAACGGGATGTCTTACCCTAAGAAACAATCTATTTTAGACTAAACAAAGGCTCGTTTTGCGGGTCAAAATTATGTACTACAGGACTGAGTGGATTCGCCACATTAATGAAATGCACAGACTAACTAACTAACTAACTAACTAACTCCATGGAGCAGAGTCCTTCTTGAGAAGCTAACAGGTCGTCAGCTAGTCAAGAAATTCCCCGCGTTTTATGGAACCCGAAGGTTCATTACCGCACTCACAACAGCCCACCACCTGTCCCTATCCTGAGCCATATCAATCCAGTCCATGCACCCCAATCCCACTTCTTGAAGATCCATTTTAATATTATCCTCCCATCTACGCCTGGGTCTTCCAAGTGGTCTCCTTCCCTCAGGTCTCCCCACCAAAACCCTGTATGCACCTCTCCCCTCACCTATACGTGCTACATGCTAAATGCACAGACACATGTTTAAATTAATAATGATATGTAAACCGACTGGAATAAGGAACCAAGAGTATCCGAAGACAGGACTCTTTGGCAATTCGGAGAGGCGCGGAATACAAACCATTCCCAACTCACGACAACTTATTGCTGCAGATGATAAGGTACTACTTATAGCTCACCATCTTTATGGCTAAATATTTGTGTATTTTGTTGCTAAGATTATTGGAAATTTTCAATATAGTGCCTGAATTCTTAGATCTGCACTTGAAATGTCAGCCGATGCGGCCATAATAGGCTGGAAGCCACCGACAGCGATAGTCCGCGTGGTTCTCAGACATCCTGCCGTGTGCGTTCAGAGACTCATCGCATGCAGCTGAGCATCACGATGTTAGTATCCGTTGACCTCTGTAAAGTAATTACGTGCATGCATACACACTGCAATATCCTTCCTTCGTTTAACGCAAGGTTATCCCAAAAGGAAACGTCAGTAACCTGCATGCCAGAAAGTTTGAGAGGTTAATAACATTGAGGCCTGCGCTGTTCTGGGATGTTGCACTGCTTTGGTTGATAGATGGCTGCCGGCGTTTTGGAACCGATATGTTGTCCCGAAACGTCGATAATAAGCTGCCAGTCTATACCACGTAACGTCCCAGAAGAGCGAAGACCTCAAATACGCCGCGGCGAAAGCCTGAAACCTCGTTAGTCGTCTTGAAATAACATTTAGCTCTCAGAACAACTACCATTCTTAATATAGGATTGTTACAAGTAATTTGATGTGTTCTGTGCAAGCTGCAATGCACACACATTCTGGTTCACATTGTGACTCAACGTCTTTATGGGCACGGGACTTGTGAAGTGCTCACAGCGAACATTATAGACGTTTTAAGCAGGATGCTGTGCAGGTTGCTGCCACTGTGACTGTTGTCAGGCGTCTGGTTTAGCCATTACACATTTATACAGCAGATGCCTCATGGTAAAGTTGTCGTATTACACTTCAGTTGTTTGGCGTTGTAGATCTTGCTCACACGTATTTAGGAACCAGTGGCAAACGTTGTGAATATATCGGATCAGAACAGCTTGACTACATTTCTGTTCTTTTAGTTGTGCTTGCTGTTGTAGTTTTCTGCTATTAACTTTTTATAAATAAAGAACAGAAACACAACCAGTTGCAACCCTATTCCTGAACAACCATGTACGTATGTGTGTGTATGTATGTATGTATGTATGTATGTATGTATGTATGTATGCATATATGTGTATTAATGTATGTATATATGCATATATATGTATATATTAATGTGTGTATATATGTATGTATATTTATGATTGTGCGTGTGTATATATGTATGTATGTATGTATGTATGTATGTATGTACGTATGTATGTATGTATGTATGCATATATGTGTATTAATGTATGTATATATGCATATATATGTATATATTAATGTGTGTATATATGTATGTATATTTATGATTGTGCGTGTGTATGTATGTATGTATGTGGATACGTGAGTATGTGGGTGGGTAGACAGGTCGCTTACGAGTATATATGTTCATCATTCATTCTGTAGTCTGTCTTACGACAGGTCCGTAGCCTCTTCCAAAGCGAGTTCTCCACAGGGTGCGATCTAGTGCTTCCTCTTTCAATTTCCAGTATCTCTTCTTTTCCTTAAGGTCATCCAGTAGCTGCTTACGTCTTCTCCCTCGTCGTCCCGTCATTTCTATCCTTCCTTCTAACTTTCCTTCAATCACGTGTTTCAGAAGGCAGTTTCTACGCAAGATGTGACCAATCCAGTTAGCCTTTCTTCTTTTTATTGTATGTAGGATATTCCTCTCCTCCTTGACTCTGTGTAATACTTCTTCATTTCTCACACGATCGGTCCAACTGATCTGCTCCATTCTTCTCCAGCACCACATTTCAAAACTTTCCAGATACTTCTGATCTACTTTCCGAAGTGTCCACGTTTCAGCACCGTACAAAGCTATGCTCCAAGTGTAGCACTTTACTAGTTTCTTCCTTAAATTTAATTCCAGTTTGCTGGTGAAAAGATTTTTATTCTTGTTGAATGCTGCTTTTGCCATGGCAATTCTGGATTTAATTTCACGTGTACATCTTGCATCACTTGTTATCATGCTACCCAAATAATTGAAATATTCCACATTCTCCAATTGTTTTTGATCTATCATAATTTTCATTGGGGATGGTTGCCTTGAGATTTTCATTACTTTAGTTTTTCCCACATTCATTTCCATTCCATAGTGTCTTCCAATTTCAATTAGTCTATCAATCATGCCCTGTAGCACCTTTTCTTCCCTAGCCAGTAGCACAAGGTCATCTGCATATTTCACAGTGCGAATTACTTGTCCTCCCATTTTGAAGTCTCCAAACCCTTCAAGAGCTTCCTTTTTAAGGTACTCGCTGTATAAGTTGAATAGAATCGGTGACAAGCAGCAACCTTGTCTAACTCCTCTTCCAATCTTCACACTTCTCGTCTCCCCTTGGTCCAGTCTTATTTTGACACTCTGTTCCATGTACAGTTTGCTGATCAATCTTCTTTCGCGCCAGTCTATCCCAATTCCCTTTAGGATCTGCATTAATTTGGTCCAGTTGACACGGTCAAATGCCTTCTGCCAGTCTATGAAGCAAGCACACAATTCCTCATCTATGACCAAGGTTCGTTCTGATATTATTCTCAGCATCCCAATTGCATCCCTAGTTCCTTTTCCTCTTCTAAATCCAAACTGATCTTCTCCAAGTGCATCTTCAATTTTCCTCTCAATCCTTCTTCTAAGTATCCTCGCTACTATCTTTGCTGCATGAGCGATGATGCTGATTGTGCGATGGTCGCTGCATTTTGTAGCTTTGGGCTTCTTCTTTAAGGCAATCATTGTAACTTCAATAAAATCTCTGGGCCATTCTCCAGTTACATACATGCTGTTGATCATCTGTGTCATTAGCCTTAGACCACCTTCTCCCAACAATTTGAGTACATCCCCAGGTACATCATCATCTCCTGTAACCTTCTTATCCCTCATCTCCTTGATAGCTTTTTCCACTTCACTTTGCAAAATATAAGGGCCTTTCTCATCTTCATCTACTTCATCTTCAGGTTCGACGTCTAGATGTTCTGGTCGATTAGCTCGATCGTAGAGCTCTGTGATATAATTCTCCCAGTCTTCTGCTTTTGTCTGTAGTCATTACCGCGTGGTGTCTCCCCTAGAAACACTCCCTCCCGGAGATCCGAATGGGGGAGTAGTTTACCTCCGGAATGTTTTGTCTCCAGAGGAAGCATCTCGCATTTGGCATTTGTCTCTGTTTCTGGAAGAGACTATCCAGGAAAAGTAATAATGTGGTAGTTTTTCCATTTGCTTTCCACATCGCAGTACAGCAGCCGTTCAGACCACTCTGGTCACGCCTGTTGCTACACGATCATGAACCATCTCGAGCATCATTTGCTCTGTGCTTCATGTCGCTACTGATGTCGCTGCTTCCGGCATCAGGGGAGCTTTTATTCGGTTTCCCATCTCCTAGGCATCTCTCTTCGTCTGGTTCCTACCCTTTTGATCTGTCCGGCTTGTGAGACCCTACTGGTAGCAATGCTACCGCCGGCTTAGCTCTCAGGGTCACTGGAACTCACAAGCCCCTCTACCACGGCAAGGTGAAGATACCAACAAAGGGGAGTATATATGTATGTATATATAAAAGGGAAAGAATAAAAGGAAAATAATAAATCTGAGAACTAAGAGGAGACAGAAAATCGGGAATGCAAGGGACAAAGAAGGTGTTTTGAAATAAATAAGCAAACAAGCACGAACATGAATATGAACATGAACGTGAAATTGAATATGAACATGAACGTGAATAGGTACTGAGTCAGATGCACGAGAGGAGTGCGTCCGCTAACACCAGGACAAACAAACAAACTTATTCCTGCTACTTCGAGTACGTACAACACTAGAGTATAAAATAAATTTTACTTAAAAACTGGGGGTGGGGGGGGGGGGTGTCTTTGCTACTGTTCGTGTACTGTTGTACAGTAAGTTTTTTTTAAACAGCGCAGTCGCAAAGCGAACGCCTGTGTTATGGTCGCCGCGCAAAACACCCACTGAAGTGTTAAATGTTATAAACAGAATAAAAAGTAGATGTACAGAAACTTATCGCGGCAGAAGGTCACAAAGGTGGGATCTGAACTGGGGGTCTCTATACATAATAATATTGAAAGTAATTACATAAACGGCGATGTAAATTTAATACCATTTTGAATGTTCAGTTAGCTAATAGGAGAATCAGATTTCATTTTGAATCGAAGAACACCTATATCTGGGAAGTTAAGATGTCAAATGACAGCGTAGGTTGTAGTGTCACGGTAAGGCGCTGCGGATTTGAGACACCTGGAGCTTCTGATGATGATGACACTGACTGGTAGTGTCACGGTAAGGCGCTGCGGATTTGAGACACCTGGAGCTTCTGATGATGATGACACTTACTGGTAGTGTCACGGTAAGGCGCTGCGGATTTGAGACACCTGGAGCTTCTGATGATGATGACACTGACTGGTAGTGTCACGGTAAGGCGCTGCGGATTTGAGACACCTGGAGCTTCTGATGATGATGACAGTGACTGGTAGTGTCACGGTAAGGCGCTGCGGATTTGAGACACCTGGAGCTTCTGATGATGATGACATGACTGGTAGTGTCACGGTAAGACGCTGCGGATTTGAGACACCTGGAGCTTCTGATGATGATGACAGTGACTGGTAGTGTCACGGTAAGGCGCTGCGGATTTGAGACACCTGAGCTTCTGATGATGATGACAGTGACTGGTAGTGTCACGGTAAGGCGCTGCGGATTTGAGACACCTGCAGCCTCTGATGATGATGATGCAGTGACTGGTAGTGTCACGGTAAGACGCTGCGGATTTGAGACACCTGGAGCTTCTGATGATGATGACACTGACTGGTAGTGTCAGGTAAGACGCTGCGGATTTGAGACACCTGCAGCCTCTGATGATGATGACACTGACTGGTAGTGTCACGGTAAGACGCTGCGGATTTGAGACACCTGCAGCCTCTGATGATGAAGACAGTGACGCCCTCTCCCTCACCTCAAATAAGATTGCAGTAGAAGCAGCATTTTCACGTTCATCATGAACATCACATATTCACATGCTGCGCAGCCTCTACTCGAGTTCTGCTGATGTTTACTAAGTGAGAAATTTGAAATATGTACGACAAATCATTATTGTTTTTTTTTTGCTCCCAGATTTAGAACAAGCATATCGGCGTTGACTGAAAGTAAGTTTGTCCATGACCTGTTGACCTGTGTAGTCTATGAAATTAAAAAGCTTTGTCAAATTCACTTAGAAAAATGTTGCAATACATGTGGTGAGGTATGTCTATCTGTTGTTTCTGCTACAGCTTTGTCTCTTCTCACGGTTTAAGTACCTTTTCGAAGTGCATACATCTATAATTTATTACCACGTATGAGGAAGCGCAAATTTGGGATTTGCATGAAATTAATGTGGACTATTTGTGAATTTTTGTTCCTATAATATAGGTGGGTTCACGTCTTAAAAGTGCCTTTCAGTCGATTAGTAAATGTCCATTAAGTGTCCGTTATGTAAATCGGAACTTCGATTTGTGCTGTCTCATGTTAGAAAGTAGCGTACGGTTGATACCTTGCCTTCACCTCTTTGTATGTATGTAGTTTGTACCATAGTTAAAATAAGGTACAAATATATGCACTTCGAGTTTTTGCCTCGGCCTTGCAGCAATTTAATTGACGTAATTGGGAATGTAAAGTGTGAGACCATGTTATTTAACGATGCTGTACTATGTGCTGAATGTTTATATTATTTAGTAATCCATAAGGCTCTTTCACGTTAACCGTTTCGTGAAAGAGTAGAATGTCTTGAGCTAAAATGGCGTGAAAATCCCTTGAAAGTCGCCAGGACGACTTCTTTTCCTGTCGTTTCACGTACATCAAACGCGAACATCCTGCCATGTTATTCGACGATAAACAACCGATACAGTTGATACAGTTTAATTTAGTAACGTAAAATGTATTGCTTCCCCTGAGTTTTCATTACCTTCTCTTTCGTCTTCTTTATCGTATTTTCCAGAATTTTTTTCCTTGAAACCTGATTCTCTTCCTTCTTCACCTAATTATTTTTTTTATTCGCCCTTGTTTCGTTTTCTTCAATGCATTATCCTACACACTTGTGCCTTTAGGTTCTGAAAAGTTTAACATCAGACGGATAATATTGGAATTAAAAGACTAACACAGTTCGTCAGGATTTTGTACTTCGTAAATCGACGTGTTTCGAGACAGAGTATTGACACAGGATATGTTTGTATTTTTGATCGTTATCTTGAAGGAATAACAGAGAAAAGGGAGAGGAAATAGGGAGAGAAAGAAACGAGAAGAAATTAAAAAGTAATAAGAGGTAGAGGCCTATATTGGAATAAAATGAGAGGATGGAATAAAGTATAAACACGCATGTTACATAACTGCCTGCCCTTGGAATGAGCCAACACAAGTGTTTCGATTGAAATTTCCTCTCGCGGTTCAGCGTAGTTAAATTCTTGTGAACTTTTTATTTCCGTAAGTATAAGAAATTATTCGTCCACAAGTGGTGAGAGCTACGGAAATTATTTTAGTATTTAATCACCATTAACACGACTATTAGAGGGCTACATGTTTCGACCACAGAGTGGTCATCTTCAGGTAAAGGTAAAGGTAAAGGTAAAGTTCTCCCTAGAACAGGCCACGAAGACTCAGAGGGGGAGTAGAGGTATAGCTCTACTCTTTCTTTAACCCTGGCACTAGATGAGGGTGGGTGGTCAACTCCACGCCCAGGCCGCTTTACCGCCAGGAAACATACCCGGTACCCATTGTATAGGAGGCTGGGTGGGCCCCAGGGCCGGTCTGGACGGGTGCGGAAATCTCGCCCCCACCGGGATTCGATCCCCGGACCGTCCAGCCCATAGCGAGTCGCTATTCAGGACATTACGTAGAAATAAAATTGCAATTGTGAGTTCGTTTTTTATTGTTAGATTGAGATCTTATTCTTAATTGTTAAAATATACGTGTCAAATTCTTCTATGGCATTACGGTCCTTTAAGTTTGACCTTAGCCTCCCCTTTTTCGGGGTTTCTGAACAGTTAAATTTTTACAGGAAGGGGATGTTAGCCCCTATCCTAACCACCGTTCTGGTGGACCGGGTTTTATAAGTTTTCCTTCTCCGGTGTCTCCGTATTTATGTCCCCCAGAGACAGGGTAGCCCAGTTATAACCCAAGGCCCTGGGTCCCCATTTTAGTCGCCTCTTACGACACGCAAGGGGTACGTTGGGGCTATTCTAATTCTATTCTAATTCCTGGCCACCACACGGGAACGTGTCAATATTATTTATATTATTTATATCGACATGTATATTTAACAACCAAGGATTGAGACCTCAATCTAACCGCACAAAAGTGAAGTTGCGGTTGTACTTTTATTTTGATGTAATATAATATTTTGTAAATGACCACCTTGTGGTCGAAACATGTAGCCCTGTAACTTTATCTGGTAAAAAGACTAATAAACATTTGTCTTGATGGTGACTGACTATTGCGTTGTAACATTATGTAACATAACGGGATGTCCAACGTAAAAGAAGGCAATTAACTTGGAAGTAATGAATGGGGCATTGTCTCATGATCTTTAACTGTTGTGTTTAGCCCTCCCTGTGTGGGCACTTAACATAACGTTACGCCACAAACCGCGCTTAAAAGTTTAGCCGTGGTTGTATCCGAGTGGCAACGTGAAATGAAAAAGTCCCGGTTTCTATAACATTCGGCAGACCTCGGAGCCAAACCATTCTGAATAAGATTTTCGTGGTGTTTAGACGCGTTCGCGTGTCTCAGAAAGCGTCTATTACCTTCGTCGTGTCCGTCCATCCATCCTTCTGTTGCCTCTTGCTGCTTTTCTCATCACTCGACGCTATATGGTCAAAGCTATTGACACTACTTCCACGTAAACCGTAAGTAAACCATAAGTCGATACTGTTTTGTGTAACTAATGCAGTTTAGACAGAGTCACTGTATAAATCAGGGGTGGCCAAACTTGCTTAACGTAAGAGCCACATACGATAAACTTCAGATGTTTGAGAGCCGCAAGACATGAACAAATATTACACACACGTTTTTATTGTTACACGCATATTTTGTTACAAAAATTCTTAAATATATTTACTGGCCATGAACATTAAACTTACGTTTTAATCCAGTGGACTCTCAGTTTATACCCGGTAAATAATTATATAGTTTGAACATTTTTTATTTACCTTTTATATGAATTGTAATGCAAAAAGGAGCTCAGCCAACATATTTCCGCGAGCCCCACATTATATGTCAAAGAGCAGCATGTGGCTCGCTAGCCGCGGTTTAGTCACCCCTGGTATAAATGAAGGCACGAACAGGAGATATAAAAATATTGCTGTGATATTTGACTTGAATTCAATCTAATACGTGGGGCGCAACAAAGAAATTTATTACGTTAATGTTTGTGACGTTTGCCAACAATGCATATGTAGACTTAAATTGGTATCGTTAGTCAGCACTGAATGTAACAAAGAGCCTGGCCAGCTACATGGCTCATTGTATTAATGGGGCACAGCTATCCATCATTTTCACATCAAACGGTATTGGCAAACAACACTTTGGCTGCCTGTCAGTGAGGCCTCTTGTTTCTTTCTGCAAACAAATGAGAGTAACGGGAGTCACGATATACGTATATATGTGTATGTATATTTGTATGTATAAATGTGACCTACGGCCAATTGCGAAGTATCTTTCTTCATCCAGACATTAAAGTGATGAAAGCTAAGCCCTCAATACAAGACAGTGCCTCAGCATCCGCCACCTATTTTTCCAATGAATATTAAAACGAATATGACCTGTAGGTCTCGTGATATGTGTTTTAATTCACTTATTCTTCGCTTGGGATGTAGTGAGGATACCGAAGTGGAACACTTTATTTTTACGTAAGTTTTGTTTCGATTCCGGTACCCACTGGATGGACAGCGAAGTTCCATTTTAGGTGAGGGCTGGATTTGTCTCTTCACCACACAACCCGAAATTACCTCTTCATATCCAATGGGTGCTGATTTTTCTTAAGGCGGTATAAGACCGTCGGAGCCGTTCACATCTATAGGCTTGACATTCACTTTCATAACAGTATCCAAGTTAAGAATACACGATACTTTATCGCTGTCCCTCCTGTCTCTTCCATGGCTTGGTGACAAAGGGCTTTATGGGTCCAATAAACTTTGCATATGCCTATCCTTTTAGGCGATGTTGGACAGCTCACCAAAACTCCTCTGTTTTTCAAGGAAATTAAAAAGTATATAGAGATGAACCCTTTAAAATTCAGTGGTAAATACACTCACCTGTACCACCTACTGTAACATTTATTAAGAGTCCTGCATTTTACACACAGATTCTCACAGTGAAGGCCAATTACTTGCTTAAACAGCTTTACTTGTTGGGAACTAATTGTCTTCTGGACTTTGTCGATCGTCCGGATAAAATATAAACATTTAGAATCACATTACTTGTTAGTTCTTGCTCATGGAGACAGACTTTTTCCCCTGTGAGATAAGAATTGATTTTTGTACATAAATTGAAAGCAATTCAGTCTTAAAAGTGTTGAACTGATCTATATAATGATACGTGTTCGCATTTTAGCGACAAATTTACGACTTCATGGACCACACTCGCAGGATCGCCTGAACCTATATTAATGAATTTATATTTGTATTTCCGTAACCTGATAGTAGCAAGCAGTAAATGTAACGTCTATGTCACTTTCGCCTGTTCGATATAGTGACACTAAATTCAAAGATGTAGTGATAGCAAGACATCGCGCGCGCCCAGACGCACTTAATTCAAGCTTTACAGACCTGTGTACTATCTGTTAGTGATTATCTTAATACATGTTTTGAGTTTCTATGTCTCTTTTTATAGCTTTCAGTCTGAAATATTGTGCGAATGTTTTGTTGAAGGTTTCATCTTTTTTCAATTCCATTCGTGACAGCAAATTCTTTCCAACACCAATTACAGGAATTACTGTAAGGAACGCAACATATTCGAACACTGTGTTCTGTTTGTTGCTCCCATTGCATTTCCGTTGTTTCATTACAAACCTTCTGTTTAGTACAGGAAACAATGGCTACATTAGTTTTAAATCTTTATACATATTATCTGGACCAGATAAAACTACGATTTATTTTTTCAATTCAGGCTGTAGGCTTATTTATGCAAGATTTATTTTTCTTGAACCAGAGAGCTGTCTCTTTACTATAAACTACGTCATTGAATTAAGTTAGACCCTCAGGGATTTGTGTTATTGAGACTCAAGGCAAAGTTGCGTATTTCTAATTTGTTTAAATCTTTCATTTTAATATTTTAATAGCCAATGCCATGTTTTACGCATTTTTGCTTTAACACCCCTTACCGATATACTCCACTTCTTAATTTACGCCCTCTCATTTTCAGTTTAACGCCCTTTGGTTGCTTTATTTGCATTTAAGCCTTGATTTTCTTATGGGAATGTCATCTTTGCTTTGCGCCTTTCTGTGTTATGCCCATTTTCAAACACTACTAGGGTATAAAAAAGGCTTTGGTGTATATTTATTTTGGAAGTGGAAAAAATGAACAGATAAAATTTTGGTTGTGACCAGCAACTCTTGTGTACGTGGTTGGGTTATGCTAATCTGTACTCTATTCTTTTTATTTTAGAATTCATTGGAAAACAGAGCAATTGAATTCCCATTGAGAATCTGTGGCTAGTTTCTCTCCGACCTTAATGCTCTCTAATGAACTAATACCAAACATCCTGCCTGTTAACAAGTAGCTTCTCATGTCGAGAAGTTTAAGTGAGCGCAATGGAACTGCTTTCTAATGATCAATTAGAAACGCACAAACGCTTGACATCTACGTCGACGCCGTTATCTATAGCAGAAACAGATTTGCTTGCTTTTTCCAAAACTATCTTGTAAATGTGGGCCCCAAAATTTGTGTCGTTAACAGTCAACGAAATTTTACAAGTGTGCTCAAATAGGCGCATGGTCAACATAAATCTGTGATTCAAACGAAATAGACAATGAACATAACTACTGGAACCACTTGTAGTGTGTTGCATGTGAGCACAGAAAGTGTATCAGTGCAAGCAGATGCAATGGTGTGGAAGCGTAAGTCTGCCATTGCAAAACAGGGAAAAAAATTATATACTTTAGACAGGAGAAGTGGCCTGATGTCAGTTACGTGCAATATATTATGCAAAATCTGGTAATTATTGAATAATTTAATGTTGTCTGGAATCTAAAACAGCAAGACTGGAAAGACGATGTAATACAATGTAAGACGAAATTTAAAGATTTCTTTAAAGTTTTTTCGTTATACCTTTCTGTATCGCATTACGAAACGATAAGTTAACACAGTAGTTAGCATATATTACAGTCTGTCAGTGTTTTGTTAAATGTGGAACAATGGACGTTTTCGCATAAGAGGGAAGAGGTGAAATAATATAGGTATAAAGGCAAAGGTAAGGCATTCCTTATACACGCCTGTACAGGCCCTTTGGGCTCCAGGAGGTTGAGGCTTCCAGATTTCCAGTACAAGATGGCAGGATTGTCAGCCCTACCCCCCAGGAGACATCTCTGGTACTCATTTCTGTTAGTGCGGCCGGAAGGATTAAGTAAATGAAAAATCACAATGACCCCGTCGAGTATCAAACCCGCGACCTTCCGGCCCGTAGCGCAGTGCCTCCAACCTGCTGCACAGTTTTTTATTTTGTCTGCATTTGGTCTCGATAAAGCGGCTGCAAAAGTCGTGAAGTTTTTCGAACCATTTCGATCCTGTTGACCGAGATATATTTTGAGTCTTGGAACTGTCGATTCCTTCTGTTTTAAAAGCTGCTGTAAATTGGCAATGCCATTAGAGACACTTGTAATGATTTTATACAAAGGAAATGTAAAAATCCCATCCATTGGTCACGCGGTTTAAGGCGTGGGTCTACGGCCGCCGGCTTGCTGGGATTGCGGGCTCGAATGCCGCCGGGGCACGGATGTTTGTCTCTTGTGAGTGTTGTGTGTTGTCAGGTAGAGGTCTCTGCGACGGGTCCGATCCCTCGTCCAGAGGAGTCCTACGAGTGTGTGTGTGTGATCACGAGCAACAATAACTTCTACACCTACAATGAGTAGGTAGACAGAGGTCAGACTAGAAGAAAGAAAGAAAGAAAGAAAGAAATAAAGAAAGAAATGTAACAAAGGCAGGACTCGGTAATTTTTAACATAATTAATCACCGAAAGGGCTAAAAACCTTATGTGTTGTTATCACGTCTGCTCTGGTTTTATGCCACTGATGCAGTAAAGGAACGCCGCTGTGAGCGGGTGTTGGGTGTGGCAGAGTCCGTTCAATACCTGCTAGATCGTGCTGACGTTTCCCAACCACCTTCATAACCTGTAATTCTGTTACCTTCTGAAGGGCGTAACGCTAAATGAAGCCGTATTCTCCCTACAGCTTATATTGCTACGAAATTAACTTTCTCCCCCTGCTGTCATGACGTAGTTAAAACTGGGTTATCTGAGGTGACCAAGGCTACTCTGCTCTTGACCTATAAGGTCATTTATTGCTGCAGACTGGCTCCAACAAGCGAGGACAGTTGTTTCGTATGTATCTTACTGCTGCACACGTGATTTGCAGTCAGTTCTCTTTCTCTGCTGTAATTTTGCTTCCGGCGGTCAATTTTTAAAGCACATTAACTTCTTAAAACGGATAATTAAAACTTCACATCCTACCCCTAACTCTATTAAATATTCCCGTCGATTAATGCTGTGTTCTGAAAATCTTACGATATACTGCAGACCCTGAACTGAACGCACTAATAGGGGAGTGAGTGGTCCGATAATGCCGATTGTCCGGTACTTTCGAATTATGTATATATATATGTTTGTATATATATATATATAGCATAAATAGTCGCCAAAACAGTAATACATTACTGTGTACATAGCATTAATGCATACACATAATACTGTACACAGTGGTCCTGTTAGCGCTATCACTTTTTCTGGAAGCCATCGTTAACTGGAATTTAATAAATTTCAGATAAATATAACAAATCCACGATCCAGGTAATCAAAAGAGCTACTACCTCCTCAAGGGTGCCAGCAAAGACTGCGCCCGCGTCCGTGTCCGCCACGTAGCGGCCGCTTCGCCAATTAAGAGTCAAGACCGCTAATTTCACATATTTACATTGCGGACGAAAATTTTGGAACCAACAAATTTCGTCCGTTATTTCCGAAATCCGTACGTAAGAGGTCAATTAATTTGAGGGTCTACATTACATGAATATCGAATGGTTTTAATGCTGAAATTTTTAATTCCACAGTAGACGATACTAAACACACTGGTTTAGAAAGACGAGGTACATATTTGCCGCATGTTCTTGTTTTTCTGTGGCGCAACAGCCCAATTCGGGCCCAGGCCGCCTCATTGTTGAGGTTTCTAGATCACACACAGACACCCACACACCCGGTAGGACTCCTCTGAACGAGTGATCAGCTCGTCGCAGAGGTCGCTACCTACACAACAAACACAAGAGACGAACATCATGCCCTCAGCGGGATTCGAAGCCGCGATTCCAGCAATCAGCTGCAGACATACACCTTTGACCGCACGGTCACCGGGTTCGGCTGTGCATGTTTTGTACTTGCTATTTCCGCACATGCACCGAAACACAGCAGAAGGTCAATGCGTTTAGTGACCAAAGTTCCTTTGTGTCACGTACTTGGTCTGCCCTTTTTTATGCCCAGATACTTTATTATGCATTATTTCCATGACGTTTATAAAAATAAGGCATTATGCGAAAGTCTGCTTATTCATCTCCAAGTAGACTAATGAGGTTGGTTACTGGTGTTTATAGTTCATTTATCCCCAAAGATTTTGTATCGAAACACTATAAATCTTCTGAAATGCAGCTGAAATCGAAATTCATACCCTTTCTTAACTCTTAGGAACCAAAGTTCATCTGTATTATATGTAAATACCAAGTTCGTACCGCGCAGTAAACATATTCTCTCTCAGTTATATAAGCTACTCACTTAATGCTGTACAGTGAAATAATCGCTGTTTGTTCTCAGATCCATACAAAACACATAAATACACTGTGTGTGCAGAACGTAGCTTTTGTGAATGTTAAAGATGGCGGTACATAAAGTAACCACTAGGCTTTAAAGGGTTAAATACGGTTTGTCTCATAAAGTTTGACAGTGTCGTTACGTAGGATATCTCCTTTTCGGTCTCCTGCTTTGGTGAACTTATATTTAACCATGCACATACATTCCAATGGGCTTAGATATAGAACACCTAAATGGAAGCCCACGCAATCTTAGTTACTCCATCTTGACAAAAAAATTAAAAAGAAATTGAAAACGAAATCCATAATATGAGAGATGTTTGCACCAATGACCGACTATAACTCTGTGATCGAAATTTTGTTTGCATGAAAAAGTTACTTTTTGAGGTATCAGTTCTTCTGGGATGTGGCGCCGGGTCACTAGGTAATGGTGACCTGATTTTGAGACGATTTAATGGTCTCTAAATGTCGGGAAACCATTACCCAATGACGCGGCCCGACATCCCAGAAGCATGGATACCTCAAATACGCCTCTGCGGAAGCCTAAAAATTCCAAAGTTTTTTCATGCTTTGCTTTTTCATTACCCTTTGCAAAAAATAACGTGGGAAACATTTGTTTCTGTAACCGGATTCGAATAACGGACCTTCAGAAACTATTAGAGATATACCACTTGAGAGGGCAAGGTCAGCTAATGGTAGAGCGGTCCCTGTTTCCGGCATCGGCTGATCGTTTAACAGATGAATAATTCTTGTTACTTTATTGCTCACATCGTGGTAAATGTTACGGCGCATTGAAGGAGTGTAGACCAGATTAAATGTGTTTCTCTTGAAGGACATATTCTATTTAGCTATAACTGATTATAGGGAGTTAGTTCCTTTATGCCATTTATTCATAAAGTTATTTCATGGCCATCCAGGTCTCAGGATCAGACACTCCAATAAAGTTGTAACTAAATTTACACTTCCTTTGCTTGTATAAAAGAAACGTTAAAAAGTCCTTACTTTGTCATCCTTTAATTGCTCCGAAGGACTAATTTGCTTGAACTACAAAATATTTAGGCCATGCCACCGTGGCGAGGGTTTCTGTCTTTTAGCGCATTGAAATCACTGACGTAAAGGGAGAAGGCGTTAGAAACACGCCTGCACATTTAGAAAGGTTGGGCGCTAGCGAACAAGACGGAAGGACGATTTAAGAGCATTCGCATGTTTCCCGAACAGGCTGTGAGGCCTACCTTGATGTTTGTGGTGATGAAGGTTCATTACCGTGTTCACAACAGCACGCCATTGTGTTCTCTCTTGTCAATTCCGCTCAAAAGATAATCCCCGCGTCTTTAAATGGCTTTTTAACAACATTCTTTCCCCCTTCTTCCCTTTGGTCTCTCATCACTTACTTTTCTTTCAAGATTAATAAAATACTGTACACATTTCTCATATATTTTATTCGTGCTACATATCCCACCCGTATAAGCCTCACTGTTTTTATCTTTATAATATTTAACCCTTTGAGGGCTGAATGTAACCAAAATTGTATTTTAAGATTAATTCCTTACCGCGCAGTAAATACACTCCATGTCCATTACAAAAACCTGTCCGTTAAATCCTTGCAGGAAAAAATATTGCTTCGTTTTTAGCATCATACGAAACACACAAATAAATTCTGTAGGCAGAATGTGGAATTTTTGAATGTTACATTTGGTGGAACGTAAAAGTAACCACTGGGTCTTAAGAAGGTTAACTTAATAAAGACCTCAGATTCGAATCCCTTTATTGTGCAATCCTCCTCAGCCTCATTTTAATTCTTGTCGGTTAGGTCCAAATGTTCTCCTAAGCAGCCTCTTCTCAAGCGTCTTCTGTTTGTGTGTGTGTCGTACAACAGCTCAGGCTTCACTCCCATATAAACAGGTATAATTACAGTTGTGCATCTCTTCATTATTTATGTTTCTAGAAAAGGTACGAGTGGGTAAAATCCTGGGGCTTGGTCTAATTCGTTGAAGAAAAATGGGGGGGGGGGGGGATGGAAAATTTGAAAGTCTCTGTTTGGAAAATCCGCGTTTTTTATTCTGCCTGTTAGGGAACACCTTCCTCTCGTCAGATCTGGTTTCAATATGTAAAGGTTACGTTCCCCCACACGTAACCGCTAGTTCAAGGTCATATTTGTGTGAAGGTGGAGCACAGTGTAGCAGGTAACTGAGACACTTCGATCGAGATATTTCGATAATATAAAGTTCATAAAATTCATTGTATTGTCAGCCTCCTGTTATATTTCAAGTGCCTGATTTTCGTCTTTGGTTTTACAAGACACTTGTACACATGTTGTTTTACAGCAAGACACTTGTACACATGTTGTTTTACAGCAAGCCAATTGTACACATGTTGTTTTACAGCAGGACACTTGTACACATGTTGTTTTACAGCAAGACACTTGTACACATGTTGTTTTACAGCAAGACACTTGTACACATGTTGTTTTACAGCAAGACACTTGTACACATGTTGTTTTACAGCAAGACACTCGTACACATGTTGTTTTACAGCAAGACACTTGTACACATATTGTTTTACAGCAACACACTTGTACACATGTTGTTGTACAGCAAGACACTTGTACACATGTTGTTTTACAGCAAGACACTTGTACACATGTTGTTTTACAGTAAGACACTTGTACACATGTTGTTTCACAGCAGACACTTGTACACATGTTGTTTTACAGTAAGACACTTGTACACATGCTGTTTTACAGCAATACACTTGTACACATGTTGTTTTACAGCAAGACACTTCTACATGTGCTGTTTTACAGCAAGACACTTGTACACATGTTGTTTTACAGTAAGACACTTATACACATGTTGTTTTACAGTAAGACACTTGTACACATGTTGTTTTACAGCAAGACACTTGTACACATGTTGTTTCTTGTCTTTTTAACGGCCTTTGCAATTATATAGTTGAACTTTTTTTTGTAGGTATTGCAAATTAAGGAAGATAAAGTAAAACATAAGGCAAACGGTGCTGTATTAGTGTAACTAACATTTTGTCTCTATGCCAGTTACTTGTGTGTGGGGTTTGTTGCCTGGCTGGTCAGTTCTGTTGCGCGTTTTACGTGCCACAGAAAATAATGCAGAGAGGCAATTTTTATATCAGTGCAAGCTGAGGTTAACGTCTACACGTGTTTCGTAATAAATTTGTAATTAATTTGGCAGATGGTTGTGAATTCTGATAGCAACTAATCTCCCATTTTTAACTATTCAAATGCGTTGCAACCAGACCCTTGATGTGGTGTGTGACTCGCAGGGGGAAGACAAATGCATGTAGATCACAAATTACACACCAACGAAATGCACTATATTTTTTTCGCTTTTTTATTCTTCAACCCCTACATATGTTTCAACCCTTACAGGGTCATCTTCAGGGGGCTCGTACATATGTAGGGGTTGAAGAATAAAAAAGTAAAAAAATATAGTGCATTTCGTTGGTGTGTAATATGTGAGTTGTTAAAAATGCACGGTGAAGATAATATAAAAAATAAATGCATGTAGAGTTTTGGTGGAGAATCCTGAAGGAAGGACACCATTTGGAAGACTTAGGCCTTGAAGGGAAGATAATATTAAAATTGATGTTAAAGAAACAGGGAAGGAGAGTGTGCACTGAATTGATCAGACTCAGGTTAGGAAAAATCGGCGGGCTTTTGTGGATTCGGTAATGAAACTTCGTGTTCAGTAAAATGCGGGGAGTTTTTGGCGGGCCGATTAGGTAATAAGTACTCTGCTCCATGGAGCTAGCTGTTTCAGAGGACCTGTCATTTATGGAGCTGAGACTCTGGTGACATCTGGCATAGATATCACGAGTGTTACTATTATATTGACCAAACTACAAGATACACATGACACCTGTGGGAGCCGCCAAAATATTTACTTATTTCCTCTACACTCATTTCTAGCCCAACCTTCTTAGTGTCATGTAATATCGTGTATGTGTTTATGTTATTCCCACTAGTTGAGTTTTCTTCAGTTGATTGTATTATTTATTATTTCTGTTGTTTAAAATGGGACTTCGGCTGCCATTGTTGTCTCTTCGCCAAGTCACCCTGTTGGGCAAGTGGCATTTCACGTCTTTCACCTATCGACCTGCATTTATTTTCTTACAATGCTAATTACAGTCACGTTTATCCTAGATAGCAGCACCAGTCGGCAGCTGGAAAACCTCATGGTAATAGTTTGACGTAAATGGAGAATAGAATTTGACGATTCGGTAATTCAGTCTTCTTTTCCCTCCTAAGCAACAGTGGGCCGGATAGCGCAGTCGGTATAGCGACTGGCCACGGGCCGGACGGTCTGGGAGCGAGATTTTCCGCGCACGCCCAGATCAGGTCCTGGGCCTCACCCAGCCTCCTATAAAACAAGTACCGGGTCTCTTTCCCGGGCGTAAAGCGGCCGGGGCGTGGCATTGACCACCCACCACCACCTAGTGCCGAGGTTAAAGAAAGAGTAGAGTTATACGTCTACATTCCCTCTAGGCCTTCATGGCTTCTTCTAGGGTGAACTTTACCGTAAGCAATATGATTGCTTATAAATTTATAAAATTTCCGTCATTTAGAGTCAAAATAGTATCTCATTGCTGCAAACGAATGTTTAATAATCTTATATACTGAGACAGTGAAGTGGTGGTCCGGTGACTCGACTAGTGGTGACGAAATCCGGGCTCCACTCTTCTCCAGTCGGTACCCTCTCACTAGCACAGGAATGTCGTACCACGCGAGAAGGCAAAAATACTTATACATATGTATATATACAATATATATACACACACAACACAGTAATGGCACCAAGAAATGCACACATGTATAGCAAAATTATATTATACACACAATACACTCCTTCATGTTTCGGCCAACTATGTGGTCATCATCAGGATGTAAAATAGAAAGGTTAGATACATTAAAAGTATAAAATGAAATCCACAACACAACAGTTTCTCTCAGATGGTGAATTGCTAACAAACACACAAGTTTTATTTCCAACAACTGCACAAAGCTAGTTTCTACACTCCTACTTGTTTCGGCTAACCATTGTAGCCATCATCAGGGAGCTACAATATTATAAAAACACAAGCAGCGTATCGTATGCCGGCAAGTGGTAAACATATTTGCCTTTTATAACAGTCAGTTCATCTATATAATACGTGTAATGTATATAATGTGTATAACATTAAGTATATGCTGACACTTCTACGTACACCATCCAAACAATATCAGCACATTCTTATCGCAATAACTCATATTTATGTACTTTTTAAACCATTGGCTCATGTGATTGTAATTACACATTTGCATTCCTTCTGATATATTTTATATTTTTAATGTATGTAACCTTTGTGTTTTACATCTCTGATGATGACCATATAGTTGGCCGAAACACGCAGGAGTCTGTTGTGTGTATAATCTGATTTTCTTATGCATGTGTGTATTTGTTGGTGCCATTATATATATATATATATATATATTCGATAACGCACGGATCGTGGATCATATGAAGGAAAAATTCTAATTTTTGTTAGAGGGAATTTAAATTTTCACGGATATAATTACAATGTATTTCACTAGATTGTCTTGTTTTTGGCTTAATGTATTGATGTGGAAGTGTGGAATTTGAGGTTCTGACGGCGGGAACTGCTGACAGTACTGTCTTCTGGGATGTGACCTCCTGTAGTCTGATGGAAATTTAGAGGCGTTTCAGAGGAATTTGCTGCCTCCATCTGCAGGAGGAGATGACCATCTTGATTTAAGTACTTTTCATGCAAGAATAATTCATTCAACATCTTCGTTGTTGCCTATTGCGTTTTGTAATGTTCTTTTTCCTAAATTGCAGTAATTTATTCTGTGAGATCTACACTCCACACTCGCAGTTTGTCAGCCGAAATTACTATTACAACACATAGCCCTAATGATAATCGCAATTGCAGTCGGTAGTCGGAGATGACAGGTTAAAAAAAGTGCGACACACTACTGCCGCCAGAAATTACGTAATGATATGCAGTACTGTTATACACGTGGCTCACCCACTTTGAGTCTCAGTTTGACTCGACACGAAGAGTTACCTTCATCAGCTGACGGATGACCTTGCCAACAAAAAAGAAATCATAGACAGCCAGAAGGTACAGATGCCGGAACTTGGAGATTAGGCTACCTGCTGAAACTAATGCACAGAACCTAAACACAGACTTCTGCCTGAACAAATGCAATGCAGTACAGTTTGAAACTGTCATTACAAGATAACACTACGTACTACGAAAAAAACATTTAACACAAGTGTGCACAATTCTGTTGCTTAGCATTTCGTACTATTTTAATATGTAACTAGCAAGCCTGTTTCTTACTGTTTCAACAAGAAATTTGTAGCCCTAGATCTTACTGTTTCAACAAGCAGTTACCAATCCTACTTCTTACTGTTTAACAAGCAGTTTATAGTCCTACGTCCTACGTTTCAACAAGCAGTTACCAATCCTACTTCTTACTGTTTTAACAAGCAGTTTATAGTCCTACGTCTTACGTTTCAACAAGCAGTTACCAATCCTACTTCTACTGTTTTAACAAGCAGTTTATAGTCCTACGTCTTACCGTTTCAACAAGCAGTTACCAATCCTACTTCTTACTGTTTTAACAGCAGTTTTAGTCCTACGTCTTACCGTTTCAACAAGCAGTTACCAATCCTACTTCTACTGTTTTAACAGCAGTTTGTAGTCCTACGTCTTACCGTTTCAACAAGCAGTTACCAATCCTACTTCTACTGTTTTAACAGGGCAGTTTGTAGTCCTACGTCTTACGTTTCAACAAGCAGTTACCAATCCTACTTCCTACTGTTTTAACAAGCAGTTTATAGTCCTACGTCTTACCGTTTCAACAAACAGTTACCAATCCTACTTCTTACGTTTTAACAAGCAGTTTAAGTCCTACGTCTTACGTTTTAACAAGCAGTTTACAAGTCCTACTCTTACTGTTTAACAAGCAGTTTACAGTCCTCTTCTTACCGTTTCAACAATCAGTTACCAATCCTACTTCTTACGTTTTAACAAGCAGTTTATAGTCCTACGTCTTACGTTTCAACAAGCAGTTACCAATCCTACTTCTACTGTTTTAACAAGCAGTTTATAGTCCTACGTCTTACCGTTTCAACAAGCAATTACCAATCCTACTTCTTACTGTTTTAACAAGCAGTTTATAGTCCTACTCTTACCGTTTCAACAATCAGTTACCAATCCTACTTCTTACGTTTTAACAAGCAGTTTATAGTCCTACGTCTTACTGTTTCAACAATCAGTTACCAATCCTACTTCTACGTTTTAACAAGCAGTTTATAGTCCTACGTCTTACCGTTTCAACAAGCAGTTACCAATCCTACTTCTTACCGTTTTAACAAGCAGTTTACCAGTCCTACGTCTTACCGTTTCAACAATCAGTTACAATCCTACTTCTTACGTTTTAACAAGCAGTTTATAATCCTACGTCTTACTGTTTCAACAATCAGTTACCAATCCTACTTCTTACGTTTTAACAAGCAGTTTATAGTCCTACGTCTTACTCTAGTTTCAACAAGCAGTTACCAATCCTACTTCTTACGTTTTAACAAGCAGTTTATATCCTACGTCTTACTGTTTCAACAATCAGTTACCAATCCTACTTCTTACGTTTTAACAAGCAGTTTATATCCTACGTCTTACTGTTTCAACAAGCAGTTACCAATCCTACTTCTTACTGTTTTCAAGCAGTTTTAGCCCTCGTCTTACTGTTTCAACATGTTTCCAATCCTCTTCTTACGTTTAAAAAGCAGGGGTTATGTCCTACTGCTTAACCGCTTTCAACAACATTACCAATCCTATTCTTACGGTTTTATCAAGCGAGTTTTCTCCAAGGTCTTACGTTTCAACCAAGGCAGGTTAACCATTCCATGACTGTCTTACGTTTTTAACAAGCAGTTTATAATCCTACGTCTTACTGTTTCAACAAGCAGTTACCAATCCTACTTCTTACTGTTTCTTCAAGCAGTTTGTAGTCTCGCTTTCTACTGTTTCGTTAAGCAGTTTTCAATCCTGCCTCTGAACGTTTCAGCAGGGGAATGTCATATCTGCTGCTTAACCCTTTCACTCCCCTTACCAAGGTCGATCCTTTACCGGTTTCTCATCCAAGGTCGAATAGTATTTTCCTTCCAAGGCCTGTAGTAGTGCAGCGCATGATCTGTGGTCTAGCGTGTGAGAGCGCTGTGTGCCACGAATGGACTGATAGCTATTATCGTACCTCAAGTTTTTGTTCGTCTGTCTGCCTACCGCTTGGTAACACTGTTCGCAAAATCCCCTAAATTAAATACACGACTCGTACACACAAGTGCGAATACATTTTATACGATGGCGCCTAATATCTCTGGGTCCTCATTATGGACCTTAATTCATGTTATCTTTCTGGCGCCTAGAATTTTGAGGTGGCTCCTAGATTTTGGGAAAATTTATGCACCCCTGCTGACAACCATCCTCACAGTCACATCTCCCTAAAGTAAATTTTAACCGGCTTGTTGTGATCCTCCTTGGGTGTTTATAAAGACGTGACCGCCAAAATTCTGTACACATTATTTGCCTGCCCCACGCAATGCATACGCCCAGGACATCGTAGGCTTCTAAATCATATTATCGTAACAAAGACACACGTACTTTACAAACGCTTGTCGCTGTGAAATGTCTTGTGTAACATCATAGTCACTAATTCTGTGTTCCTTGAGTCCATATATTTTCCCGAGTACTTCGTCTTTAACAGATGTGTGATTTATGCTCTTACTTCCTTTTACTTTCACACAAAATTAGTGGAAGAATTATTACATTTTATATCATAATATTTAAAGTTTTGGAAAATTATATGTTTACGTTCAGACTGAATATTAACAAGCACTTTCAGAATGTACGTATTATTCTGATAATATGATAATTTTTCTTTGTTTACATTATTGCAAGAAAAGTGACGCTTCCAATTAGACTGTGTTCAAATGATTCGTTACGTAAAATAACATTACGAAGAAATTGCGTGGGAAATACAAATTCCAGAAAGAACAAATTTGAAAACAAAATAAATGAAATTTTATAAGCTGTAACAGAATTCTAAACAAGATTTTTAATTATCAACCATGTTGAAAAAGGATGTGTGAAAAGGCTTTTGGAAGGATGGAAAGTAATGTGTTGTAAAATACGTAACAGTTCTCATAGGCCAAATATGAAAAGTATTGCGATGATGATGATGATGATGTTGGTGGATGATGATGATGGATGGTGGGTGATGATGATGATGATGATGAGTGTTTTTGTGAGTTTGTTGCCTAGTTTGGCTTTGTGTCATTCAGATGTGGTGTGAAAATGTGAAGGAGCCAAAACGAACAATCGCAGCAAGTACTAAAAGCCGTTAATTGTAATTAGAGCATTGTGCATATTACAAACTTCGCTCTCACTTCCCACTGAGCCTTTGTAATAAGGACTAACACTTGACTAGTACCTCAGAAAGAAAAAAACATTAATAAAAACAGAATGGAATCAGGAAGGCCCTTGGCATTTCTTGTCGAGGTACTGGACCAATAAAATCAAGTTACATTATTTTAATAATACAAAGAAATGAGATCGTGACCAAGCCGGTCATAGCCTGTCCTGCCTGGACACGAGGACCGGTAACTTGAGTTCCATTCGCGAGTCAGAAAGAAAGTATCTTACAAAAGATTGTTGTAAAATAGGAGGAGGGGGGAACAGCCTTACGATCAGTGAAGTGAAAGTTTTCCGATAATGAGCGATTAGTCGACGGACAATATTGGTTCATGTCTCGGCAAAATTATGAATAAGGCCTCCGAGACACAAGACAGCAGACGATGTTCGTTACCTGACATCGTTGTTTGCACCGTGCATTTTTATTGAGTTGTTGTCTAGCACGTTACCAACAGTAATGCACCATCTAATGCTTAACAAAATTTCTTACAAGATCATTCGTTACGTTGAGATTTTACTGGGGATCGACTGTCATGTAGAATAAAATTTGTTACTGGTTTCTGACACTGTGCGTAACCTTTCAGACTGCGGACCAAAACTGAGAGAGAGAGAACTACAGTTGAGAGAGAATAATGATTAGGAAAAAGAGGGTGAAGTTTATGACGATATGGAGGAAAGCAAGGGAGAGAGAGAGAGAAAAGGAAGGTAGGAACAGGCGGGAGACAGTAGAAGGGGCGAAGAAGAGGAAAGAGACTACAGAACGTTAAAGATGGCAACAGAGAAGCAGCATCGCGAAATGAAGAGGAAGAACATGGCGAAGACGGAGCAAGAAAGGAAACAAAGTGTATGAAAATAAGATGAAGGCAAAGTAAAAAGTCTACTGTCCCTTGGTACGCCATGACGACATAAGGGGGAGTGGTGGTAGAGCTCCACTGGATGGAGGTGGTCAGCTTCACCTCCCAGTCGCTTTATCCCCAGGGGAAGAGGTCCCCATTCCACATTGAAGAGGAGGCTGGATGGGTCCCAGAACCTATCTGGAAGCTATGGTGAAAGAACAACTCTTAAGCTTGTCGGGAATCGAACCGCGGTTCCTAGGTTGTCCAGAACACAAGGAAACAGAAAAAGGTGTCTCCACAACTGTAATGTTTAGAAACACACCGCATCGCAGTACCGAACTTCCGGTTACGGCCACTTCTTTGGGTCCGAAGGGGACATCATGACTGATAGTTTCTAGCAGGCCGATGAAGACCGCTTCAAACGACATTTCCTTTTCCAGTCTCGTTTATATTCAGGACACGAATTTCGAATACATGTTTCTTAATCCCGCTAACAAAACTTTTTAATGTGCCTTTTTATAACTTGTTTTTCCTGGAACAGACATATAATATATGTATGATTATTCCCATTTCCTTTCCTATTTAGCGTTTGGAATGATGGAATTTCGAGGAATAGCCACGAGTAAAACCTTTGACGTGCGCGTTACGCGCTGCGTCTCTTAATATTTTCTTAATGTTTCGCACAGATGGCAGAACACCACATGACGACTGCCCTACCATCTACTGCCAGAACTTGGTACCATATGATGTTGGCAGATGCGTTCGTCGTCTGTGTCGATTCAGTCATCACGACCTGGTGTGTGTGTGTTTCTTATTTATCGACGTTATCAGTGGCAAGTCGCGGGTTCGATTCCCGATGGTGTCATTGGAATTTTTCATTGACATAATCCTTCCGGTCGCACTATGGCCCTGGGGTCGACTCAACCTCTAACAGAAATGAGTACCAGGAGTATTTCCTGGGAGGTAAAGGCGGCCGGTGCGTAGGGCTGACAACTTTACCACCTTCATGTACCGATTGTCTAGAAATCTGGGAGCCTTAACATCCTGGAACCTAAGGGCCTGTCCAGGCCTTAAATGGGATTGCTTTACCTATATCAGTGGCAAAGATTACGTAAAGACGGTGGCAGGTACAAAATGTGTGTGTGGAGTATTGGTGGAATTGTAGCTGACATGGGAATACCACAGTACTTGGAGAAAAACCTGTCTCAGTGCCACCCTGTCTACCACAAATCTTACATGGAGTGGCTTGGGATCAAACTCGGCACTCTGTGATGAGAGGCGTCGTAGAATAACCTACAGTAAATTGGGTTCTACGTTGAGGATATATTACAACGGCCAGGCCAATCTTCAAGAAAACTATAATAAAAAATTCTGTCGTTGTTGCCTGATCTTGTCCAGTCCGTTAGTTGTATTCGAATTTTTTGTTTCTTTAGGAAGTCTGTCTTTGTAAAAGTATTTTAGTTATGTACGCGTAATTTCATGAACTTCTGTTAATGGTCGCGGTGAAGTTATAAAACCGACAGCCTTGGATTGTAAAGAGTTCTGTATGAGGTTTTAGTAAAGTTCGGTTCCAACGATTTTGGCAAACAGTGTACATTCCGGCAAATGGTCACAAGCAATGAACAATGTCACTAGATTATGAAGATTAAAATAAGAATAAAGAAGACTACAACTAAGACAACCGTAGTCCTAACGAATATTGAACTATATAATTGATAATACTATTTATTAATATACTTACAGTCACGAATATTGTTGATTAATGTAAGTACAGACAACAATAGCTAATATATAATGGAGCTGTTCCATAAGGGCTGGGAGTATGACATCTTAATTCTAAAACTTTTGCATTTGTTTACACAGGTAAATTCTGAAGAGAGGGGCCCGTTCTGTAAATATATTTGGCGTTGTCAGAACTCGTGTTTTAAGATAATGATTCCATAGGCTCCCTCGTTATGAGAGACATAGAAAGACTCCCGCTTAGCACCCATGTGTCCATTCGTTGCACTGGATAACTCCATTAAGATAATGAATTTATAATATTACCAAATTCTTCGTCACCAAATTCATTATTCCAGTTCTGTGTACGAGGAATGTAGCACGGGAGTATAGCGTCCACTGGTAATACACGTCTTACCGGTAGATGGCAGTGTATGCATAGCACGCAGTGGTGCTCCATCTATACATCAATCTGAGAACAACGGAACATGCAAGATGGCTCGAGCTTATGATCTGAGTCGTGATTTTTAAGTATGTTTTATATTGATTTTATTTGCTACGTATGAAGTGACGGACCTAATGTTTCCGACCCTACTACAGCACGGATTTTGTAGACTGTTTTATCATACGAACCTTTGTATGAATACACTTAGCGCGCTGCTGTTGAAAAGAAAGTGATGGTACTCCTTTTCAAAAGAGATAATGGGAATAATTCTTCAAGATGACAAGAAATGCGTTCTTAAAATATCGAAGTGTATATGCTCTGTTAAGGAAATTGTACTTAAAGAATTATATAATAGAAAATTAACGTACCTTTTAAGTTTTGAGTTTAGAGAAAAGAAATTAAAATGTAAACTTGTTCCTATCCATGTCATAAAGGCAGATCTGGACGCTTTGGACAAGAGATAAATTCCTTGACTCTACGTGAGTTGAACCACGACTACTTGGATGTCCAGTCCGTAGTGCAGTCATATACGAGGAAGATATCGCACCTCCCGCTTACAAGGAGCACGAATTAAGTAACGCAGTGAAGAAATCCAAAATTTGTACGCTTCACCGAATGCAGAGTAGGAACATAGCGGTGAAGTCAAGGCTAAGGAGATGAACGGAACATATTGGTTTGTTGCAATAAAAAAAAACAACGTTCAAAATGTTAATCCGAAACGTGAAGGGGTGAATCAACTTGGGAATCTTAACTAATCCTAGACTGGAGGATAACATTAAAGTGGATCTTAGAGGAATGGTATGTGGAGGTGTGAACTACATTTAACTGCCTGAGAACTGGGTCTAGTGGCAGACTTATGAACACAACGGTTAATTTCTTGACTAGATGAGTGACTATCAGCATGATAGGAACTATTCTGCTTTATGACGTTAGTTATGCAACACCAAGTTACACAAACAGTCTCGTACTTTGGATGTTGTTACTTGCGGGTGGACACAGAAACAGCACGTACCCTAAGGAACCAACATGGGTTTTCGTATGTGTAATATATACGCACACAGTTGATAGGCCACATAACGTGCCCAGCTGCGAATTACCCCTGCACACTCACGGCTCCTACTGGCGAAGCAGTGAATAAAGTTCTTTGGCTCTTGCATAGGAATGGAAGAGTTCGCGCATGCGCAGTGAGAGCATTTAAACTTTTCTTTTTCGCTTTATTCACTGACAGTCTGATCGGCAGGAAACGAACCACAGCACTGCAGGCAGTGCCGTGCTGTTGGCTGTAGGTGTGTGTCTGTGTGTCTGCATCAGTACTCGTGGTGGCGCACATGTCAGGTTCATCCACAGGTGGCTTCTTCATGAGCTGGGGGAGGGGCGAAATTTCTTGCTTTGTATTTGGTGAAATTAAGGGGGGTAGCCCTTGATAGTTTGTGACGTTTTGGGTCACGTGGACCCTTTCCCCACCTCCTCGCTTTGGAGTATCACCCATGTATTATGCATGTGGATATGCATGATATGTGTATATAAGAAGGACGGACTGACATCCCAAAACATCATTGCACTTCCCGGTTCTGCATAGCACGTGGTGGAGTCTTTTGAACGTGTCCATCTGAAAACATGAGCGCTGCGGAGTGGGGTTACACCGAGAACAATGGTGAGTGTTAGTTTGCCGGCCCCAGGGACATCAGTTTTATCAGAATTGATAATTATTAATTTTTAAGACTGATCTATCGTTGAACAAGACATTTGTCTTCTCTCCGAAAAATGCACATTGGGTCCGGGACCCACCCAACCTCCTATTTAGTGGGTAACGTGTGTTCTTTGCCCTGGGGCAAAGCTGCCTGGGCCTGAATTTGACCACTCACCTCCATGTAGTGCCGAATTTAAGAATGAGTGGAGCTATGCTCCCACTCTCCCTCTATACCTTTGTGGCCCGCACAGGAACAGCTTTACTTTTACCTTCGTATCTGCCATTAAATCTCAGTTTATTTCATTACAGGCCTACTAAATTTAAAAGTATTCCGATCTTTAACGCGCTTCGAATTGTGGGTGTAATTTATGGTTATTGTAGTAAAAACAGCCTTACTGATTGATGCGCGAGTTGTTTAGTGGTTGTAAAGATGTTACGTAGCATTAAATGAGACCATAAAATGAGCTGAGTATTCGAAATGAGCGCGTTGTCTGTGCAAGGCATTACCCTGGCGTTTACCTGAAAAGCCTGAGAGAAGTCATAACGAGTGCACGCGGTATTAGCCGGTAACTGGACTGAAATTCGAACCCGATTCTTTCCGAATATGCAGAGTATTCACAAAAGAAGTGAAACTTTTTCACAAATGCGTATGTTTGAATGACTATCGTAAAGTACAACGATATATGCCTTGTTTGATGGAGGAACTGTGAAAGTTTCTTCCCAGCAATATGGGGCATCTCCCCATTTTCATAGAGCCGTACGTACACACCTAAATGAGCATCTGCCAAACCGCTGGGTTGTTCGAGCCGGACAGGCGGACTCCGCTGTTGATGAAGTGCCCCCAAGATCCCCCCATCTAACACCATGCGATTTCTTTTTATGGGGACACATTAAGGATTTAGTATTTGTGCCACCTTTGCCAAGAGACATCGACGAATTGAATCGACACATTTTAAGGGCAGCTGCATCTTTTACGGTGCACATGTTTGTACGATTGTGGCGAGAGATGGACTGTGGAATCGACGTTTGCCTTGTGACTGAAGGGGCACACATCGAGTCGCTGTCACCACAAACCTTCACAGTTCTTCTATCAAACAAGGTATATATCGTCGTAATTCCTAATAGTCATTCCAAAATATACCTTTATGAAAGTGTTCCTACTTTTGTGAAGATCCTGTATGTCTAGAGTGTCTTGTTGCACGAACCCGATCGGCGATAGTCTCCCTATCTAATCCTAACCACTTGACGACACTTAACGGAAATCCCCAAATTTCTTTTTAACTCTGAGACCGTATTGTAAATATACATTACATTAGGTTCGGCGAAGGATTTGTTGTTGAATGTTGACGCTCCAAAATTTCAGTGGTATTAAGTTGCTTTAAGTTCAAAATTGTTTTAAATTAAAGTAGAGTATCCTTTGGCTCACAGTAATTGAAATGTTGTGCCAGGTACCCTTCTCAAGAATTTGGTATGTATTGTATTTAATAGAGTTAACACTGCTATGTATTGAACCTGAATGGAATCGGGGGCTTTTGATCACGGAGCCATGTGAAAACACATAATATGTGTTGTCATATATATATATATATATACACTTCCCCATTGAACACACTCTGATTGCCATGATTCGAAAATGGTCAAGAAAATTCTCCGAAATTTCAATTCCGTGTACACAAGGATCCCCCAATGGACACTACTCTGATGCCATCGAATCCAGTTCACTCCTTAGTATCACATTTTTTAAATACTGCTTTAATATTATCCTCCCATCCACGTTGTCACTACGGGATACTTTCTTCCGCTTTTTTTTTCTGACTAAAATCTTGTATGGGGTACGCGGTGGCTCAGTTGGTTGAGGCACTGAGCTACAAGCCGGTGGGTTCATTGGGATTTTTCATTGACTTAATCCTTCCGGCCGCCCTGTGGCCCTGGGATCGACTCAGCTTCTAAGCGAATGAGTATCAGGGGAATCTCCTGGGGGTAAAGGCGGCATGTGCATAGGGCTGACAACCTAGCCACCTTCCTGTGCCGACTGTCTAGAAATTATGGAAGCATCAACCTCCTGGAGCCTTAAGGGCCGTTCAGGCCTGTAATTGGATAGCTTACTTTACTAAAATCTTGTATTAATCTCTTATCCTCACCCTACGTGCATTACCCATCTCATGGTCGGTCCAGTCTGCGAAGCGTACGAATTATAAACGTCATCATTATTCAGTTTATTCCAGCATTTTGTCGCTTATCTCTTTGACGCAAACACACTCAACACCCTGTTCGTAATTATCCGTATCGAGATTGGTAGAATGAATCCCCCGTGTGGGCCTGACCCCACATGTGGGCCACCTTACACACCACGGTACTGGATGTTTTTTATGCAAAGCAATAAAGTTTTGGGTGACATGGATTCTCTTTCCACCACCCCCCCCCTTTCGAGTACCGCCTATCTGTTATGCTTCTATTCATAAGACAGACGGACAGGTAAGTCTGCAACCTCGTAGAACTTCCTAGTTCTAAGGAGCTCGTGGTGGAGTTTTTCCATCATGTTCTTCGAGGCGAAATGAGCACCCCATTAAAATTTTTCATAACTTAACCCTTTAAAGCGTACTGGTCAGTATATGCACCGCCAGGTTTAACACTGTCCACATTGTGTATGTATGTGCACTGGGTTTCGGAGGGCGTAGATTGGAGGACAATATCAAAATGGATCTTCAAGAAATAGGATGGGGGTGGGGTGTGGACTGGATTGATTGGCTAGGGTAGGGACAAGTGGCGGGATTTGTGAACGCGGTTGAACATTCGGGTTTTCCACGAAATGCGGGGAATTTCTTGACTAGCTGAGGAATGATTAGCTTTTCAAGAAGGACTCTGCTCGATGGAGTTAGTTCGTTAGTCAGTGTATTTATGCGTCCCATGTGGTTCTCAAACAGCCTTATTTCCCTGTTCAGCATTTACCCATTGGTCTTTGTAATGGAAACACCCTGTGGTTTCCTTGCGGTACGAACTGACTCTTTTTATACAATGTAGATTAGTTTTAGTCTTAAAAGGTTTCAGATCGTTCTGAACACATAACTTCACATTGGTTTAAGTATCTGAATGATTATAAATTATGGCGAGGTAGGGTTTTGGAGTATTCAGTTAGTATACTAGTAGGCCTACATGTTTGGACGTACCAAGCCAGTGATGACGGCACTTGACGCTGAAACGTGTACGGAGCTATCATCGTCCAACGAACTGGTTACTGGGAGTGCTCACGGCATGTTGGGCAAAACCGCGTTGCCCAAACTAGGGTTACATTATGCGGACGTATACGACAGGACAGAATACATACATTGTTGGACATTAGACATTTACAGTACTTGGGTAGCTGATGCAACCTGCTTCCCCCGCGATAGACCCAGTACCCGCCCGCGTTTATCCGTGGATTTAAATTCTTCGGCGTTAGTTAATTTTTTCCCCTGTATTTTTAATTATTTTCAACCGCGTATAGTCAAAACCGCGTTGGGCGAGGGCTTTTCCTTCTTCTCCAATGGCGCGAGAGCCCGTATGGGGCCCTGGTCACTTCAATAGTTCGCCTCCACTTATTCATGTCCCCTGCTAGTCTCCTCCATCCTCTCATATTCAGCAGCAACGAGGAGTCCCTCCTGATGTTGTCTTCCCATCTCAATCGTGGTCTTCCCACAAGTCTTCTTCCATGAAATTTTAATCCAGTACTTTTTTTTCGATATTCTAGAATTATCCATTCGGACTATATGACCAGCCCATTGCAATCTTTTGAACTTGATATATTTCACTATATCAGGTTACTGCTCTGTTATAACAGCACAATATTGCTTTAAGTCAATATGGTGTTGTGAGAGTGAACTTTGTAAGCCGCCTCAGTATGTTCGATTCCAGTCCACATTTAAAATCCCCAAGCGGTCTTGTGAGTAGCATATTCTGTAATATTCATTAAATAAGCCATTTGCCTTGATGATGGCTTATTTAAGCCGAAACATTTAGGAGAGTGTATACCATGAGACAGTGCATCTTTTTGTTAACTCTAAGTGCAGGTAGTTGGAATTATAGAATAGTAAGTTCAACACAATATTAGTATTATGAATCAGCCCAGCCATGGTGACAAGCCTTTAGAGAATCACATGCTTCAAATTTTATCTATCCACAAAGCAAACAGTGTAACTTGCTCTGCTCCTACGATAAGACAAGAGATCACGGTCTCACCTGCTTTGTAAACAGGTACTATAGGCAGTTTTTTTCCCCGAATATCAACAAATTGTCATAATTACCCAATGTGTGTTAACCTCCGTTTGTGAGGTATTTGTATTGGTGAAAATCAAAAATGCTTTCTGATTAAAAAATATTTCTACACGAAGCGCATAATGGGCTGTCGTATTTCAGTTTTGAATCTCCTTAACTGATTTTCTATTAAATTTGGCACTGCGGTCTGTGAACAAATGTTAGCTGCTGGATTTAATGTGACAGCCTTAGATATCGCGTTATTATAGATTACCGTATATTGCTGTATCGTGTAATATGTTTATCGGATTTGTATGTACGTAATTTACATACTTTTTACTTAAATTTTATGGCGCTTTTATGGAAATCGAAAGCTTATTATGTTCATCACAGAAGCTTGTTTTTCGACCCTATTATTCATAGCGATTTCGGTCCAATTCACGTCTACACTCCATTTGTTTATAAGATATGTTTTAATGTTATCCTCTTCTTTACGGCTGGGTATCTCAAGTGATTTGTTTCCTTAAAGCTTCGCAAACCCAAAGACATCGTATACATTTCTCATACATTGCCCTGTGTGTGCTATAAGTTCTGCCCATCTTATCCTTCAGGTCGTTGCCCAGTTTTTTTTAAAGTACACAAATTCCGAAGTTCTTCATAACAGACAGTCCACCGTCGTCCTGCTGCTTCCTGTTCGTTGTATTCAGTGTGTTATCCTCACTGCTGTCCTAACACTCTCAGGAATAGTCTTACTTAACGCTGGGTTTAAATTCCAACTACTGCCAAGGACAGCGGGGGGGGGGGGGGTAAATTTGTAATACTCTTACATGCACACGCGACTAAATGGTGCACCGAGGCCGGCAGCATGTTAAGAATTAAAGGTCCGTACAGTGCATCGACGGGGGCACGCGGTGGCGCAGTTGGTTGAGGCACTGCGCTACAAACCGGAACGTCGCGGGTTCGATTCCCGATGGAGTCACTGGAATTTTTCACTGACATAATCGTTTCGGTCGCACTATGGCCCTGGGGTCGACTCAGCCTCTAACAGAAATGAGTACCAGGAATTTTTCCTGGGGGGTAAAGGCGGCTGGTGCGTAGGGCTGACAACCTTACCACCTTCATGTGCCGATTGTCTAAAAACCTGGGAGCCCCGACCTCCTGGAGCCCTAAGGGCCTTCCTAGGCCTGTAATGGGATTGCTTTACCTTACAGTACATCGACGCCGGCATTGAAGGGTTAATGTTCGAAACGCGATTAACGAGTAGCGTTGATCTGTCTGTCTGTTTGTCCTATGATTTAGTTACTGACATCAGTGTTAAGCCATTACTTGACCCACTTCAAGGCGGCTTGAGGTGCTACCAAGTCTCGGTGTCATTCAGTATTGGGCCTTGAAGTTTTGTATTATGACGGATCTTTTGAAATCTAATTGAAGTTAGTTTTTATGAAAAGTGACAGTAAGTCATGAATCATTGTGAAGTTTTTATGGTGACGTAATAAATCTGACCTTAAATACTAAAAATTCAACCTTCGGAATTCCAACAATAAATGTTTTTAACCCGTTAACAGGAGAAGCTGACCTTAATAATAACAGGTTCTATCTCACAGAGAACACATCACATATTTGTTATGCATTTAATTCAGCTAAAGGTGCGTGATTTCAGGTTTCCGCCGCGGTGTAAATAAGATCTTCGCTCTTCTGCGATGTTATGCAGCGTAGATTGGAAGTTATTTACCGACGTGTCGGGACTGCTTGATCCTTGAAGTTGGGGCCGATAGGTTGTCCCGAAACGGCGGTAAGTAACTTCCAATCTACGCTGTGTTATAAGCCAGAAGAGCGAAGATTTCAGTCAAAGATGTTCAAAAGAGTTATCTTTATTTATTTTGGGAAACAATTCAAGTAAATTTACTGTCCTTGTGGGAGAGATGTTTTTTTTAATTGAAGGGCTCCGCAGCAGATCCTACGGACGCACCGCAGCCTTAAGGCTTATTGTGCAACCGTGTGAGGAAGATGAAGAAGAGGTTTTTTCTGCTTTTCTATTTTAATGGAGCACCGGTGGAATGAAATTGACAGGGTAAAACGGAAGTACTCAGGGAAAAACCTGTCCCAGTGCCACTTTGTCCACCACAAATCCCACATGGACTGAACCGGGATCGAACCCGGGCCTCCGCGGTGAGAGGCCGGCGACTAACCGCCTGAGCCATGGCACAGCCTGGGAGAGATGTTTATTTCTATGAGGATAAACCAGACGGCATATTTGACTGCGGCTGTCTGTTACAGGTGAACGTTTGTTGACTTCAGCTGGTTCGCTCTGAAAATTTATCTTTCTTATAAGGATTTTCAACTGTTCCTTTAGGCATATTATTATTAAATCAGAGATGCCGGATGTAACATATCGACCATTAGTTTCTTGACCATTCTAGAAAGTAACAAAAGTGTGTAAAGTGTACTTTTCCAACTTGTTTGTACAGGGTGCGGCAGGGACACGCATGTTTTTCAAATAACAATAACTCAGTTGGTTTTCAAGGTAAACAAATTTTAATGACACAAAAATAAACGTTTTACAATGCAGTTTCTGTTGAACATTTTTTAATTACTTCCGAAACATAACGTCCGTCAAGTGACGCCCTTTCTTCTGTACGCACTCTTGCAGCCTCTCCTCGAAATTCTGCATTGCTCTTCCCAACATTTCTTCCCCCACAGTAGCGATTTCCTGGCGAATGGAATCTTTCAGTTCTTGTTGTCCTAAACGCATCAACCAATCTGAGTATCGTGTTACGATCAGGGATGTTTCCACGGCGCTCCACATTGAACTGTTTACGGAAAAGGCGCTGAACGGCAATTACGGATTCACCACTTTTGATATAATTTTCAACGACAAACACCCGATGCTCGCGGGTCCACGGTGCCATGGCTACTGAAACTGCATCATCTAAGCAAAATATCTCACCATTCTCACACGTAAACATTCAGTGTTACCGCAAAATTTATCTCCACACGGAATTTAAGACCTTCTGCGGCACGAACGTCGTTCGCATTTGTAAAGCTGGCACGGATATAATGGTAGCGTTATCGCAGAATGAACTTGCTTGGGTCTTTAATGGCGCTCTGTTCGTGCCAAGTTTAATAAAGATCTGTGAAATGGTTTCAGAGTTGTTGAGGAGTGACGGCAGACACGCAAAGGACACGTTGATAGTATAAGCCTACATGTTGTTATATAAGCAAGAAGATACTCGTAAGAAAGAATATGCCAGCACTATGATTACGTAACGCTTTGAAGCATACACTTCATCTACATAATATTTAAAAATACGTTTCCTGCTTCACGCAAGAGACTGGATTTAATTACAAAAACCAGTCGGTTATAATTGTTGTTCATTCCGAGAATCATATGAAACACAAAAATGCACTGTGCGGAGAAAATGCAGAGTTTTGTAAACGCGAGTTCAGTCTTACAAGTAGCATTCACTGTGATCTAAAAGTTTAATGTCCAAAATGCAGGGTTTTTTTTTGTGGTGGGGGAGACGAGGACAGTCCCCCTCGGGATGGACCCACTGACCTATCCAATACATGTAAAATCACAGGTATTGGTTTTCAATCGTAACGTAGATGATCGCTGATAAATTCCATTTTTGCGGTTCGTGAGGCTACCATGTCGTGCTTTATGAGGGGCAGAGTTAATGGGCGAAATGCTGAAGATGTTGGCATTCAAATGTCGGACACCACAAATCCCATTTCTCAACCCGTTGATGTAAATGACTACTGTCACTTGCTAATTTAAGTTTGGTAATGTATAAATCTCAAATAATACGAATGGGATTCCCGTCAAAGAAATGATAGAATTAGCACAGTTGAAATGTTTGGGCACATTGTAAGAATACGGGGATGAGAGATGCCCTAAAATGGCCTGGCAAGCTAGAACACAACGGAAGAGACCCAAAGGAAGACGCCGACAGGCTTGGGAACAAGGGATACAGAAGATTTTGAAGGAAAGAGGAATGGAACGGAGTAAGAGCTAAAGCTCGAGACTGTGAGAGATGGAAAGCTCTTTGTAAACCTCTACACCTACTGGCAGAAGAGGTTCGACGAAGTGAAGTGAAATGAAATGAGTGCATAGAGCTATACCAAAAGTCTTTCTTAGATTTCAGAATTCCAATCTGAAGCTGCTTCTTCAGTAAGTTACAGTGAAACATTCCAAAACAGCAGCATTCACAAACAGTTTATACCCGTCTTTGCATTCATTGCATAAAGAAAGCACGTAATGGTGAAGTCATGACTAGCTGCCTGTTCTGAATGTTTTAGTCTCCAGAAAGCCTTAAAGTAGGGCGTTCAACCTCTCTAGGAGCTCTCGCAAAGCGACTGCTAGCCTCGCCGTGTCCGTCCGTCTGTCGACACGGTACAACGCGACCTCCGCCGGATGTATTTTGGTGAATTTTCTTATTTTGGATTTTTATTAGAATTTTTCAAGGAATTCCGATTTTGGCTAACATTGGACAAACGTGAGACAGCTGACGTGAGGACCTACGTACATTTATGTGATTGATCTTTATAATGGGCACATTGTTCTCTGTGAGGTGCGAACTGAGGCCTAAGAAACAACTGACAATTTAAAGCTCTCGCCTTTCAGGAGACAAGTGCAGGAAATGGGATATCTCGCCGTGTACAAGATAAGTGCAGCAAACTCGATATCTCCTCTTTACGAAATCGTTGCAAGCAATAGGACGTGTTTAAGGTGAAGCACAACGCGTTTACTTGTGGGTTGTAGAATGTCGTCGCTAACTTCATTGTGTGGGGCAAATTTTCTGCTGCATAACGAATCAAATATTGTGTCTTAATGAATAACAATCTTTATTTTATTTTTTTTTTCAATGGCTCGACAGCCCCTTGGGGGCCTAGGCCGCCTCAGTTTTCGAGGCTTCACGATCATACATTTGAGACACACCACACTCGGTAGGACTCCTATGGACGAGGGACCAGCTCGTCGCAGAGACCTCTACCTGACAACACACAACACTCACAAGAGACAGTCATCCATGCCTCCGATGGGATTCGAACCCACAAGCCCAGTAAGCGAGCGGCCGCAGACCCACGCCTTAGACCGCACGGCCACTGGGATCGGCACAATCTTTATTACTGCATATAAATAAGAAAGGTACAGATTATGTCCTACCCAGCCTGCTGTACAATGGGTACTGGGTCATTCCCGGGGGTAAAGCGGCCGGGGCGTGGCGTTGGCCACACACCCCCATCTAGCGCCGAGGTTAAGGAAAGAGTAGAGCTATACCTCTACTCCCCCTCTGGGCCTTCATGGCCTGTTCTAGGGTGAACTTTACCTTTACAGATTGTATCCTATTTCGTGTGTATATTAATTCAATTATTACAATTAATCTGGACAGTTTCATCTGTATTTTAATCATTTCGGCTTGTGTTTTATTGTTAGGCCTGTAACTACACTACATCACCTGCAATCAGGACCGGCCCGAGACATGTGGGCGCCCTGAGCAGGCCAACAATTTGGCGGTCCTTGAAACTGATATTCTTGAAAAGTTTTCGGCCTAGGACACGGCTGGCGAATCTTTTTGAGGGCTCGTGCCACAACTGCGGATAATTTTCGGAGAAATTCTTTCGTGTATGGAAACCTGAGTTCACTAGCGCCATATTTCCGATTATTCCAGTGACTTCTTAGCGCCCCTTGCAGGTTGGCGCCCCGGGCAGCTGCCCATTTGGCCCGACCCTTATTCCGGTCCTGACTGCTATACTTAATAGGTGGCGTCTTATTTATGAACGTCTACAGTAGCAGTGTTGGGCGAGGTGGTAGAGCTTCCTGGAACTGAGAGACAGAACACGACCGCCACCTATGAATTCCTGCCACCTGTGAAACAGGACAAATAATCGTAGAACATAAACTTCTTGCTAATGATAACAATACGAGGTTTAAGGAATGTAGTCTCGTGCCGCTCAAACACTGAGAATGTGAGTCGAATCCCACTCGTGAAGTGGGTGTTTACGCGTTTTTCTGTGTCCTTTTTGGTAGGTGGAGGTCATGGGACGGGCCAATCCTCCGTCTAAGGAGTTCTGCATAAGGTTTAACAGATCCTTAATTTCAGAATAGATTGGGGCCCATATTATTATTATTATTATTATATTATAGGTCATACGTTCATAAACAAGAATTGAATTTATTATTATTATTATTATTATTATTATTATTATTAGTTGTAGTTGTAGTTGTTGTGGTGGTGGTGTGGTCACAATATTTTTTTTTTCATTTTAAATATACATACTTTCTTTTGCAAGATTTGACATGTAGGCCAAGGATATTATTTCAAAACTGCAGCTCTAGCTGTGCTGAATTTTCCCAGAGAAGATGCAGAGGTAAAGAGAAAATCTAAATGAAATATTAAAGACTTTAGTTGTAAATGATAAAAAAAAATCGGATTTTCTCTTTGCTCAAAGCTTCACAGAACAAAACAAATATCTTAAACGATGGGTTTCGCTTTATGCAAAGTAAATCTGTCGTGCCATATCAATTTTGAATCATTTCCAATGAAATACCACAGAGCAGGAAACTGTTTTAAGATTAGCTGAAATGTAAGCATGGTTTTCGTCTTCAATCTTGTGTCGGTTTTCACCTGAATTTCGGAAGCTTTAAAAACTACAGTACATTTTCCAGCCATGTTTAAATAATGCGCCACATCAGGTGATTCTAAATAGGTAAATACGTCATTAGTTAATAGACATTCCTGGTATTGCTATGAAGTTGGGCTTTTGTTTAAGAATTCGCTTAGAAAATTTGAGTACGTTGTATGTCCTGAAATACACTTTGTTAAAATAAGTTAACCTTGCTGATTCTTATAATTTAAAGGCTATCTATGAAAACTAAAACAAAGAAGGGAATAGAAAATGAGAGACATTTACTAATGTAAGGAATAGTCAGTTCATATTCGTTATATAAGATTTCAGTAGTGAAATATGTAGTCTGTAGTTTATTTATTTTTCATCCTTCTACAGTGGCTTCATGTAAAAAAAAATTCTACTCGTAAACGTATAAGCAAAATCTTTCGTTGAATTCTTCTCATAGACCAAAGCCTTTGTGAAAAACTCCCTCCCTTATTCGCACGTTTAATAAGATGTATCCACATTCATTCATTCTGCAGTCTGTCTTACGACAGGTCCGTAGCCTCTTCCAAAGCGAGTTCTCCACAGGGTGCGATCTAGTGCTTCCTCTTTCAATTTCCAGTATCTTTTCTTTTCCTTAAGGTCATCCAGTAGCTGCTTACGTCTTCTCCCTCGTCGTCCCGTCATTTCTATCCTTCCTTCTAACTTTCCTTCAATCACGTGTTTCAGAAGGCAGTTTCTACGCAAGATGTGACCAATCCAGTTAGCCTTTCTTCTTTTTATTGTATGTACGATATTCCTCTCCTCCTTGACTCTGTGTAATACTTCTTCATTTCTCACACGATCGGTCCAACTGATCTTCTCCATTCTTCTCCAGCACCACATTTCAAAACTTTCCAGATACTTCTGATCTACTTTCCGAAGTGTCCACGTTTCAGCACCATACAAAGCTATGCTCCAAATGTAGCACTTTACTAGTTTCTTCCTTAAATTTAATTCCAGTTTGCTGGTGAAAAGATTTTTCTTCTTGTTGAATGCTGTTTTTGCCATGGCAATTCTGGATTTAATTTCACGTGTACACCTTGCATCACTTGTTATCATGCTACCCAAATAATTGAAATATTCCACATTCTCCAATTGTTTTTGATCTATCATAATTTTCATTGGGGATGGTTGCCTTGAGATTTTCATTACTTTAGTTTTTCCCACATTCATTTCCATTCCATAGCGTCTTCCAATTTCAATTAGTCTATCAATCATGCCCTGTAGCACGTTTTCTTCCCTAGCCAGTAGCACAAGGTCATCTGCATATTTCAGAGTGCGAATTACTTGTCCTCCTATTTTGAAGTCTCCAAACCCTTCAAGAGCTTCCTTGGTAAGGTACTCGCTGTATCCACATAGGGAGACAAATTAAAAAAAAATACTTCATATTTCTTAATAATTACAAATATAATGCATCTTCTTATACATCAGATAATTCTTTCACACTAATTCTTTTTGTCTTTGTTTTTTAAGTGCGTTATGGGGGATTCACCCAAACATGAATTTTAATAGAATTATAAACGCTATCACTTCTGCCCTTTAGGCGCCGAAGGAATGTTTTCTGAGCTACAGGAAATTAAAATGGGTCTCTGAGCTTCAGAAGTGTATATTTTTTGCAATGCAATTTATGTACTGTTATGCTGTATAGGATAGTCGAGTCCGTTCGTCTGAAAGTTCGCGTATTTTACCCACGAAATCAGCTAATTTTGGCGAATTCTCTGTTCTTCTCTACAAGAATATTGTCTCGTCACTTTCGTTTGGTGGTGCTCCTGATTTGTGTACAAAGCATTCTTGGTTATAATCGCCATTTTCAGGCAAATGCCGGAATAATACATCAAATTAAGTTATGACCTCTTTCTTCTACCAATGTTCCCCAACTTTTTTTGTTCATGAAGGAACTCCTAAAATAATTTTTCATACCCCGAGCAACCGCAACCTATGAAAAGATGTACAAGCCAGAAAAAAAATGATAGCCCGGGAGGGCGGAACGCAATTCAGTTACTACTAAATTATTGTCCAGAAAGTTTGTTTATAAAGAGCTGACATATTTAGCAGTGTATATTGCGAGAAAAATATCGAAGGATTTTCCTGTCTTTTTTTTTTGCATTATCTGATATATTTTTTTTAAATATCGAAATATCAAATCACAGAGATTACTCCAGTACTACCAATTGCCGGGCACAAATCCCCGCGATATTTCGAGGGATGTTTGGAATTGTTTTCGGAATTTCGAAATTTTTATTTATTTTTTCCACAATTTCTCGCGGGACCCCTAATGATGTTTTGCGGAACCTGGTTGGGAGACACTGCCTCCACATTCTTGCTAATGCACCTTTCACTATTCATACTGCCTCTGAACGCCATATATTCGGAGTCTCAGAATCTTATAATCCAGGTACATGCCGGTATACTACCATAAATTAGGCCACTGCCGCTTGTTTTCACATTCCTTGCACTTCGTCTTTCATCGTCATCGATTCTTACGATGCTATGTAGTCAGACGTACGGTCAGTGTCGTTAAAGGAACTACAAAAACAGATACCAAGAAGCATTTGTAAAATGTTGTGAAGGATTTCTGGTGAAATTCACAAAGGGGCGGTTCTTTTGGTGAATAAATCACAGTATTTTCCCTTATTGAGAAGAGGGAAAACCACTGAACATTTGCGTGCCGTGAATATTTTATCTAGTCACTTGTGTTTAAACTCCTCGGTGGAGGCCACATTAATTTTTAAAAGTTTTATGAGTGTCGTATTTATTCACTTTGAGGTTTCTGCTGTGGTGCTGAACTGAAATTGCTTGGAAAACTAGGTAGAAATGTCAGTGATTTCAGTCTTTTGTCTTTCAACCAATTAACTGATTTTCTTGACATCACGCATTGTTTAAAATATCTAATTTCCGTATGTACGAGTTGACAATGGCGTCCAGGATAGCGTAGTCGTTGTAGCGACCTGTTGTGAGCTGGACAGTCGGGGGTTCGAAGCCCGATGTGGGCAAGATTTATCGGACCCATCCAGACCGACCCGAGGCCCATTCAGCCTCCTGCACAATGGGTATTGGGCCTGATCTGCTGTCTTCTGGGATATTACGCAGCGTTGACTGGTAGTCCTGCACCGACGTTTCGGGACAACCCATCGGTCTCTTCTTAAAGGGTCAAGAAGTCTTGGTCTTCTTGGCCCTTGGAGAAGGGACCGTTAGGTTGTCCCGAAACGTCGATACAGAACTACGACTCAACGTTGCGTAATATTCCAGAAGAGCACAGATCTCATCTACATCGCGGAGGATGCCTGAAATCACACGTGGTACTGGTCTCTTTCCAGGGGGCAAATCGGCTGGAGCGTGGCGCTGACCACCCACCCTCTTCTAGGGCCGGGGTCGAGTATGGGTACAGCTATACCTCTGCCTCCCTTTTGTGCCTGCTTGGCATGTAACGGGACAGCTTTGTCTTTACTAGTTGACAATCACCAGCAGGTACTGGGAGATAAATCAACCCCACACAGAGTGCTCGGCGATTTAACCCGGGCCTCCGCGGTTAGAGGCCGGCGACTGACGGCCTATGTCGTGGCACGGCCTAACAAATTTTGTATGATTAAACTCCATAGTCACAGGGATCATATCCATTCGTGAACATTTTTATGAAGCTTTTTGGTGTTTCGAATATTACAACGTGAAACTTTCAGTATATGGAGAGGCATACTGGCGGAAATCATGAAAAAAGGCACGTGACAATGTCGTGTACTTACTAATTTATGTCGGCTTCTGTATCTACATAGAAACATTTAAGAATTTATTCGTAGGATAGCCACAAGGTACGTCGTTTGTAACCAAAGAAGTCGTTTATGATGATGTGGTCGTGTTTTGCTGCCAATCCTCGTTTCACAGCATAATTGAAAACAGCACGCAGATACGAATAAAAAACTGCATTCTTCATGCAGCTGCTTTCAACATAGCAAAAGACATATCCACAGGAATATTGTATATAACTTAGTTTACCAATTTGATACTTTAGACATATTTCTTTCTTTTTCCCTGTGTTTTATGATGCAAATATATGTCGTATTATTCTAAAGGTAAAGCTAAAGTTTTCCCTAGAACTGGCCATGAAGGCCAAGAGGGGGAGTAGAGGTGTAGCTCTACTCTTTCTTTAATCTCGGCGCTAGTTGGGGGTAGGTGGTCAGGGCCACGCCCCGGCCGCTTTACCCCCGGGAATGATCCGGTACCCATTGTGTCGTATTATTGTACTGCTAGGAATAAATTATTTGAAAATTCAACATAATTAATTTTCTTAAACCCACAAAAATTTACCTTTACATTTACCCCCATACCGTCACAATTTCCCCAGCTGTATTAAATGTCACCTTCCTTTACATAGAAAATTTGGAGAACGTAAATAGAAGTTTTGGGGGTAGCCATGTAAGTTTCAAAACAGCATCGTCTGCTGTCATGTTTGTATTTTGTTCAAATTGCTCTTGTTATGGCCACAAACCAACGTCATTTGAAGACAGCTTTATTGTAAATGAAAAAAATGTAGCCATGTTTATTAACTGGCCAACATGGTTACACATTAAAGAAAACGTCGTAGCACATTGAATTTCAGTATTTCGCATACTTTCTTTCAGAAAGAAAAGGTGACCACACTTTTACGGAAGCAACAAATTCCTGTGATATTATTATACATGATCATTACTCCATAACGTTGTCACCTGATTATCTTGAGTCTTGGACGCAGTTTCTCATTTACTGCTGTGCTTTCTGTATAAGTTGAACCTCCCTGTGCTGGCCGACTGAACAGTTGTACAGCTTTTGTGTCAAACTGTATGTGGGCCGAAACCCTCATTAATTAGAAGTACCCGTTCTCCACCCAGCCTCCATCCTATCTTCACAAGTAAAGGTTGCAATTTTCTAGTGCCAGCTAATTACTGTACTTCAAGTCCCTATTCAGTGACAGCGTTATGTACCTACTTTCCCACTCTGCACCCTGAACTGTACATTTGCACATGTGATAGTGCACAGCTCAGTTTTCATAGTGTCAAGTGGTTTCCATAAGCTAAGCACCTGTATAAGCCGATCCCAGTGGCCGTGTGGTCTAAGGCGTGGGTCTTCGGCCGCTCGCTTACTAGGATCGTGGGTTCGAATCCCACCGGGAGCATGGATGTCTGTCTCTTGTGAGTGTTCTGTGTTGTCAGGTAGAGGTTTCTGCGACGGGCTGGTCCCTCGTCCAGAGGAGTCCTACCGAATGTGGTGTGTCTAATGTGTGTGACCATGAAACCTCGACGAAACGAGGAGGCCTAGGCACAAATAGGGCTGTCGAGCCATAGGAAAAAAAAGCACCTGTATAAGTTGGGCGGCTTTGAATGGAACCAAAGATGGCCAATATAAACGGGTTTCGCTGTATTTTTTTTTTTCTGAAATCATTTCACATTTCATAAACTGCAACACTATCTTTCTGCCTTCGGAGGATCCTGCTGCCTTCATCTTCAGGGCCCGAGTGGTCCAAGAAGAGTGACTTCAACCACTCCAACCCTGAAGATTGAGGCAGCAAGCTCATTCGAAACCACTCGACACGGCGTCATATCCGAGGAAACTTACGTCTTCTTCAGCATCGCTGCAAGAACTTCAAATCTCGCATGTCGCACGTAATTTGCATGTTGGCTTTGAATGTAGCCGTTCGGTGTGCAGGTCTGTCGTAATGTACATGTTCTTGCGTCAGTGCGTGCAGTTGTGTGCCACATCGGTTACGTCTGTCATGTGTTTGTTTCAGTAGGAACTGTATTCACCTATTTGTTGCTTTTCTTCCAGCACTTATCAAGATGAAATAACCCTTTAGTTCCCATGACGTAAGCAGTACATGTGCTTGACTGGCATACATAATGTTCATGTCATTCATAGAATGAAGACATGAGCTAATTAAAATATATACAGTTGTTTTACACTTGTCAGGCTTAAAACGTACAAATTTCTCAGCAAAGAATGTAATTGATTTGGAAGGATGCTTTTGTTTGTGCCATCATTCTGAGTAACGTCATATATTTTATGTAATTATTTGACCGTAAACAACCATGCAGTTTCCTCTTTTGTGTATTTAATGACACTGTTTCCGCTGTACAAATGATGAAATGTGGGACATTAATGGAGCTTAGGAAGAGGTGACGACTTTAAATTATTATGTAAGCACCCTTCTGAAAGGTCTAAGAAGGGACCTTGGCCCGGAAATTTCTACATAAAATTTGCAGTGATTTTAAAACCAACAAGATACAGGGCGACTATCTGCAGACGCAACACGCCAGTCGTATTATCGTAACTATAGACACTTGTCTTCTGTACACACTATGTAACTTGTACAGGGACACGGTGTGCATTAGGTCGAGGACTACAGTAGATATTTGAATATATACTGCCACAACTCAGAGCGTTTCTCTAATTATATTTTATATATTTTAAATATTTTAAATTTAAATGTGTTATAATACAACTTGATACATAATGTTTAAAATATATTAGAAATTTAACATGTTTTATCCATATTTTATCGACATACTAATTAGTATTAGCAGCAAAAATTACTGAAGGTTATAGATTTTATAGATGTAATCCAGTTTACTGTAATTGGTTTTAATGTTGGTGTGTACTCCCAGAAGGTGGCCTTGTTATGCCGAAACATGTCGGGGTGAAGTGACTATAATATCATGTTATGTAAATTCATTTGGCTGGCACGTTAAATGAAAATATTAAAAAATGTTGAAGTGGCTGTGACTACGCTTCCTCTTCAGGGTTAAAACAGGAAATTTTGAAGGTGAATACGGTGTGCGAAACGCAAAAGATTCGTGCGGGTAAAGTCATTCATTCTGTAATCTGTCTTACGACAGGTCCATAGCCTCTTCCAAAGCGAGTTCTCCACAGGGTGCGATCTAGTGCTTCTCTTTCAATTTCTAGTATCTTCACTTTTCCTTAAGATTGTCCAGTAGCTGCTTACGCCTTCTTCCTCGTCTTTCCGTCAATTCTATCCTTCCCTTTAACTTTCCTTCAACCACGTGTTTTAGAAGGCCGTTTCTACGCAGCGGGTAAAGTGCAGATATTTTAATGTTAAGGCTAGTGGAACATGTGTAGACACTACTACAAATGGTAATCCATTATCGTCGTACCGTTGCACGCTATGTAATGTCCTGCTGACTGTGTAGAATTACAGCAGCAGATACGTCCGCTCGTCCTCACACATGTGGTTGCCGTCGCAAAATAAATACTGGCGACATTAGAACTCGCACTATTTTCTTAACCGTGCGTAAAACAGTAGTTGGGCAACACTCCTCATGACCCTGCTATTCTATATTTTATAAAGACGTGTAATGGCCCCCCCCCTCCCCCGGAAGTGGTGAGGCTTGCGTGGTTGAATGATCCTGAGAGGTATGCTGGTGATAGCGCAGCTACCCTTAGGGCCTCCCATGCTAGACAGGTCAAAGCGATGACCCAGACGAAAAGGGTTACCCTGGTCCTCTTGGTAGGAGGTTGAGCGAGGGGCTAACGACCCCTCCTCTTAAAAGCATCCACTGTTGTGCAGACCCACAATCAGTCTTTGAATACCTGTGGATTTAGTGAAATAAACAGGAGGCCAAGGTCCATATTGGACTGTAGCGCCAGACATGATGATGATGATGATGATGATGAGTGTGACCGTCCACCTGTAACTGCCCAACAACCGGTCACTGATTTACACCGCTCGGTCGGCTGACACGACACTTGTCTCGAAGAAGCGTCAAGTCAACTGTATGGCCACAAACTGTGGTGTTTTTGAATAATGATGTAGCTTTGGATTTTTTATTTAATGACATCCTTTACATAGGGTTGAAGTAGAATCTCTAAATAATTACAGACTCGGGAATGTTGTTTGGTTGTCGGAAAATGAGTGCTGTTGCTTCGGCTTGATACACAATAACAAGACGGAGGCTAATGTCCAGAACAAACTACGAATGATCGCAAACTGCGATAGTACCGTGCGTGATTTCACGCTTCCGCCGTGATGTACACGAGATCAACGCTCTTCTGGGATATTACGCAGCGTTGAGTGTAGTTCTGTACCGACGTTTCGGGACAACCTATCGGTCTCATCTTCAAGGGTCAAGAAGTTCAAGCTTTTCTTCTTGGGCTTCTTGACCCATGAAGATGGGACCGATAGGTTGTCTCGAAACGTCGGTACAGAACTACCACTCAACGCTGCGTAACATCCCAGAAGAGCGTATATCTCATCTGCGATAGTACCGGTCTGAGCAATCAATGCGAAACTAGCCTTTTAATTGTCGAGAATTCAACACATTTCTAGGCGATTATCTGCTTGTATAACGAGAGAAGGGATTTAACCCTTTTAAGAGAAGAAAGCTCGATCCCGGTTCTCGCGCGGTCTAAGGCGTGGTTCTTCGGCCGCTCGCTTGCTGGGATTGCGGGTTTGAATCATTCCGGGGTTATGGATGTCTGTCTCTTGTGAGTGTTGTGTGTTGTCAGGTAGAGGTCTCTGCGACGGGCCGATCACTCGTCCAGAGGAGTCCTACCGACTGTGGTGTGTCTGAATGTGATTGCGGAATCTCATAGAGGAGACCTAGGTCCACAAAGGCTGTCGAGCCATGGGGGGAAAAATTAAAGGAAGGGTTGAAAGCCCCTTACCCATTTTTACGACACTTATGCCTTCTGTGGGGAGAGCAGTTAGTGGTTTGAACTTCCAAGCCTGTCAGTACTTTTTTTTTTAATTTGGAATAGTAGAAATGTAAGTTCTAAGTGTGGTGTGTCTGAGTGTGATCGTGAAGCCTCGATAATGAGGAGGCTCTGGCCCACTGGGGGCTGTTGTGCCATAAAAAATAAATAAATAAATGTAACTTAATTTCGATGTTTTTATGTAAACCAGATCAATAGCCGAAATGTCCAGTTTATCTTCACATCTTTGGAAGCTTAATCCGGGGTTTGAACTACGGCCCCTGGCATGGTACAGAAGTGTAGTTTGGGACGTCACGATGTCCGTGTGAGTCTGTTCACACTCTAGCAATTTTTAAAAAAATTAACTGGTCTTTTCTAAACCTTGATATGAGTACCGCGCTCGAAGGCCATTCCAGATGCTTAATCTAAATCGCGTAATCAAGAACACGCATCGCACTGTCATAATTGTGAGATGGGCGCGTACGTTACGCCAGTAAGAATGCAGTTCTGCGCCCGCGTAACCCTGAACTCCGCCTGTGAGAAGCTGCAGGCCACACGGCACTTGCTGCCATTGTTCGCCACTACCGCATTTTGTCCATGCAACGTTCTGTGAAGATAGACGAAGGTCGCGCGATTTGTTACTCGACATTTTACGTAACCTCTACGGTCTCTAGAATTAAAACAAGAATTCAGTGGCGGCTAGTGTCTTATATGCTACATTATACCCTTATTTATTTGGATACTCTTCGTTGACCGAGGTGTGTGGGTTAGTGGTTGGCGAATTTCAAATTGACATTAATAATGGAACAGCTCGTTGTGTTGTGCTACAAATATTAAGTTTTTTTTTTTTTTGTGGAGAAGGGCCCCGCAGCAGAAGCTACGGACGCACCACAGCCTTAAAGCTTATTGAGCAACCCTTGTGATGAGGAGGAAGAGAAAGATGATCAGTTTTTTAATTTTCCCAAGTAATGGAGCACCGGTGGAATGAAATTGACAGTGGAAAACCGAAGTACTCAGGGAAAAACCACTTTGTCCACCACAAATCCCACATGGACTGACCCGGGATCGAACCCGGGCCTCCGCGGTGGGAGGCCGGCGACTAACCGCCTGAACCATGACACGGCCCATAATATTAAGTACTGAAAGGCAAAACAACTATTTATTAACAAGTACCTTTTCCACATTGGATACAGAGATACATGTTGAGCCTTGATTACATTAAGCCATCCTGCGGCTGCAGTTACAGATGTACGTAGAGGACGTCTATAGAAGTCATAAAATTATTAAAATGATGATTGAGATATCAGTCTTATAATAATGTTTATGCTGGATAGTTTTCGTTATTTAAAGATGATTCACACGACGTTAACTCCAGGTTACTTATATTAACCTACACAGCTACCAAGTTCCCTTATCCCGTCTTTTACACCCGTTTGTTTTACGCCTTTTCGCTTTAATGCCCATTGCCACTTTACACCACTTATTTATTTGCGCTGTCTCATTCTCGGTTTAACGCTGTTTGGCCGGCTGCACGCTTGGACGCTGCCGGAAGAGTGCGAATCTCACGGCGCAGAACAAAACTGGGAGGCTGCTCGCTGACTGCAGAGTACGTCAGTTACCGCGCCCTACCTATTTAGTTCACACCACGTGGTTTATTTTCACTTATTTAAGTTTTTTTTTTATTCTAGCTACAAATGTCACGATGACACACCCAATTGACGAGCAAAACACCTGCTGCGTGTAACGCTAATTCTCCTCCTTAAACGTTACTGTAAGTTTGAGATGTAAATTCCCATTTTAATGATTTTATGACTACATTAATTTCCTCTACGTATATTTGTCACTGCAGCATGAGGATGGCGTGGTATAATCAAGCTGAAACGGGCAGATGTGTATATGGAAGAAGGTGGCTGTTAATAAATATTGACTGCCATTTAATATGCAAATATTTGTACCACAAACAACGGGATGTCCCATATCACGATTAATTTAAAAAATTGCCTAGTATAGTCAAGCAGAAACATGTATATGGGAAGGCGATTGTTTATAAACAGTTGTTTTTGACTACCCTTTTTACCTGAAGTTGTCTGCTATCCGCTAGAGCAGTGGTATTCAACCTGGGGTACGCGAAGACATTTTAGGGGGTACGTAAAATTAAAAAAAAAATATATGTATATATATATATATATATATAATTTATGATAAACACTGAATAATCAGGGCCAGATTTAGGGTTAGCCACAAGAGATGGAAAATGCGATTTGGGAGCGCCATTTTTTTCTCTGTATCTCTCTCCTTTATGCGATTCTTATCTGGGCGGCTAGTTTCATTTTATCCACATAGTGCATAAAATATATTTGTTATTTAATAGCTTTACTCTCCTTTTTCTCATTTAAAACTTATTATTTAATACATTATTTTGGATGTAATTTATTTAACTTATTTTAGATGTAGATTATAGACTATGTATAACTTGAATTAAGCACCAACAACTTTGGGGGTACAAAGTTGAAGAGAAATATGTGGAGGTACGCGAACAAAAAAGGTTGAATACCACTGCGCTAGAGGTTAGGTAAGCTGGCCTTCGCTTTCACTTTTTTTTTCGTGTTGGTAGCAGCGTCAGTACGAGACTTGTCAACGTGTCGTTGCAGTAAGGAACTGTATAATGTGTTGTAAGCTAGTGTAGTGCTTACGGTTGAAGTTGCAGTGCGTTACAACTGTAACCTGCATTGCTGTGTTGCTTTGCTAGTGTTGTGCAGTGTGAAGTGACCACACGCTTCAGTGACTACTAACTAAGTGGTGCAGTGCGGAAGCATGGCGCAACAGCCCCTAGTGGACCAGGGCCTCCACACATTCGCTTCACGATCACACTCAGACACACCACACTCGGTAGGATTCCTCTGGACGAGTGATCAGCCCGATGCAGAGACCTATAGCTTACAACACACAACACTCACAAGAGACAGACATTCACGCCCCAAGCGGGATCCGAACCCCGCAATCCCAGCAAGCCAGCGGCCGCAGACCCACGCCTTCAACGGCGCCGCCACTGGGCTCGGCAGTGCAGAAGCATTAGTGTCATTATTTTGTTGGTAAAATTTATAGTTCTTGAAATGTGTAACTATGTGAGTAGTACAACATATAACTTGATCAGGGGAGTAGAGTCATGTCCCGAAACGTCGTGTGTATTGATCACACCTGGGATAATGGATTGTGTCCAACTAAACAGCGGTGTAAGGAGTCAACCAGTGTCACGCACCTGTATTCGTCTTGTTGGCAGTCAAGAATTTCCTTCAGGTTTACACCCTTCAAACCTAAGGACTCGGGATACATGTTCAGAAAGTGGTAGTTTTCGCGCAGTACAAATATGGAATGCACAAAGCTATGTAAGTTATGTTTTCCTCTTTCCCTTTCCTTCTCCCTCCTTCTCCGTCTCGTATTTCCTTAGCTTATCATGCAAGGGGTGTCCAATCATTGTGTAGTACGGAGTGATCCTTCATGATGTAAACATAGAGTGGCAATATACAGGATTTACCACCCGTTTTCTTTCGAAAAGATTTTACTATCAAACTGTTCGGATGCAGATCGCAGTAACTGTCTTGCAGTATAGTAATTTTAACATAATTTTATATAACACTGTACACAAATGTTTTAATGGTCTGCTGCCACTATATATTTTTTACCATCTACGTATGATAAAGCTGTATGACAGTGCTGTACACGTCTTTTAGTATTGATACTCCCTGAAGATGGCTAAGACAATAGTCGAAACATGTAGGAGTGTCTTCTATTTTTAATATTTGCAATTAGTTTGTTATAAACTTGTTTTATGCTGGTTCTAGTGTTTTAGTCGTATTTGCTGTTCTCAGATTGATGAGGGCATCAGATCCTCCGGCGCGTTGGTGTCCATCTGTTTAACCACGTGACGTGTCTTGCCAGAAGGTCGTTGTCTTGATTTTATACTTGTCTTATGGACGTTTAACTTGATATTCTGTACAGACGCAGACAGTCTTAGAGAGAGACGCTAAGCCCCACTCAACAACAGTAACAAAACACACGACACACCGCTCGCTACTACAGAAGACTGATCACCGACCCTTTACAGCAGTGGTATTCAACCGGGGGTACGCGTACCCCCGGGGGTATGCGAAAACATCTTAGGGGGTACATAAAATTAAAAAAATATATATTGTTTCTGATAAACACTGAATAATCAGGGCCAGATTTAGGGTTAGCCACAAGAGACCCGGACGTAAGGACATACGATTTGGGAGCGCCATTTTTTCTCTCTCTCCTTTATGCGATTCTTATCTAGGCGGCTAGTTTCATTTTATTCCACATACTGCAATAATGTATTTGTTATTTAATAGCTTGACTCTCCTTTTCTCATTTAAAACTTATTATTTAATACATTATTTGGGATGTAATTTATTTAACTTATTTTAGATGTAGATGATAAACCACGTATAACTTGAATTATGCACCAACAACTTTTGGGGTTACAAAGTTGAAGAGGAATTATATCTGGGGGTACGCGAACAAAAAAGTTGAATACCACTGCTTTAGATAACTGATGAACCACTCGCGGACTACAAGCAGCTCACCGGTCTTAAGTCTGCGGCCCGCGAGTGCTTTCAAACATATTTATCTTGCACTCCCCCATCGGAATGACGGTAATTTTTTGTGTTTTGGAAAACTTCACATACATAATTAAGTTTTGTAAACAGTATTTAAGTTGTAACGGGCTTCGTGCTCGTTGCATGGGAAAATGCTTTTGGAAAATTTCCAACATTTGACAGTGGGAGAGTGATAAGCATACGGGGTGATAAGCTTCACCACCGCCCTTAATTTTTCAGTTCAAACATGTTCTGATAATTATTAATAGTGTTTTCAGTCGTAATTTTATAGAATCGTAGTCTGTGTGTTGCTTAAAAAATTGTCGGTGACCAAAGTACAGCAGCAAGCTTCTCATTGATGTTCTTGCGTTTTGAAAAAAATCATGTAGATCCTAAAAGTTAAATAATAATTAATAGCTATAATCAGTTTTATTAAAATGTACTGATAATTATTTAATAATAATTTTAGCCACGTAATCGCTTAATATAGACTACATTTTTCTTGCGAGATTTCAGGCTTCCGCCGCGGTGTAGGTGAGGCTTTCGCTCCTCTGGTAGGTTACGCGAGACCCATAGGCCGTCCCGAAACGTCGGTAATTAGCCGTAAACCTACGGCACGTAATCCAAGAAGAGCGAAGGTTACATTTGCCTTGAAAAAAATTTCGTAAGGTTTTTTAAAATTATTTTTAACGATGGGTTTCCGGCCAGCGCAGGGCCTACTGAGCCTGAAGGAAGGGTTGCTCTGTATTGCTTTAGACAGTGTGATACTTCATACATCTACCACCGACCCTAGAAATTGTCAGCGTCATTAATAAAATTCCTCTCTGTCATTGTTTCTCCGTTTAGACCATGTGCAATATACTTATTGCCCGAAGTAACATTTCCTCAGGTCAGCGTCACAAGGTATTACCGGAAAATGCCTACAATAAACGTGTGTGAACAGCGACAGCACTTTCACCACGTGGAAACTAAGCGGTACATGCCACCACTGCAATGAGGCACGGTGTGTGCTGACATTTCCAGAATGATCCTGTACTTTACTGCTTGTATTTGTTTTTTTTTTAGCCTTGTTGAGTCATGAAGAGAGATGATTCACTGTGAGAGATGCTTACACGCGGGATGCATAATTGTCTGCCGTTTACAGAATGACTTACAATTACCGTCTTTAAGCGTCAGAAAAGTTATTCAACTCGAGGAGGATGAGAAAAGCGAGGTATATTGCGCGCTTGGGAGGGAAGAGATACATGTATAAAGGATTTTGATGGGAGAGCCTGAAGATGTGAGGATAATATTAGAATGGAATTTTATTATGACGGAAGGACGTGAACTGGACTCACGTGGCTTTAGGGCAGGTACCAGTGACGGAGGTTTCGAAAACGATAATGAACTTTTTTTTTAATGGCTTGACAGCCCCTTGGGGGCATAGGCCGCCTCATTTGTCGAGGCTTCACGATCACACTTTAGACACACCACACTCGGTAGGACTCCTCTGGACGAGGGACCAGCCCGTCGAAACATGTTGCCGTAAATAAATTTCTAATAATACAAATTACTTGTGTTTACGGCATTTAATCATTTAGGCCTATATCCTATATAACACAACGGGGTGTTTGACATTAAATTTGGGATAATTCTCGTGTGTATTATTTTACCGCTCCTTTTGTAGCCACAAAACATGTCAAACGAAGAGACGGTGCAGTGTCAGCTGGTTACAGCCACTTTGATCTATACCGGTTAACTTGACGTATTCGTGGGCGAAATTGTGCTTAAGCGTCTCGCTGTTAAAGCGTGTGGAACTTTGAAACTAACCCCCAGGCATCTTCTGCCTTAGAGAAACCTGACAGAGTCATCATCTGCCGTCGTCTGTGCTTCGTTCTCGAGAAGTTCCGTGCTCGATTCCTGACCCATAACCTGGCTACAATGACAGAAGTGTCTTTTTCATTATCTGTCCTGTCTGTCCAGGTAAATGCTGATGCAGTATTTGTCAGACTTGGTCAGCCCCTTAAAGCCTAGCGATAACTATATGTACCTGTAGGTTCAACACTGACATTTCTACCTGTTACCCACACATTGCATTTACTCGCACATGTTCCGCATGATTATTACAATAAACATCCATTGTTTCACTATACGGCATGTACCGATTGGTCTTTCTAATGGTTATAGACACTGTTTTCTGTAAGGTACGAACTGAATCTGTATGTTTACTGTAAAGGGTTATTTGGTTCAATGGAGCCATGTTATGGTTCAGGCGGTTAGTCCCGGGTTCGGTCTCGTCCTATTCCATGTGAGATTTGTGTTTGACCAAATGGCACTGTGATAGCCTTCTCTGCCCAAAATTCGATTTTCCTTTGTGGGTATCATTCCACCAGTCCTCTATACTCATCTCGATATTAACATTATTCTTATTAGAAGGACAAGCGGGCGAAACCTGGGAACCCTCAAGTAAGACAATGATCTTTAGGATATCGGGGAGCCCTAGACAGGAAAGTTTTTTTACACTTTTTAAAACTGGTTCAGTACTTCAAAGTAACACATAAAGAATTCTTCCACCTCCACATACAGAGACTGGTGATCTTATAAGCCTACATTTTTCGTTGAGGGACAAGGTAGGTTAAAATCATTCTGCTTGTCTCCTATTTGACAGAGAAAATGCGTAATGTTTCGGGTATGCCACATTGCGTACCATACAGCAGTAACTATAGTACAGGTTCGTGACGCAGTAAGAAACAGATTAACGTGGGATACTGCCAGTAAGAGAGTAGAGGGAAGCCACATAGCAGCAGAGGACGTCACGTGCCTCCTTATTACGTAAGAGTGTCAGCAGTCTGCATTACGCTGAGATACTGAGGACAGCCGACCTTCGCTATTCTCTTCCGCTGAAGGGAGTGACTTTTCGTCGGTCAACTTCTTATTGCATCCTTTAATCAATATTAGCAGTGAGAACTGACCGGTCAGCAACCTATGTACTGAGGCCGTGCCATGGCTCAGGCGGTTAGTCGCCGGCCTCTCACCACGGAGGCCCGGGTTCGATCCCAGGTCAAGTCCATGTGAAATTTGTGGTGGACAAAGTGGCACTGGGACAGGTTTTTCTCCGAGTTGTCGGTTTTCCCCTGTCGATTTCATTCCACTGGTGCTCCATTAATTGTAAAAGCTTGGTAAAAAACTGCTCATCCATCTATCATCATCATTGGGGTTGCACAAAAAGCCTTAAGGCTGTGGTGCGGGGCCCTTCATCACAAACGAAAAAAAAAACTATGTACTGTTTGGCTCATTTTACGGATCGCAGTACAGGTAGCAAGTGCGTGGATGGAATTATTCCGTCTCATTCGGTAAGCTGAATTGTCTAGCTGTTGAACGTTACTAATTAGAAGTTTTTTTCTCACTCAGTGAACAACGTAATTGCATGTTTAGAGGTAGTGGCTGACCGTTTGTATGGTTTATACACGAAATTGTACATATAATTTTGAGTTGAAAGTTGTTCTTCGGTATTTGGCTTGTAATCTGTTGAGTAGAACCCTTGTTTGACATACATGACGCTCTCATATAATGTAATAGATTTTATTTAAGAAACCGAGCATCTTACAAACCGATTCTACAGAAAAACTAACAGCAAACGGGTTTTTGTTTGATAAAAATTAGTTTATTCTATATAGGGCGAATAACAGCCATGCGTTTGTGTGTGCAGCATACGGTAATGACCTGTTGGTTTTCAGTTGTTTTATTAAAGTACTTTTTTTTTGTGGAGAAGGGCCCCGCAGCAGATGCTACGGACGCACCGCAGCCTTGAGGTTTAATGTGCAACCCTGTGATGAAGATGAAGAGAAATATGACCAGTTTTTTCATTTTTCCAAGTAATAGAGCACCGGTGGAATGAAATTGACAGGGGAAACCGAAGTACTTGGGTTAAAACCTGTCCCAGTGCCACTTTGTCCACCACAAATCCCACATGGACAAACCCGGGCCTCCGCAGTGGGAGGCCGGCGACTAACCGGCCTTAGAGTACTTTACCTCCAAAAAAGGGGGGAAAATAGTGCCCCCATTTGAAGTCCTGAATCGTTTGACCGATGCTTACGAAACTTTGCACGAACACATTGTAGTGTATAACTTGCAACATTGCCAGAGCTCTGTAAAATGGGCAGACATACTTTTTGCGTCACACTCTTCAGTTCTTAAGTCAACTTTGAAGGCTTTCAAGATATTGTAAGGCAGTATTATTGACTAATATTTTGGACAATGTCACATGTCATATTTTTATTCTTACTACAACGTTTCAGAGACCGGCTTCTTCCCCTCCCCCCCTTCCACCTGAAGATACGACAGACGCACAAACGTTGTGGTAAAAATAAACCAAAGATGATTCACAGTGTCCGAAACGTTAGTCAAACCTTCAACTCTTATTCACCAAATTGTATTCTTTGGTCTCCTTGCTGGATATATAGTAAGACTGAATGTGAAAGTGGCTGCTAGTTGTCAATGAAGCCAAGCCCTTGTTGCGGATCACTGCTGTTCGATTGTTTCATTTAAGTCGTGCTCTAGACGTCCCACTGGTCACGGATGACGAGATGCAGGGACTGCTGAATTGCATTTGTAAATACACGGAATTGGTGGTGACCGCCAAGGCTGTGTCTGCAGTAGAAAGTTAATTCACGACTGGGGTTGCTCAAATTCAATACCATTGTTCAGTATCATCCCTTGAAACCCTGTGGTTACTTAATGTACCACTGGGTCTAACATTCAGAAATTCAGCATTCTCTCCACGCAGTGCATTTGTGTTGTTTACGGATCTCAGAACAAACAGCGATTATTCCCCTTTATACTATTAACTGATTCGTTGTGTATAACCGAGACGGTGTGTGTTTACGGCGCGGTAGGAACTGAATCTTTAAATGCATGTAATGCAACATAGCATGATCAGGTCGTGCCATGGCTCAGGCGGTTAGTTTTCGGTCTCTAACCGCGGAGGCCCGTGTTCGATCCCAGGTCAGCCCATGTGAGATTTGTGATGGACAAAGTGGCACTGGGACAGGTTCTTCTAGGAGTACTTCGGTTTTCCCCTGTAAATATGATTCCACCAATGCTCCATACTTATTAATTCATCTATACGTTGCTCTTACCAGAAGGACAAACGGGCGAAGGCTGGGATGAACCTTCCAAACGCAGTGCCCTTCCGAAAATCGGGGAGGATTGGATAGAAAATAAATTTCAGCATTTTTAGCACAGCCATATAGCTGCACTCCTATAGGTGGAATTAACCTATGGTTTGCACAGAGACTAAATAAACGACAGGTAAAGAAGGCGTGAAATAGCACGTATTAGTGAATGCCGTCATGTGACGGAAGCGTGGCTCATAATGTTAATATCTACCGACGAGAGGACCTCAACTGCCATGTGGGTTTTAACCGTAAACGACCATATTTTTCATCCATACATTGAAAGGCGGTCTGTTTCTAAGGAACATAAAATATATGTTTCTGTAAATAAAGAGCTCGAGAAGACTATGTGGGTTAATTACTTAACGAGGAACCAGGTCAACTACCATGCTATCCATTTTTTTTCTTCAAATGGCTCGACAGCCCCTTGGGGGCTTAGGCCGCCTCATTATTCGAGGCTTCACGATCACACACATTAGACACACCACACTCGGTAGGACTCCTCTGGACGAGGGACCAGCTCGTCGCAGAGACCTCTACCTGACAACACACAACACTCACAAGAGACAGACATCCATGCCCTAGGCGGGATTCGAACTCACAATCCCAGTAAGCGAGCGGCCGTAGACCCACGCCTTAGACCGCATGGCCACTGGGATCGGCACCATGCTATCCATAGTAAGGTCAATGCTGTAACGATGGGATGGTCATGCAGGCTAACTTCGTTAGGGAGAGACGAAGACTGCAGACACAGTTTCAGTGGGGGGAACCTCTTTGATGGCACCTTCTTGGAGCACCAAGAATGTGGTGCTGGATTACACGAGGACGGATCTTAGGAACAAAACGTGGGGATCGGAACTTAGTTATTTGAGAGCAGAGTACTGAGGTGGATATTGGGGTAATGTGGAGAGAAACTTTTCGTAGGAATCTGGTGTCTCCGTCCTTAGGGTGTCGCTTCTCTTCTATTCTAACACAGTACATGGTGTCAGATCCCAGAAGACCACAATCTCAATGTATATGTATTCAGTTGTCCACAATTCCAAAATTCTACGTGCCACCTCAAATTTCTGGCCGCCAGAAAGATGACATGAAAAAACTTTCTTACTGAGGACCCAAAAATATTAGGCGCCACCACACAAAATCTAGTCGCCTGGGCGAACTGGTACCAGGGATTTGTGCACCCCTGCATATATTGCTCTTAACGGCGTGCTGTTTCCGAGACGTTGAGAGTCGAACAGCAAGATGGACTTCATATGTAAAGATGTAAGGTAAAGGTAAAGTTCACCTAGAACAGGCCATGAAGGCCCAGAGGGGGAGTAGAGGTATAGCTGTACTCTTTCTTTAACCTCGGTGCTAGATAGGGGTGGGTGGTCAACGCCACTCCTCTGCCGCTTTACCCCCGGGAATGTCCAGGTACCCATTGTACAGGAAGCTGGTTAGGCCCCAGGGTCGGTCTGGACGGGTGCTGAAAATCTCGCCCCCCACCGATGTAAACATGTAACATATTTCAATTTAATTACACTGTACGACAAATTTTTAATTATTTTTTGCTTCGGAGATGAAACGTATTTCCGTTTATAGTTTTGGAGTCGTTGAACACGAAAATGGCCACGAAAGGCACGATTGTATGTTTCGTCCATCTTCTTCACTGAACTTTATTTACATTATGAACAAACGTCAAACGGTTACAGGCGGAAATCCCATAGCTACTTAGATCCTCGTACCATTTTACCTTCAGGGAAAATCAGATCTCGTAGAACAGTTGTTATTGTTCTTATGATCTTGAAGGTCATTACGTCACGTAGTGTTGGTCCATATCTGCATACACCGCAGGCTATTTTCACGTTAACCACAATAAAACCACCATTGAGCCTTGAAAATGCTTTATGCCATCTTTAATTGCAATGTTGTGTTGCTGTTGGTTTAATGAGGATGAATTATGTTATCACATTAGAACTCGTGACACACACACTTTGAGGCTTCAAATCACTGAATATTTTACACTGTACATAGGAAATACATTTTGAAAATATGTGTACTGCACTGCAGTACAGTGCCGTTGTGAGCAATTGGTTTACGTGTGAACATTATGTATATGTTATGTGTTTCTGTAAGATTCTGACGGTGGCGTGTCACATTTCAGATTATTTGCTTTTTGAACATGTCCATAATTTGATGTTCTAAAATTAATGAGCGTAATAAACAATAAATAATAAATACACGTAGCTCTGTATTTGCTATTTTTTATTTTTATTAATTTTAAAACACCAGACGATGGACAAACTCCAGGAAATAATCTTAAATTGTGGATGTCCTTTTCATGAATGTTACTGATAAGGAATAGAATCAAAATTCAAATATAAGTTTCTACAAACATGGAAATAAATTTGTGATGAAATTTTGCTGTCTCACATTAAAGGAAAAGTATGAATTATCTGACAGCAAAGTATTGAGGTGAATGTTGGGGTATAAGAAGGAGAGAAAGTTACAGGAAGAATGAAAAAAATACATAATATGGAACTTCACAATATATATACTTCATTACATGTTACTGGAATGTCAAATGGAAGGATACAAACAGACACGACGCATGCCTAGAGAGAGCAGAAATACTGTATATATAAAGTTTTAGTCAAAATACCTTAAGGGACGGTTAACAATGCGTGGCGTTGAAGTAACTGATGCTTTGTAAAGACATCAAGACTTATTTAACTTGTGAGAGAAATAATAACAAAGAAATGTTTGTTGATGTGGCCCTCCAGTCGTGTGGGCCTCAGTTCATTGAACTTCCTGGACATATTGAGAATACGTTACTGGATCTATGATCTGAGAGTGTATACTGTATTCCGTTGACTGAGGATAGTATTTACTGGTGGGTTATTCTCAACGCAGTAATGGCATTTCGGGCTCCTAAAAGGGTGGGAACTTCTTAACCGGCTTAGTGGATGCTGGCTTACCGAGACGGATTCTGTCCTGTGGAGTTTGGCAGAGAACCTTCTTTGAGTTCACATCTGAAGCTGAGAGCAGGTTTGGCTAAAAATATTTCGTCCAATGCCAAACACCACACGGGAGTCCTGATTCCTTATCTCTAATCAGTTCTTTGGTAAGGAAGCAAGTTAGCCTTATCTTAAACCTTCAATGTCTTAAGACCAAGGGCACCGAGCGCAGCTGCCTTACTAGAAAGCGAGGTGAAATCTTTTGTCTTGACGTATGAGGGCTGAATGGTGAAACTGACGTACTACGCCTAATCATTGACCAGAAACAGGACGCGGAGGAAAACATTATGGGGTGGCCTTTAGAGGTTGTTACTGATGCGAAAAAGTTGAATGCTTTGTAGAGGTCGTTATGGCGAGGTCCTAGTACCAAGGACGATGTCGATGAATGGGTTTCCTTTAAATTTTATTCGGCAAACATTACATTGGGGAAATTTGGATTTTATGTTTTCTTATTAATTACTGTTACTGGATCTTCAAGAAGTGCGATGGTGGGGGGGGGGGGGGGGGGCATGGACAGGTGGCGGGCTGTTGTGAATGCGGTAATGAACCTTCGGGTTTCACAAAATGCGGGGAATTTATTGACTAGCTGACGACCTGTTGGCTTTTCAAAGACTCTGCTCCATGGAGTTAGTAGCGTTTCTTCGAACATTTTATTTTAATTATTTATGTGTCTTTTTAACCCTTTAATTCCCGATGGTGTCATTGGAATGACATAATCCTTCCGGTCGCACTATGGCCCTGGGGTCGACTCAACCTCTAACAGAAATGAGTACCAGGAATATCTCCTTGGGGGTAAAGGCGGTCGGGGCTTATGGCTAACAACCTTACCACATTCATGTGCCGAATGTTGTGAAATCTGGGAGCCTAAACCTCCTGGAACCCTCAGGGCCTGTCGACGCCTGTAATGAGATTGCTTTACCCTTTACCTTAACCCTTTAAAGTCCAATGGTTAATATATATACCACACATCTTAACAGTCTGTGTAGAACTATGCATTATTCTCAGACTGTGTAGCTGTGCGTTTGGTACGCCTCGAACGAAAGCGTTTATTTCGCTAAAGAGAATTAAGCGGTCTCTTTTTATAATTGAGAAGCATTGTGTTTCACGTAAGATGGGAACTGAATTTTTACATCGTGTTTATGTAAATGTTATGCTTTAGATGCTTTAAGTTCTTTTTAATATTATCTGGACACTTTGTTGCATAAAATCTTAATAAGATTGCCTATCGTCCTCCAACACGCTTGCTCTCCTACACCTGTCAGTCGCTAGGCTCGGGGGCTCGAGACACAGATTGAATTTAATTTAATTGGGCTGAATTTAAATGGAGCAGGGTAGAATCAGTTGGTTATTCCTTGTCTTTCCTGATGACGGTGATGATATTTCAGGTTCCATATCATAAGGGTCTTACTTCACTGAACAAAATTCAATAGCCATAAAATTAAGGCCTTGTATATTAACATAGTTACATAGTCACGTGGCCGATACCAATAAGGCGACAGCCCTAATCATTCATACAGTCGAACTCGGTTATAACGTCATGAAAAGGACTGAATATTTTGTGTCGTTATAAACGGGTGTCGTAACCGAGGAGTGTAGTGTTATAGTTAACAGTGACGAATGAATTCGTACCACAGAATACCTGACTCTATGGGCGAGGTGTCGTCTAAACCGATGTCTTTATAACCGGGTTCGACTGTATTTGCACAATTTGTTGCTATGTGAGGAGAATGTACGAGGAATGCGTTGAAGGAAATGCTAACCGCTTGTTCTGCGTGCGGATTATTATAGCTGTGATCCGTTCCGTGCTATGAAGGAAATGACTCGATTAGGCAACTTTTTTTCAGCACTGAAAATCTCAATTATTTAGCCGTGCCAGTGCAAAGAAACCTTTTGTATCATCTTTTGTCAGTTAGGACGAATTGCTAGGAACCTGTTAGTTGTGTCAAGGAAATGCGCAAGCTGCTGAAAACACATAATTAGCGATGACAATACATATGTACTCATACGTATATGTACGGATGCAAGTGGAGACCGTGTATGAATACGTAACATATCTGACTATGTGTGTATGTTACGGCACTCTCGCGCTCCAGTAATTGCACGTACGGCACTTTTGGCAGCTCTGTTTTTGAAAATTTTTCACATGAAGGAAAAAGATACAATTTAGCGTAATTCAGTCCTTCAAGGAACAGATTATTAAAGGGCTAAATAAATGAGAAAAAAAGGGGGATGGAGCACGAAGGTACGGAATAAATTGTTGCCTCATTGAATTGTAAAGGATGTTTCTACTAAAGTTGCCGGCACGTAAATAGTCCCGTCAAGGTCAAGCGGCTGACTCACACCCCCACTCCCCCGCCGCCCTGCGTTGTTGCCAGTTCTTCCCCCGAGGCGCAGCTTCCCGTTTAGTTGCACATTGTCGATAGAATCAAGTGTTGTTTATTTCCGTGTGGCAACACTGCGTTCATAGGCAGTGGCCTCGATGGGACTATTTTCGCGCCGGCCACTATAGTACTAATCTTATATTGAAAAGTTTGCTCTCAGGTTAACGTTTACATGTTAGTTTGTTACAGCCATTTAAAGGCCCGCAATATAAATTCGGAGTGTGAAAACTGCGAAAGGAATTAGCAGAAGCTACGCAACAGAAGGGAATGCGAGTTATTTTTTGTCCCTGTCCCTGTCAGTAGAACCACGTAACCTGCAGACACGGCCTTGTAACACGTAGTTGTAGTTGCTTACATGTCATTACACTGTGCGTCGACGTAACGTTATTGGTTCCGCCAAATAGCGGGTTGTGTGTTATTTGTTGTAGCTACTTTGTGAGGTCTCCTTACGTACGTTCAGAGCCAGCTAGTTGCATACATCAGGAATGCGTGTTGAAATTCTGAACCGAGAAATTAGACTGAAAATGTTTTTTTTTTCTATGGCTCGACAGCCCTATATGTGCCTGGGCCTCCTCGTTTCGTCGAGGTTTCATGGTCACACACATTTTGAGACACACCACAGTCGGTAGGACTCCTCTGGACGAGGGACCAGCCCGTCGCAGAGACCTCTACCTGACAACACACAACAATCACAAGAGACAGACATCCATGCTTCCTGTGGGATTCGAACCCACGATCCTAGTAAGCGAGCGGCCGAAGACCCACGCCTTAGACCGCACGGCCACTGGGATCGGCAGACTGAAAATGTATGAAACCAAAATATACGGAACCATTCAGACTAAATGATAACGGTAGTTTGTAATGACAACCGCCTTCCATAATAGTTTTAATTCAGAACTGAACCACAGAACTTAATTTATAGCTGTTATTTTTACCTTTTATAAACGCAGTCATTTCTTTTTCTTGAAGCTCGAATATGAAGTTTGAAACATTATTTACGCAAACTAGACACAGTGAATTTACACATTATTGGGAGTTTGGTTGATTGATTTTTTATAATACAATTGCTTTGAAATACTCAGTAGTTGATCTCGTTTCTACTAACAGGTTTTGTGTTTTTCAGGTAAGTTGGTTTGCTAGTGAACATGCCACAGAACACCGTACGGTCTTCCGGTTGCTCCTTTCAGTCGTGTAAGTACAATAATGTTGTCATCTCGGCGCTCTAGACCTGAATGTAGAAGGTTGCCGGATACAATATCGGCCAGAACACCCACTATCTTGACTGAGCTTCCTTCTTATTTCTTTTCAGTCCCTCCTAGCCATTGCCAGGACAATACATCAATTACTCCACAACCCCTACCTTCCAAATCCTTTCCGATTCATCATACACCAGTCATTCCACTATAAAAGCTGTATAGTTTGAGGTACTAAGAGCGTCGTAAAATAAACCACAAACCACCTGCCAGTACCTTGGCAATGAATCAGACATTTATTTCATGCTTCATTAGAGCAAGCACGTGGCTGCTGTGACAGATCACGAGGCCTGACTTAACGGAGTGGTGAACACGTCAGCATGTAATATAATGCGTTTTTTTTATCGCTGTCCTGAACACCGCAGCTATCACGGGATGCCCGGGCGAATACAAGCATTCTGTGCGATAAAGCTGCCGAGATCGGTGCCATCATAAAAGGAAGACTCTCCAGTATACTTATATTTGTTTAAGGCATTATATCAAAGAGTGGTTCTGTGTGTACCATGTGGGGGGGGGGGGGGGGGGGATTACTCGTATAAACTTTTGTTTTGTCAGTTTCTAGTAAATAATGCATTTGGTACCTCAAGAAGTTGAATACTAACTTTTACAACGTAATATTTTTATACCGAATTTAACGTCGAAAATGTACAATTAACTTTGTTATTCTGTCAGTCAGAAGGACCACTCTGGTGTGCAGTAGTCCTACTTTAATTTTTTCTCAACCGCACAGAAATTAAATTTTATAGAGTCTAGCGGAATAACGTGTTGTTTTTCTCTGTCGCATTCTTATTTCATTTCACGATAGCATAATGGATAACTAACTCCACTTGGCGGAGCTCCTTTCCACTTGCTAATATTGGTCCTCACACAGAATTATAGAGCGAATATAATTTTGGTTCGAACCAGGACTGCAAAAATCCCTGGCGACAGCTCGTCTATGCAACCAAACTTTGAACGATGGCACCTAATATATGTGGGTCCTCGGTATGGAATTTGCTTCATGTCACCTTTCTGGCGCATAGAATTTTGTGGTTGCTGCTGGGTTTTTGGAATATTTTTGCACCCCTATTTCGAAATTTTCCTTTGTTACCACGGCGCGGGGAATAAAGAGGGTAGCTGCGAATTAACCACTGCCAGCCAACGCGACGACGTCATCTACCTTGGGAGTTGGGCGTAGGGCTAACAACCTTAAAATTTTGTGTGTTAGGGCGTGTAAAACTTTCAAACTGAATTAAACTTCTGTGGAACGAAGTTGAAGAAAGAGTCTGGCATCCTGGGATGTGTCGCTGCGTCGCTGGTGTTTCGATTAAACGTGTCGTCTTCGTCTTCAAGGTTTGAGCGTCCCATCCCAGAAGGCCGGAATCCTCGACTACACCAGCAGTTTGCAAGGATACATGATTGGCACTTGGCGTTTCTGTTCGTAGTTCTGGTATATAATTTTATTTGTAGAAGATTTTGTGCTTTAGTTTTCTGCTTTTAAGTTATTTCTTCTTTGAGTTTAGACTGGTCGTGAAGGCTTTAGTATTATAGAAATCTGTAGAGCGAGTTTGTGGTTTATAGGAAAACAGAATGCTGCGTGACCGGTTTATCAGAATTCAGATTTTATTCCGAACACAAGAATGTTCAGGAAATTCATTGTTTTTGCAACTTAATGCAGTCCTACTTCACTGGCCTTGTTTTTTTTTTACGGATACATGTCTATTGTTGCGAAGCTAATGACGCTGCATAATGTCAGAGATTTTTTACGGCTTTTATTTAAATAAACACCAACAAAATGCACAACTTTCAGGGCGCAAACAGCTCCCTATATCATGTTACTATCCAACGCGTTTCGGCTCTTTGCGAGCCATCATCGGGGATCCTTTACTAATATAAAAGTGCTTCACAAATGCAGCATCTGTTTGATGATTGTAAAATATGCACTATCTGGAGCTTGAGTTAAAAAACACATAAGTCATAAACAAGGTTAAAAATGATTTGTTAAATAACTTATTAAAACACTGTTCACTATGTTTATTGTGTAAAGGATGTTCGCGTTTTCTCGGGGTTTTTCATAAGATTGCGCACTACACTGTACTGTTTGCGATGGATTTTTGTAGACACTCGCGTTGTACGTAGTGTTGTTGTTGTTTACTTCTCGTTGCGGTGCGGTTCTCTTGAAGGTGAAGTATATGTAATTATAAAATTTGATGTGAAGAAGACGTGGTTCAGGTGCAAGTATATTGTGGGGGTTGCGTCTAGAAGTGTGTCCGCTGAGGGTGAACAGTTCACCCTCAGCGGACACACTTCTAGACGCAACCCCCACAATATACTTGCACCTGAACCACGTCTTCTTCACATCAAATTTTATAATTACATATACTTCACCTTCAAGAGAACCGCACCGCAACGAGAAGTAAACAACAACAACACTACGTACAACGCGAGTGTCTACAAAAATCCATCGCAAACAGTACAGTGTAGTGCGCAATCTTATGAAAAACCCCGAGAAAACGCGAACATCCTTTACACAATAAACATAGTGAACAGTGTTTTAATAAGTTATTTAACAAATCATTTTTAACCTTGTTTATGACATGTGTTTTTTAACTCAAGCTCCAGATAGTGCATATTTTACAATCATCAAACAGATGCTGCATTTGTGAAGCACTTTTATATTAGTAAAGGATCCCCGATGATGGCTCGCAAAGAGCCGAAACGCGTTGGATAGTAACATGATATAGGGAGCTGTTTGCGCCCTGAAAGTTGTGCATTTTGTTGGTGTTTATTTAAATAATAAAAATGCACGGTGAATTAAGATTAAAGATTTTTTACGGCGTTTAATTACATACAGTGCACCAAACATTCTTGTGGGTTATGTAAAATGCTAAACCGTGCTATTCTGTCGGTATTTATGTTAGAAGATTGGTGCTAATATTTATGAACAGGAGCAGAAGATGACAAGTAAAGAGCAGTGGATGATATTGTTGAGTCGGTATTACAGTGTCCTTATCTGCCGAAGAAATTGCACTGTGTATCTGTAGGTATAGCTATTGGTCCTACATGTACCCTACTTTACACTGAATTTTCGTCAAGCTGTATCGATTTTCTCAAAAAAGGATGATGGTACAAACATGCTGCGTGAAGTTAAATATTGACCGCATTTAGATCTATAACGTTTATTTAAAAAAAATTAGCGTAAAGTCTATTGGAATGCTAACGAAAAATTGTTGCGATGTTTCACTCTTTATACACAGTAGCTTTTGAACGAAGGTTTTAAATTATGATTCCACTGAATATGCGTGCTATGAATTTCAGAAGTTCAGGATGTACAACTACATGTATATTTATGTGCAATAGACATACACACAGATCGATGCTAGTGTCTACATTGTAGAGTCTTACTAGTTATTATTTGGAACTTTCACTTTTCCACCAGCCTTTTCGATTTTGTTTCGCTCGCAAACGAGAAGAAATGAACTCAACGAACTAAGAAATGCATAACGAGTAACGTTGCCATTTCTTGGGCATCGGAGCCAGAACCTTACTGCCTGGGTTCCATATCTGGCGAAGTTGCATTTTACCTCAAACTTAAATTGCTATGGCCGCGGCCACTGAACCTTGCAGATTTAGTATTAAATCAGTGGTAGGATATTTTCTGTTTTTCTTCGTCTAGTCCGCTTTAAAGTTAGTTAAGGGGCCGAACCAAACGTGATCCGGATCACACAGGCCGTTAGCTAATGCCAGTTGTATGTTACACGTGGATGCTAAGTACTCTGATGTCAGACAGTCGTTTAATGTGCATTGCATGCCTGTCAGGTTAAACAAGTTACGCACTTCCTGCCATAACAGTGGTTACGTACGAGTACTGATCCAAGATAAGCTAATGTGTTACACAACACCACACATTTGTTACGTACTGTGCACGAAGTAGACCTAAAATATCGTGTTCGTCTGTCCTCGTATGTCACCTACGATATTTTTTCCCCTATGGCTCGACAGCCCCTAGGGGGCCTAGGTCTCGTCATTTTTACGACGCTTCACGATCACACTGATAGACACACTACAGTCGGTAGGACTCCTCTGGACGAGGGACCAGCTCGTCGCAGAGACCTCTACCTGACATCACACAACACTCATAACAGACAGACATCCATGCCCACGGTGGGATTCGAACCCACGATCCTAGTAAGCGAGCGGCCGCAGACCCACGCCTTAGACCGCACGGCCACTGGGATCGGAACCTACGACATTACTTGAATGAATTTCCTTTAAATTGTTAATTGGTGTCTGCACTGAAATTTGTCAAAAGAATATAAATAGATTGTTTTTTTTTAATAAAAGGCAACTTACACGCTTTGCAGCCATTTTAATATTAGCGTTTTCTTATTTTTTGTGGTACTTATTTACTTTTGTGTGTAAAGAGAATTTAAAGTACTTTAAACGCAATTTAAAAATCCTTGAACATTATTTATTTCGAGAAGGAAATGTGTCCTTGAGATGTTTTTTTTTTTCAAGTTAACGCTAGAAGGGTTTCAGTACACATCACACTGACTTGTCAGGCGTTATACTGTTGATGTGTTTAATACAGATAAACGTGCTGTTGAAACACTTTTTTCACGGCTTTGTCATTATGTAACTTAGCATGAGGAACAACGTTCAGTTCGTGATGATTTTCGAAACAATAAATGTATTGGTAGGCTTGCTGCGGTTTATATGGATACAGTGTCTCTTATTGCTACGTCACAGAGCTATTGCTTTGTAACGCGTGCTAATTTTTGGGAACTTGGTTAAGTGTTTTTCCTCTAAAATTTATATTTCTAGACATGTTCCCTTTTCAGACTAACCGACTCAATTTTCGTGTCGATCCAAGATAACTGCGAATTTACGTGATTATTGAAACGAAATTTATCGACTTTCTTAGAAATAATTCATCTTCTAAAACACTTTACGTGACACGCGATCTGCAGCTTCCATCTGAAATACTTTTAATGCGGTGGACTTTGAATTGAATTTAAAAGAATACGGCTGTTCAGTGTGATACGTGCAGTGTGATACGTGCAGTGTGATTACTGTTCCAACAGCAGGTTTGTGTCTGCAATATATGAAACACGAATATCAGTAATGTACTCCACTTGAGTACGCCCTTCTCCTCGTGTGACATTTAAAGGAAGACAGTGGATTACTCTGAGAAGAAGTGTCGTGTAACCAACAATCCGTTTGCACATCATTTGACAACTTCATGCCTACATGCGCTCTATTTACCTTCTTATTTATTTAGCAGCTCTTATTTCATTTCTTATGTGTCTTTTGTTTGAGCGACCCTGTGTCACTGTAAAGTGTGGAACATGACGTGACATGATGTCATGCCTTTATTTAAGGAACTAAGCCCATGTGCCAGGATGAAAAGCCGAGTAGCTGGTGTCCAGGCCTAGAGTTGAACTGGGCACCTCAGTAATACGAGACAGGAGTGCTAACCCTTAGTTGGGTATGTGGTTTAGGACTGTTAACCCATTAACCCCTTAAAGACGAAAGTTAACCTGAATTATGTTTAATAATTGAACTCGTACCGCGCAGTAAGCACACACCGCGTCGGTTGTAAAAGCCGATCTGTTATTATATTGGTAATAATTGCTGCTTCTTCTGAGGTACATAAAAATCGCAGAAGTACACTCAGTAGTCTGAGGATAGAATTTTTGACTGTTAAAACTTGGTTGTACGTTTAACAACCACTGGGACGTCAAAAGTTACAGCACTGTGGTCACTCTCTGTACCAATTCCTTCAACATTCAGAAGCTGAATACTGCATACAGAATGTTTGTGTTCTATTACTTTCTAAGCAGTTAAATATAATGGCAGTTATGTCCTCATATTTAAAATATATTTCGCGCGTTGCTCCTCTGCGCATATAAAAACCATCCAAAAATGCTATGAATTGTTTAAGAAAGCATTTGATTTCACATTTTCGAAAGTCTGCTTCAATTACATTAGCGTTTCTCCGCCTCTAGAATATAATAAGTGACACATTGAATTTTGTAACATAATTCCTCTCCTCTTATTTATCTTCCTGAATCCAAGTGAAGTTTGTCGCCAACATTTCCTGCAACGAACGGAGCTCACACATTTCAGCATGTTTGAATAGACGAGACACTTGAATCCAATCCCTATTCCTATACACTTTCCTTCACGTTTCACGTCTATTAACTTTTACATTCGCATCTGTGCTTAAACTCTGCCAGTGGTGTCGACACTTAAGGTGTTCCAGAACACTTCGTACCAACCAATAAGAAGTAAGAAATACTTCGTATGCATTTCTGCACTCTGCGACACATGCAACATTCTCTTTGGTCTGGCCACCTTAATAACAGGCCTGTGTGTACATACACTCCGTCCGGCTCAATTGCAGCATTCGACGAGGCAGGGAAGAAGTAGAAGTGAGATTACATGCAAAGTGAAGTGCTGTACTAAACACACCTACCAATGACAACACTGGGATGTCCGGAGACATACCCGGCTGTGTCATGACGCCTACAGCAAGCCGGAACGGTCAGTTAAAAATGAGTTCATTTTTTGTTTGTCTAGGCTTCATCCCAGTACCTGACATGTTGATTGACACGTTTTAAAAACGAGATAGGCTGCAGATGTATTAAGCCAGCAAGCACTCTTCCTTCTAGTTTATTGCGCCATACCAGAGCACTGTTTCCACGTATTAGGACGCAGCTTATGGCGAAGCGAACTGCACAAGTCTCTTGTTTTTAGAAATACATTTATAATATTTAAGGAAGGGCAGGTTGATTTTGTCATATCATTACCTTTTTTTTTAATAAGATCTGAATACTCTTACAGATTTTCATGCTGTATTTGTAGATGTCTTACCAATAGAGGCCAAACCACCTACGTAGTTCGTTCAACGTAGTAGTAAGCAAAGTGCTGAGGTGGGAGCGACACTAGACTCCACTTCGTCTGCAGTTATGAAACCGGGGTTAACAATGTATTTATACAGCTTTTGTTACGGTTAAGTTTTCGTAGACCAAAACGACATCACACCCGTGCGAAGTCTCCATGCACCCTTTGACGTTTATTTCTTAACTAAAGAACGATTTGAGGTAAGCTTTTTAACTTTTGTATGGTGATAACTCATAAGCATTCCTATATTTGTATGAAGTGTGTTTTAAATTTCAACAGTTAAAATGTCGATGGTGAAAACGTTTACGTAACATTCCGCAAATTTAATGACGTCTGAATACGTGTCGGTGAAAATTATGAGCATACGTATGTTGATAAATTATAGGTAGGCCTATTTGTTGCTTTAAATGTGCAAATTTCTGTCTTCCATGAATCGGACAACTTGCCTTTTGTAACTGTCCGGTTTTCTGTAAGTTATGATTGTCTGTGTTAATATTTTTAATTTAAACGCAAGGGCCACCTAGCTCTATGCGTGAATATTGTAGCCGTTGGAATATCTGTCGTGTATTTATTTTGTATTGTGCCCTAGAGCAAGGTAGGTTTACGGCATAGCAATCCTGCGCTCGCTGGGACATCCCGTGACGGCTGCCGTGTTCATGGACACGATAAACAACACACCTCTTATATTAGATTTAAATTAATCACTTGCTGTACACCCTGTACCTGTCGACTCGTCACACGAACATCGCTGCTGTCCTTACTTCATACATTTCATTTATATTATATATATAATATTCATGTTTCACACCCGTATGAAACGTCTAACTGGCAATGCCTCATACTGTTCCACTTTTCTGCATTTTTTTTCTATCGCACCGAGTATCCAGCTGAACGCTGAACCCGCTCATAGCGACCTATGACTGCGCGCCGTGGAGCGGACGACATCTATCGCTGCATAGCGACCGATGATGGCCCCCGCTCTACCGTACTCATTTCCATTATAAAACGCTCTACGTAACACAGCTATCAAAACTTCAACTTCTCTTTGCAGACACAGTCCAGTGTAATGCTTACCAACAAAAACAAAATAGTATATTTGGAAGAGGTGCTGTCGCCTCTATTTTTGTGGAAGTGTAGTGTCGGCAGGAGCTCTATGCGCGTGATGCCGAAGATCTCAGATCGAGTGTAGTAAAGCTGCAGGTCCATGCAGCATCAGACCGACTCGTCTGCGTGTAAGGGAACCAGTTTTTCTTGTTCTTGCCATTCACGAGTTTCGATATGTACACATTTGT